>CM042140.1:78608790-78613790 GCA_023376005.1 Doryteuthis pealeii | reverse complement strand
GAAAGAATGAAAACGGAAAGAAGAAATATGAGCTACACATCTGTGTTCTGCTTTAAGCTTAACACATTCTCTTTTTTTTATTCACTGCGATATTACATTGGTGTGTAAAAAGAATTAATTGTTGCTTTACTTGCTGGTTGTATCATATAAGAGGATAACTTTTATCACTATAATTTTTTTCCTAAAAAAGTAGAAATCACATTATATTCGAAACCCGAGGAAATAGAGAATTTATGTTGAGAAATTGATAATACGCAACAGAATAGCAAGTGTATGTTACGCGGTGACAGAGTTGAAGCGGTTAATCACATGATAAGCGAATGCAATAAACTAGCACAGAAGTAATGCAAGAACGGGCACGACGGGGTAGGATGTGTGATCCACTGGAAATTGTGCAAGAGATTACATGTTCGTTATGCTGACAAATGTTATGCTGACAAACCAGATTACGTCAAAATATGAGATGAGTAGAGAAAAAAAATAGAGATAAATTTTTGGATTAGATAATTATTGTCTCCGTGTAAATACATATATATATATATATATATATATATATATATATATATATATATATATACATACATATATATATATATATATATATATATATATATATATATATATATATATATATATAATATATATGTTGGTAATCCTTGCTTTGATTGTAAAAATATACTACCAAACATCAACCAGGAAGAAAAAAATTTTTGATATACCAACAAAAATAATCTATTGGTATAGTATTTGGCCAAAGAAAAAACAATTTATATGTATATATATGTATATATATATATTCATATAACCGCTAGCTAATTTGTAAAAAGTGCTCGATACCTAAGTAGAGCCAAGTAATAAAGATAATCTACTGAGTCAGACGAGTTGCTCAGGCTAAAATCTGACTCAGATTTTAGCCCTGAAGAGCTTTATGCGAAACTAATAGTAGGTTTCATTAGATTAGTCAAGTTCATTTCCCAAAACAACGTTTAACAAACATTATAGTATTTGACGTTTCTGCAGTTATAAGTTCCCATTATATTTAATACTAGAACTGATGTATTTACAGTGACATTTCAACATTCTCAAACATGATATCCACAATCTATGGATAGTTAAACTGAAGAATGCATATATATATCAGTGACAACTATTAATCAATGGAAACGGCTATATTAGGAATAACAAAGAGATAAAAAAAGATAACATGGAGTAGAGAGACAATCAGTTATGAGTAAATAGTAAGGCAGACTGTTTTTAGCCTTGGTTAAATAACCAATCCAGGAGAAGGGACTTTAAATCAGCTTAAGATTTTTATTAAAAATTGACCTTGTTCACATCGCTCGAGGTTATCATTTTGTTTTATGCCATACCAATCAAAATCAGGGATTTCGAGATATAAATGGATTACCTAATCGTGGCCGAAGAGCAAATTAATTCATATGAAGAAAATACAGAGTCATCAAGTGAGTTTTGCCGTTTTAGCTGACACTACAGTAAATAGGATACAAAAGAAAGCGAAATGATTGACATATACCTGGATCTTGCTAAAGAGCTAAAAAGGCTATAGAACATGAACGTGACGAGGATATCAATTCTCTTTGGTGCTCTTGGAACGGTTTCCAAAGGTGTGGAAATGAGACTAGGGGACCTGGAGATTAGAGGAAGCATATTGATTATTCAAATCACAGCACTGTTAAAATCAAGTAGAGTAATTAGAAGAGTCCTGGAGACCTGAAGAGTCCTGCTACCACTGAAGATTAATAAAAAAATCAACATCTGAAACTGGAGTGCAAAACACGCATATAATGAAAATGAAAAGAATTAAACATTCAAAACATGAGTAATTTACTGGGATTATAATTTGTTAGTTATGACCAAACTTTTACTATATCTTTACAGTTAAAAATAAACCGGGTGGATTCCCGTTGGCGTAGTTTCTAATTTGCTAGAAGACTGCGACATCGTAGTAAACGAGTGTGAACTCCAGTAGCTTTATTACTTTCACTTTCGTACTAATAAACACGGAAAAGGTATGAAACCCCTCATACCCTCCAACCTACGGGTTAGATTGTACAACTACACTTCTTTTACAAGGATGTCTTTGGCATTAAATGACACACGAAGATTGATATACCATTAAACAATAAAAGACATTTAAAAATCCGACAAACAACTTCCGATTTTAAAATTGTACGGAAAATCACCTCATTATTTGATTTTGATACAATCTTTTGTATTTATCTTTATAAAGAACGGGGTTGCTATTAAAAGAAGTTTACAATATTACAATTACCCGGTGAAATAAATTAGTTTTATCTCCTTTTCAAAAAATAAAACCTGGTTCAACAGATACTTTTAAAAATAAACCACCAAATAAAATCTTAAAACATTTTAGGTTTATTTATATTTACTTATATTTTACTATTATATTTTTGAAAGCGCGTTGTGCAATGATTATCATATTGGAAATGGACATGACGACCCGAGTTCAAATTCTGGACGAGGTTGGTTGCTTCATATAGCGCTAATACCCTTGGGAAAGCAAGGCATCCAACTATTCCGAGTTCTTTAACAGTGACATAACAACTAGTCTATGGGGAGGAAAACTCTGAATTTAAGTCCCCTTAAGAAATTGAACTTGTGGCACATCCTACTCGAGTGGAGGGATTGCTAAATACACACATACCCTCACACTCGCATACACACACATACTTATATATATTAATAAGTTATCCACAGGCACATGTTTCGGCGTTTCACGCCTCTTCAGTGTGGCTAGACACAACTATCTTTGGCTAGGGTCGAACTCAGACTCTCATCCACTGACAGCTGATGCGGAGACTGGTGTTTTTAAACTATATTGAGTGCAATATATATATATATATATATAAGGATGGATTAGGAATCCTCCAAATATACTGTCGAAAGAATTTAAAATGGAGACTTCGTTTTATAAAACTTAAGTGCATTATTAAATATAGATCGATAATTTCATTAAAATCAAGTGAATTGTTGACAGTAATTCTTTAAAAAAAAGTTTGTTTTATTTTCGCTTGAAAATTTTAACTTTGGTTATAGCTACAAGGTGTTTCTGAAATGCTCGCATGTGCATATTTTTAATAGCATCTTATATTTATTTGTCGCTTTTGGCTAATCTAAGTCAGCAATTTAATTATAAACTGACATAAACGAGACCACAATACATGTTTCTTATTCAAGTGAATACTCCTACGAGTAAATCAAAATGAATAAACTAATTCTATACGTGAGATCACCCGCTAAGCAACATGTATTAAATGTATCAAACATTCTGACAATAGAACGTTGATTTTAAAAGATAATTGCAATCAGAGCCAGAAACTGAATTTTGAATTTTTAATGTTTTCATTTAAGGCTGTGATATTTGCTAAACTTATTAGCCGTCCATATTAGATTTGAGATGAAGTCTTGTCAACCATTATTAAGATTAATTTTGGTCGGTATTTTAATTTGTTTTTTTGGGTTTTTTCTCACAATTTACTCACTGAGGAAATATCGCAAATCGGAATCAATAACATACCTGCTACCTAAAAAGTTTTTTAATAACAATATTCATGAAACTAATACTACTTTATTGTTTGATTGATCTGTATATTGATTGATTTTAACGGAATGTCAACAAATTTAATGTTATTTTATTGCTAGATGTTAGTGAATCGCATGGATTTTACTTTCATATTAGCTTTTTTATGTAGCTGTTTCTTAATTTCTTTTTTGCACATGGTCTTATCGAATAAAAATGTTATTTACAGATATATTTGACCCACAGATGAGACCTTAACATATACTGACTCCCTGGAGCAGAATGTACCTGCGGATAATGGCAACGATGCTGTGCTTCCTATTCCCTAAATCTCCGGAAGAGAAGCCTCACGAGCAGATGCAGTTTAGCATCATACCCATGACACATATGTTTTATTTTATTTCCTTTTATTTATTCTGTTATTTTTAAACACGATTCTGTAGCATACGAATATTTTTAAACATATATATTTAACTCATAGATTGGAGTCTAACATGAAATACCAATCTGGGACAGGGTCGACATTGGAGTAATGGCGGTGATGGGGTATGCGACACTCATCAAATCTCCAGAACTGATGCAATTCGGTCTCATACCCACGGCATATGTCTTTATTTTATCTCATTTTAAATATAGTGTTATCGAATACGAATAAACATACAAGGTGTCTCATAAAACTATCCAGATAGAAGCTGTATTTACCAAGATAGAAATGAACAATGAATGGAACGTTAATTTTATACAGAATACAAGTTTTGTCATAAGAGTGATGAGTTCGAATCTGTATTTACAAAGATAGAAATGAACAATGAATGGAAAGTTATTTTTTTCAAAATACAAGATATGTCAAAAAGTACAAAAAATCTCGATAATTTTCTGACACGCATTGTATGTATATCTAACATATAGATGAATATCTAATATGTACAAACAATCTGGATCAGAGTGGACCTGGATGTAATGGTTATGATGCGGTACTCCACACTTCCCAGATCTCTGCCAGGACACATATGCACGATGAGTAAGTTAAGATTAGATTATAAACAAACGCATGTGTTTGGTTGCACGGATCTGGCCAATCCTCTAGAAAGTGTTAATGATATAAAGAACAAACATTTCTATAAATACCGGTAGTAAGAACTGTAACGTATGTTAGAAACATTTCCAACTTGACAGGACGCATCACGATGTCAAACAATCATCTACTTGGTTATGCCACTAAGTGTTTGCTTGAGTACGTGCAAAAGCCTCACTGGTGACAATCAAGTGTGCTGACAAACACACGTCAAAACAAATTTCTCTGCAATCAGCAAATCTCCTAAAACACTGCTCGCTTCTTTTTTTTTTTTTCTTTTTTTTTCTCTTTTTTTTTTTTTTTTTTTTTTTTTTTTTTTTTTTAGGTTTTGAGGTTTTGAGGTTTTGTTTCTCTGAATCGTAA
>CM042140.1:78581290-78603790 GCA_023376005.1 Doryteuthis pealeii | reverse complement strand
CACTGAAATTATTGTTACGAACAAAGTTTACAAATTAATTACATTTTGGAAGTAAATAACTCATTACGGGTTTGAAACCGTTAAATAAATCGGTCCAATATGCGTGTGTCCAACAAAGAAAGTTGAATAAATTAAGCTAGAATGAAAAGTTATTCACATTTTGATGAAATGTGGATTATCAAATTGCTTTTAATTGCAGCAACACCTGACACGTCATTAGAAAAGGATGCGAGTCAGCGGAACGGTTTACAATGCATATTATAATACATAGAATTTTGTAACAACATATTCCAATAAAACAAATTATTCTTAAATGCAACATCTGTGCCTAAACTATAAAATTCGTGCTGACTTAAAAACCAACATTCGTTCATACATGGTTAATTATGATTTTGCATGAGAATATCATGCGATGACAATACACGAAACTAATGTGTTAGCCATTACACACACACGCATGCTCGTACAGAAACACACACACACACATATACATATGTAGATTAATAATATAGTGCTATATTTATAAGTAAATAGAGCATAATATCACGGAGATAATATATGTCTAAGTTATCGTAGTGTGGACATGAAATCAACGTCGATTGGTTACTGAGAGCTTCTTGCCTATACGATTAGCGAACCAATTGCACTTGGTTGTAAAGTCGGAAAGGAGAGAAACTATTTGTAAACAGTCGTAGTGTTGTCTATGCTACCCAGTTATATACATCGGACTACCATGCGGTCAGTCTGAGTTCGAACCCTACCCAAGGATAGTTGTGTCTAGCCACACTGAAGAGGCATGATATGCCGAAACACGTGTCTGTGGATGACTTATTAATTATTAATATATATGCTCCCATAAATTTGGTAATGAGCTCTCTAATTGGTAATTTAAATTAACTCTCACTACTAAGCAAATAAGCAATGATCATTTCTCCGGAAATTTGATCTCTCAGTGACCGAGTGATACATACATTCCTATGTATTTAATAGTTTAAAAACACCAGTCCCCGCATCAGCTGTCAGTGGGCGAGGGGATAAGACATCGGACTACCATGCGGTCAGTCTGAGTTCGAACCCTACCCAAGGATAGTTGTGTCTAGCCACATTGAAGAGGCATGATATGCCGAAACACGTGTCTGTGGATGACTTATTAATTATTAATATATATATATATATATATATATATATATATATATACAAATAAGATATACAATATATTATTCGTGAATACTGCACTAGTGGAGACATGCAAGTTGCCGACATGAATTGAAAAATTGACACGCTGATACGAGTTCAAGTTCCAGGATACGCTGTTCGCATTTCACATAGCGCAAATACGTTTGGTAAAGCAATAAATCCAAATAGTCTCCCAATTAGTCTCCCTCCTTTGTGGGTAAATAGTAGAGCAGAGTGAGCTCTTTAACCTTGGTTCGACAATCAGTAAAAGAAAAAAAGAAAATTCACAATTCAAACCTGGTTAGTATTCGCATAAAAATTGACCTTGTGCCACATACTACTCCCGTGGAGTGTTTATATATATATATATATATATATATATATATATATATATATATATGGGTGTGTGTGTGTGTGTGTGTGCGTGCGTGCGTGTGTGGCTGTGTGTGTGTGCCTGTGTGTATATGTACACACACATATATATATATAAATAAAAATAAACACATATATATAATAAAAATAGACATATATATATATATATATATATATATATATATATAAAATAAACATACATACATATATATATATATATATATATATATATATATATATATATATATATATATATATCGTGCGTACATTGACATTTAGTAAATACCTATACATGTGCTAGGCTATTAAAGACATGAAGAAACCTCATGCGTATTTGTGTCTTTCAGGCATTTGAGAGATTCTTCGTCCGTGTATTCCTGTGCCTGTGTGTCCCTGTGTATACGTGACCCTGCGTACCGTATGCGTGCCTTTCTTTGCCAATATGTTTGTCCCCTGCAGCAAACGCTACAGTCATAGTTTTAATTGTTGCTTTATTAGAGATCTTCAACCTTGATGCACTTTCGGGCTCCTTAGAAATCTCAGATGTATTGAAAAGTTTAATAAGAATCCGATTGGTAATTTATTTTCAATTGATTTATTTTTCTGAACAAAATTAACAGAAGGAAATGAGCTTTTAATCAGGGAGAAAAATAAATTTGTAATAGTAGGATGATTAGAGGCTAAATGCATACATTATGTAATATATATATATATATATATATATATATATATATATATATATATATATATATATATATATATAATATATAGTTTCTGAACTATGCGATTTTCAGATGAAGGTATAAATACTCTATCCATGATATTTAGCACAGTTTATTATAAGTATAACTCTCATATTATCTATATACTTTAAATGTATATATACACACACATATACACACACACACACACATATATATATATATATATATATATATATATGTGTGTGTGTGTGTGTGTGTGTGTGTGTGTGTATGTGAGTGTGTGTGTGAAATATATATATATATATATATATATATATATATATATATATATAGTTACCCACAGACACCGTGTCCCGACGTATCATGTCTCTTAAGTGTGGCTAGACATTTTTTTATTTTACACTTTCCTATTGAATACAAATAGTTTTTGAACGGATTTATTTCACCTCTAGTTTGGACCTTAGGAGGTACTCAATCTTCGGGTCAGAGTAGACCTGGAAATAATGTCAATGAAAGAGGTCCTCAAAAACGTGAATCACAATTAATTAATTGGAATTTAATAGTTTTATATCAAAACCTAGCAGAGCTACCGTTTGTTGCCCGGGATTTTGTAAAGATAAGATTAACCCGCCATGCATATTTACACATATTATCATTTATTCCATCGTATCTAATCTAATTTCTCTTCTTTATACTTTCTAGTTCATATACTACTCTCTCTCTCTCTCTCTCTCTCTCTCTCTCTCTCTCTCTCTCTCTCTCTCTCTCTCTCTCTCTCATCCTGTATGCTCAAAAAGTTTTCAGAGTCTAGTGCTCACAAAAAACACCAGCAAAAACTGTTGTGAAATCTCGCGAAGTGTGCAAATAATAATAATAATAATAATAATAATAATAATAATAATAATAATAATAATAAGAAAGAAGAAGAAGAAGAAGAAGAAGAAGAAGAAGAAGAAGAAGAAGAAGAGGAACAACAACAACAACAACAACAACAACAACAACAACAAGAGGAACAAGAACCAGAACAGGAATTTGATCAAGAAGGTAAAAAGAAGGAATAAAAGAGTTTGTAAGCACGTAAAAGTAGACGTAGAGGAGGAGTCGTAGTTGCAGTAGAATGGTGTATATCAGATAAGGAATATACCCAATTGGAAAGCCTCTGGACCATGTGGTATTCAGAGGTTTTATTTGAAGAGCTTCCCTACTTTAGTGGATCGAATTGGACGATATTTCAATGATTGTTTATCTCCAGGGAAAGTAAGATTTCGAACGTTTGGGGTGGCGAAACACCCGAATTGTAAAAGACAAGACCAAAGGGCAAACGGTTAGTAATTACCGCCTTACAGCACGCTTAAGCACATCGAGGAAATTCTTTATTGGTATGAGAGATGAGCAATATTATCAGCGCCTTAAAAATGACGTCTTGCTTCGAGAAAAAAAAAGATCTGAAAAAAGGAGTATACATTAGTAAAAACTACCATGCTATTGTTAAGGCGGTCTTACGAAACTTTAAAAGCAGGTTCATTGATTGATATGGATGTATCTTTACAATGGTGAATATCCTGATTCGCCATTTGTGGTAATTAATTAGAATATATCGACTTCTTCTGTTGCCGATATGTCAAGAACTTCCCCTTTGATATGGCAATAAAATTATGTGGCGAGGTTCCAGTTCCAGTGCTCTGGGGAGTTATAGGTACCCTTTTATTGCCATTATCTCCCAGGCCCCATTCTGACTCAGAGTAGTAGATGTTGGCATCATTCCGTCAACTAGAGACGATGGAGTAGTGTTCATTTTAACTAAATCTGCGTGAGTGGCTGAATAGGTCAATATCTGAATAGCAATCTCTGGTGCAGTAATTTCAAAGAAAAAGTGATGTTTGCTGGAGTTGCTACTGTCTCTCCTTCTTTATGGTAGTAGAATGCATTATTATTTCATCTTTGGATCAAATAAACCTACTCGAATATTAGATTGTGTTTCTTTGTTTAATAGCCTATCAAGCTTAATGGGTTATCTAATGCTAAATTAATTCTTGTAGAAAAAACAGTTGTGGCATTACTTAGACTAGCGTTGTGATGAGAGAGTTCATAACTTTCACAGGGGTATTAGTTCGAATGTAAGCGTAGTAGAGCGATCGGAGTACGAACTCACCTACTCTGATGTCGTAGTCTAGCAGGTTAGCCTCTACGCTACGGTGGACTCCATGCCTTATGTCGGGGAACTATTTAACCCATAGCTGGGATATGACAGATTTCCTAACTTTTCATGTGTATTAATCCGAAATTGAACCTAGTAGCGCGACTGAAGTTCGAACTCGCTTACTATGATATCGTTGTCTAGCACAGTAGCCACTACGCCACGGGGACTCCTCGTTTTGGAGAAGAAGGGTAGGGTACTATTTAACCCATAGCTGGAGAATGAGGGGCTTCATACCTTTTACAAGGATATGTTCGAAAGTGAATGTAGTAGCACGACCGACGTTCGAATTCGCTTACTATGATGTCGCAGACCAACACGTTAGTCACTACACCATGGTGTTGCCCGGTTGATTAATAATGCAGAAATTGTTGACAATGAAAGAAGATTTATAAATTAGTATTTCTAAAGCAACAATGAGACACTTTTTGAATATGCAGAACAAAATATCAATCTGCGTAGGTAAGATGTAATAAGTATAAGAAAGAATGGCGACAGATAAGCTCAGCTTATACAACGGTATAGCTAATGCATAATTGGTAGAAAAATAAAATAGATGATTCATGGAATTGATTAAATAAGAGTGAGTTGAAACAAGAGACTAATAGTCATATATTGGCTGTGCAAAATCAAACTCACTCTCGCAACTCATTTGTTATAGCAATGATACTATTTAATCTAATACTAAGAAAATGTTCAAAATCTACAAATTTACAAAGTTTCAGGAAAAGACAAACCGTCTCATATATATTAATGATATCTAAGTATTTGACAAAAATGAAAAAACAAAAACAAAACTAGTATCCCTAATTCAAATTATCATAATCTCAAACCGGGATATCGAAATGGAATTTGGGGGTTGAAAAATGCACCATACCTATAATATAAAAATAGAAAAGTGAAACAACAGAAGGAATATAACTATGCAACCATAAGTGCATCGGGTACTTGGAGAAAAAGATGACTGGTGATATACAAAGTTTACACTAGCAATAAACACATGTTGCATAATTGTGGGTGGCGTAGGGGATTGACAATACCTCTAGCGAGAATTCTAAGAGGTCATTGTTTTCAGATCAGGGATGAATCTCGCTAGTCAGGTGATATAGTTAGTTATGAAGTCAGTTTCAACCAGAGATGAGACAGAACAGACGTGTTCTGCTGAGGTTGGCTCAACCGCATGGTGGATAAGGATGGGTAGTAATAAAATCTTGTACAATAAATCAAAGTCAATTAATTAAAAGTCAAAGTTAATTTATATATGACTTAAAAAGAAGCCTTTATTTAAAAACAGCCAGACAAGAACTTAGAAAAAGAAGAGACAAGAACTTAGAAAAAGAAGAGACAAGATGACGACCGGTCAAAAGAAAGAAGGAACGGAAGAATATGAAAAGAAGAAATGGAAGCAAGTAAGTCACAATGATGTATCTTTCTAATCTCTCTCTCTCTCTCTCTCTCTCTCTCTCTCTCTCTCTCTCTCTCTCTCTCTCTCTCTCTCTCTCTCTCTCTGAGTCATCTCTCTCGTTTATTTATCAGCAATGAGTATATAATACTCAGATGAGTGACATCTTCTTGAAACCAAGCATTCTTGTAGAAATCTTCGCAAATGAATAAATAACTGTTTAGTAACCCAGTTTAACTGAGTCGGCAGAGCATCCGTCTAAGAACCACAAGTTTCCCGGTTCGATACTCGGTCCCATCAACTCAGCACATCGATTAGCACAGCTTGGATCTGTGTGATAAATTGTAGACTGAGGTAAGTGTACCGCTTCACATCAGACGCAAAAACAATTTCCCTGACCGAGCTCAAATAAAAAGGGGATATGCACTCTCGCTATTCCGATGATACCGATAATAGGTCACTTCATTGAATTTACTTACTTATCCCTTGTAAGATAATCTGGGACAATTTTTATAAATGGACAAGGAAGAACAAATAAATGTGGAAAAATATCTACTATCTACACAGAGCCGGCGAAGTATTAGATGTGTAGATAAAGAGAGGGGTGATTCTGATACATGTAGATAGGGTATGTAAAATACTTACGGTCGAGTACTCCGGTGAATGACCTCCAATAAACCTGGTGTGAAAATCTTGCAGGGAGGGACATATCAATAATGGCTGCTCCATAATAATTATATATGGGTAATTCCATATCAAAATACCCAGGCCATGTCACCCACCCCTTAAATATCTCTGAAATTTAGTCGGTGTAGATTATGTTAAAGTTAGACAATCCCCAAAACTTGAGCTTCCCATTGCAAGAATTGACGGAGTTTTGTCGATTTTTAGCTCTGGCGACTTTTTGTAACCCATTTTTGTCTGTAAAATGGGATCTAGAGCTTCCCTAATCTTAAAAATTGGTTTATAAAAGCATTTTACCCAGGGAATCCAACAATGCTATCAAAGTCTTAAAGTTAACTAACTTTAAGTTATTGTTGATGTCTGATTTTTTCATAGCAAGATAATATCCCAATGTGGCCCTGTTTCTATTACACATTTTTTCTATTATTATTTCACATGCATTGACCATTATTTGTACAAAAAGATAGTTTGGTTTTTGTCTAACTTTAACATAGTCTATAGGTGAACAAAATTTCAGAAAGATTGAAGGGTGACAATTCTACTTTTTTTCTGGATGATTTGACATGGAATTACCCTTATATTTAATCAACCCCTTTGCACGTGCAGAAGGCGAAACAATGTCGTGTTTTTAAGCAAAGTTTAACATTTGAATTCAGAGTTTCTTTATTCCACCAGATCTGTTCCCATCACAAGGTTTAAGATCACTATCTGTTTTATCATTTATCCACAGCTGAAGGGATACTCGTTGCATTCATACTTTTCCCAAGTACATTAGCACAATGTGAAAATGCAAACAGCCTGATTCAGGATTTGAACTTGACTCACTGTGTGCATTTCCTACAATGATAACCATTACACGACGTGCATCTCCTATGATGACAATATAATTATCATGATGATTGATCACAAGCTTTAATGACTAATATAATAAAGGCAATTTTAGAACGTAGAGAGTTTGAAAAGTGGAATATGCAACGAGAACGATGATCCAATCTGCAATAGAATCACTGCCTGTAGTATTTCCACTCTAAGAAAAACAAACTCGCACATATGATTGTGTTGTCAAATCACTAAAGTAGAAGATTTTACATAAAGGCTGGTTCGAAGAGAACAGTACGTGTTATCAACAGCAACCAAAATGCGCTGTAGAGATTGATTGGTTTAATATACTTTGGAACTTTCCCATAGAAACGGACCGTGAGATCCAACCAAGACGTCTGGATAATGTAATCTTGGACAAGATCTCCAAAGAAAGCATCATTATAGATGTAGACGATTTTGCCGATATGAATAATGTTAAGAAATCTATTTGTGTAGGCGAGTTATTTCTAAGACGGAATTCTAAAATTTGTCAAAATATAACTGATGTTATTTCCTCCACAATCTCCGATTATCTAGTCTATCCTCTATTCTTCTACCGATCTTACACCGAGGCCTGTACCACCTCCGTCAACACCTTCGAGATTCTTACTACCAGACTGACTCTTTACTCGATCTTGGCGGATGCTTGTTGGTTTTTAAAGGCATATTACCCCGTATCGGTTATTTAAGGTCAAATCATATATATATATATATATATATATATATATATATATATATATATATATGATTTGTTTTACTTCATGTGCGTTATTCTTCGTTTTAAACGAAATTTTTTAAACTAAGTTTTTCTTAATCATTTTTTCAATCAAATTCTCTTTTTTAACTTACTTTTAACTAACTTTTTTTATCTAATTTCTTAACAAAAATTTTTTTTAACAAAAATATTTTAACCTATTTTTTAAACTATTTTTAACCAAATTTTAATAAAATCATTTCAATCATTTACATGTAATAATTATATTATAAATTGGTAAAAATAATTATCATGTTATATATATCATTAAATTCATGTGTATCGAGGAATTGATAGGAATAATTTACATAAACCTGCAAACAGAACAAATTTAACCCATTGATGGGATCCTAAGAGGCACTAACAATCCGGTTCAGAAAAGACCTGCAATGAAAGGGCACTCCACACTTTTCAAAGCCCCCAAAATAGAACCTCACAACCGGGTGTAGTTTAATGTCTTAACTAGGATACTGGCGAATCCTTTTTTTACTAATATTTTCAACCTCAGCATTCCGATTCTGTTATTCTTAAAACAATTATGAATATATTTGTTTGTATAGTGTTACCTGTAAACAGGTGTAAATGGCACGTTTCTCTACTACTTCAAAAACAAGCACCTTCGAGTTATGATATCATTACACGATATTGAACGGGGAACGTGAGAGAATTAAACAATTTATGTGGAAGCAGGAAGCTTTATTTTCAAGAGATGATGTCAATAAAATAAAGGCAAAGTGTCAAAAGAGAGAAATAAGGCTTATTCACATTCAAGTTGGTTTTCCCAAGGTTCTTAAGTTATCAGCGGATAACGAAACGTGGTATCAAAAGAGAATGTTTATATTACAAAGAATCTGAAACTGTATAAGAAAAGAAAAGTTGGATTAAAACAAAAACAAAAACATTAGAAATTATTCAATAAATGTCAAGAAGAGTCAGATCACAGGAGATTTCAAGGTGAACAAAAAAAGAGACAAATTATCAATAAATTAGAAAGAAAATGGCCGCTCGGTTACAATGAAAATGACACTTGACAACCCAAGCTGAATTAATTATGTTAATTAACTCAGCGGGTTTCATTGCTTTAAAAACAAGTTAGAAAAGATTCATGAAATCAGAAACAGGGGAGTATGTGTAAACAAGAATGGACAGAGAATTAAGAAGAGTTGCCTAGAATTACATAGAAAATACGAGGTAAGAAATCTGATCCACTGGGATTTGGACAAACACCGAGAATTCAACCATGAAAACAAATAGTATTAGCACAGAACTCAATCTCTTCTAAAGGGTAGAAAATAACTTAGGATTTGAAATACCGAAAACAATGCGTACAATATTGCCCATAAATGAATAAAACTAATCATTATTTTAAGAGGTAATATATATATATATATATATATATATATATATATATATATATATATATATATATATATATGAGAAGTAAACAAACAGACGATGTTTGTGATATGGCTATTTTCAGCCGACAATATTTGGGAGAATATGTGCTTAATTGAAGTCGAACCTAATTCTTGATTTGTTTAGCCTTACATTTAAATTGGTAATCCTGTCTAATTAATTAACTATTAATTAATTAACTTTCAAAAATTAGGTTCGACTTCAATTAAGCACATATTCTCCCAAATATATATATATATAATATATATATATATATATATATATATTATATATATTAAAAATGGTTATGTATATACATATATTTTTTATATATATACATAAAACAAAACAACATTATATATATATATATATATATATATATATATATATATATATATATATATATATATATATACGCTTGGATCCTTCATCATTCATGTAGGTTGTAACAGATAGAATGGATGACTGGAACCCACCTGAATCATGGAAGAGAATATCTTGTATCATGTGGATCTGCGCCGGCAATCAATATAATGAGCTTATGTTTGCTGCCCAATGCTCCTTGAACACTGTAAAACAATCAGACATGAACTGGAGAATTGCGATGGATACTACGAGGCTGTTGTTAGAAGAAAGCAACATAACAGAAAATCTGATTGGATTCGTTCAATGGAATTCCTCGAAAATCTGCTGGAAAAAGTGTTGGCGGTCCCTCAGATGCCTATTTGTAGTTGCTATGTATGGCAGCAGGATTTGGCCCCCTGCTACACCCCTGGGAAAATTTTTAAAAAATAGTCGTCAGCGAATTTTTACGACTACGCCAGTCCCAAAGGTGGGCCACCGAACTCCCCAGATCTTTACCCCATGGATTATTATGTATTGGATCTGTTGAGAAAGACACCGATTTTCGCGCCAGTACTACAAAAGCCCAGTTAATCGACAGAATTAATGTAGTTTTTGATACCCTTCCCAGGGGAACTGTAGCATAAGCTTGCTCCAGGTTTCGGAACAGGATTGAGGTTGTGATCGACGCTAATGGCGGTTAATGTGAGTGAAACTTGTTGATAGTAGTGAAATTTTCTTTACCCTTATGAAACTGTCAAACTTCTCCCGAACACATTTTACACACACACACACACACACACACACACACACACAGATATATATATATATATATATATATATATATATATATATATATATATATATATATATATAGAGATTTATCCAAAACTTGGTTAGTCTATATGTGATTTCTAAGATCCACTGTACTAATATTGATGATCCAGTATGTATAAATACAGTGAATCATTAAATCACTAAAGAGAGCTCAATGTAAAATAACCTTTTAGATTATATACAGAGCAATGGGCCACAATTTTCGTCGAAATAAATTTATTATGGGATTACTGTATTGAGTTCTTCCTTCCTTTATTGATATATATATATATATATATATATATATATATATATATATATATATATATATATATATATATATATAAAAAACTGGACGATTCTACATGGGATCTTAAAAATCTCACTATATAATATATTGCATGTTTTTGTAAGTGTAAATACAAGGATTTTTATAAATCCTAGAGAGAGCTCAATGTATAATAATCTATATTTTAGATTAAATACAGAGCAATATTTACCTTTGAAAGAAAGGAAAAGCTCAATAAACTGTTATTCTGTAATAAATTTATTCGACCAAAATCCTGTTTAAACAGGAAATTTAAGGAAACTTTGTAGCTCTTTCTTCAGCTTGAAATTGTAAATTTATATTTGCTGTCTGACCTACATTTGATGGATTTTATCGTGAAATTTCTTTGGGCTATTCATTCTATCTGTGACTGTCTAATGTGACTGAACTAATGAGTTTTAGAAGTGTCTTTAAATTTCTAAAAGCCTTTTAAGTTTTGGTCGAAACAAATTTATTACAGAATGAGGATTTATTGATGTTTCCCTTATATATATATATATATATATATCCCTTCCATTATTTTTTCCGTTTTTCCATTCTATATCTCACCCATTCTAGCACCGCTATTTTTCATATATTTCTCTCCTCTGTATGTCCTTATTCTTTCTTTCTTATCATGATGTCTATCTTTTTCATTCTGGTGTATACCATGGTCTTTTTCTTTCCACTCTTTCCTCACAATTAAAAGGGAATGGCCCATTATTTATGTAAGGTGACGACACCTCAGGACACACGCTGTTACAAGCATATTAATATATAGATGATGCTTACTTGATCACAAGCCTTAATAACATATATCATAAAAGTAAGAATAGATTAGAATGTAGAGAGTTTAAATCGAGAATGTGAAACGAGAAAGATGCTATTGTGCCAGTGTTTACTGTAGATCAAAAGAGAAAAAAAGAAAAGAAAAACGATGATGTGATTCTGTATCCAAAGAATTCAACTAGGATATTTTACGTAAAGGCGGGTCCGAAGAAACCAGTACGTCTTATCAGATGCGTTGTAGAGATTGGTCGGTTTGATGTACTTTAGAACTTTACCATAGAAACGGACCGTGGAATCCAATCAAGACGTCTGGATACTATAATCTTGGAGAATTTCTCCAAAGAAGAGACGCTTTTGCCGATATGATATGAACGTGTCAGAAGGAGAAGATGGTTAGTTCTCACGACCTGATAAGAGAGATGAAGAAACCAGAGAATATCTCTGCTAAAGCCGTTCACATAGATATTGGTGTTAATAATGGTATTAATAATGTTATGAAAGACATTGAAGTAATCAAAAGAACGGGATAAAACAGAAGCGTACATATCAAGGAATCCCATATTTATTAAAACCATAAATACTACTACTACTACTACTACTACTACTACTAATAATAATAATAATAATAATAATAATAATAATAATAATAATAATAGAGATGAAACTGTAAACAATATACTCTGTGAATGTAGCAAACTAGCACAACGAGAATACAAAACTAGACACGACTGGGTTGGGAAGGTGATCCACTGGGAATTATGCAAACAATTAAATTTTGACCATACAACAAAATGGTATATGCGTAAACCAGAATCTGTTCTTGAGAACGAAACGCATAAAATTCTCTGGGACTTTGAAATAAAAACGGATCACCTTATCCCAGCAAGAAGACCAAACCTAGTATTGATAAACAAAAAAGAAAGAACTTGTCAACTGGTGGATTTTGCAGTGCCAGCAGATCACAGCGTGAAGCTAAAGAAAAATGAAAAAATGGACAAATATCTAGGCCTTGCCAGAGAACTGAAAAAAGTTATGGAATATGAAAGTGAAAGTGATACCAATTGTAGTTGGTGCACTTGGAACAGTCCCAAAAGGATTAGAAAAGGGTTTGGAAAGTTTGGAAATCAGAGGAAGGATTGAAACCATTCAGAACACTGCACTGCTGCAGAATAGTCAGAAGAGTCCTGGAGACCTGAGGAGACTTGCTGTCACTCAGACTCCAGTGAAAGGCCATCAGCTAATGCTGATGTGAAAACTCAAAAGGAGTAAATAATAATAATCGCAAGTTGAACAAGAACAAGAATAAGGACAAGAATCCATGGAAAATTGGAAGGTAAAATTAACCCGAGCAAAGCTGAAAAATCCAAAATCTTCTGGTGAGACTCCTTATCTCCTCTATTATATGTTATAGCAATGATGCCACTAAATTACATACTGAGGAAATGTTCAGGGGATTACAAATCATAGAAAAAATCAACCAACTCATGCAAATGGATGATATCAAGATTTTTGCAAAAAGAACTAGAAACTTGAACAAAACAAAAATTATACAGCCAGGATTTAGAAATGGATTTTGGAAACAAACTGTGTTCCATTATCGGGATAAAAAGGGGTAAACGAATGAACAATAGAAGGGACAGAACTATAAAATCAGGAAAAGATAAAAGCACTTCGAGAAAAAAAGAATTACAAGTAATTGGAAACATTGGAAGGTGACACCATCAAACAAACGGAGATGAAAAGTAAAAAGTAAGGAAAAAGTATCCTTGAAGAACAAAAAATATCTACATAACAATTTCTGAGGCAAAATCTCGGCAAAAGGTGAAACCCCTTAGCTGTCGATCTTGTAAAATACTCTGGGTTATTTCTAAAATGAACAAGGGAAGAACTCCGACTTATTGACCAAACGACAAGAAAATTGATGACCTTTCACACGGCATCACAGATGGGAGGTGATACACACATACTACATATAGGAGCCAAGAAGGAGAAAGAGGTTTCCCATCATTAAGGATTGCGTAGATGTCATAATTCAAGGAAAAAAGAACAAAGAAGCAGAGAGTAAGAGCAATTACTACATATGGACAAACAGAAAATCAACAAAAACAAGAAGATTAATAATAGAGATTAGGTTTCTATTCATATGTAACCGTAACTAGGTCACTGCTTATGTCACATTACCCATAATCGTCATAACATTGAATAAACACATTCAAATTTTAGCATACAACCTTTGACGGTTCGCATTATTTTTTAAACCAAGTTTTTATTAATATATGCCCGGTATCATATATTTATATATAGTTTTGTTTCTTTTAATATATTATTTAAAATTATCAGAACTAAGTTTCCATTTCAAATTGTTTTATTTTTTAATCCTTTAATAAATTTGATGATTTTACTAACTTATGGTACAAACTCCCTGGCTTTGAATTTTTGATAACAACGATGTGCATACTACAATATATACAAAAACGACATAAACGTGTTAAATCATCTGGTATTTTGATTTAGTGTTAATTGATAAAAACAATATAACGTGTAATAGAGTTTTCCGTTCAACTAGACCCGGTGTAAAACTGAAATAAATGGGAAATATAAACAAACTTTTGGACCTTGCCAGATATAAAAAGAAGGGTAACATGAAGTTGAAGGTCATAGCAGTTGTAGTTAGTGGCCTTAGAGCGATCATCAGGAGTTTAAAAACACTCGGGAGAGGCCTGGAGACCGGGGAGACTTGCTCTTACTCAGCCTCAATTTAACCACCAGCTAAGGCGGGTGTGGAAAACTTTCATGGGGCGAAATAATAATAATAATAATAATAATAATAATAATAATAATAATAATAATAATAATACGAAGAAGAAGAAGAAGAAGAAGAAGAAGAAGAAGAAGAAGAAGAAGAAGAAGAAGAATGCGTGGAGGTGAGCCCTAAATAATCACAGGGATGAAAATAATCCATCAAGGTGAGAGAATCGGTGAGCTTAAATCTCGAAATAGTTTCCTCTAATCAGAGCCCGGGAAACAACCATCAATTTCCCTGTTTTTAAATACAAGTAATAATTAAAAATAATTAAAGGTGGTGACAATATTATTATAGAAATGGGAAGAAAAACATTTTTAATATTAAGGACATCAGCGCCTTGGTCGAAAATAATAACCATTATGAGTAAACCTTATGATGAGTTTTATCCTTCGTTTTGATTTTTGTTGTTTTTATTTTATTGCAACTCGCTCAGGGTGTTCTTTCTACGACAATGAGAAAGAGTCTGCATTGAAAAGCCTCACGAGGGAAACCAGAATTGGATTCTCATCGGGTGCTTATTCTTTATTTCTGTTTGGTAATTATACCGTTCCTATTTCTAACAGTCTCTTTTCCTTGTTCCTCTGGATTGTTCAGAAAAATCTCCACCTATTTTAATAACTATTACCTGCATATTGCAAAGCCATTTTGTTGTTTTTTGTTTGTTTTTTTTTTTGCTATCTAAGAAGGATCTCCCCATTGTATTTATATAGAGTTTACTTTTCATTACTGTTATTCTATCATCTGCTGGGACAGTAAAGGTGACTACTAGGTGACACGTTCTCTTCTCTATAATAACTATAAGTAGATCTCTACTTTTGGTATAGATTAGTCTCCTCAGGTCTCTAGGTCATCTGAGTAGTCTAGTCTGTCTAGCAATGCTGTTGTTGTAATGGTCTCGATCCTTCCACTTAATTCTAATTCCTCGGGTCTATTTTGGAAATCTCTGGGGACTGCTCCAAAGGTACCATCTTTATAGTACACAGTTTTTTTGTGTGTTTTTCAATTACCTGGCAAGGTCAAAGTATTTGTATATCTTTTTGTTTTATTTCATCTTTAATATATTTGTATTCTTGTAATTAAAATTCGGTCTAGTCTTCTGGCCGGTATTAAGTGATCCACTTGGATCCCAAAGTCCCAGAGAATTTAATGCTTCTCATTATCACCTTAGCTATTCAGGAATCTTCAAACAATCTATGAGCTTTAAAGGGTCTCAAATCTTCATCAAATTACCAGTTCATGCAGTCTTTATTTATAGTTCCAAGATTCCTTGATTGCTATCACCGTCATCTTCATGTTCAAATATTTTTCTTGCTCTCTGGCAACGTCCAGGTATTTATCATGTCTTTCGCTTGCCTTAAAGTTTACCCAGTGACTGGCTGGAACGGTGAACTATATAATTAAGTTATTTTAATTTTATTAAACAAAACTAGATCTGGTAATCGGGATGTCATTAGATGATTCGCTTGAATCTTAAAATTTCAGAAAGTTGGAGGCCAATAAGGTGAATATTAAGTCAAGTCTAATTCACAGAATTCATTTTTCAATTACAAATAGAAAGTGAATGTAAGTATCCAACTAAACCATTTGCTACGGGTAGGACGTGACAGAAACCCGTAAGTAAGGGTATCCAGCGAGGATCGAACTTGCTCTTTAGCACTAAGAGAAAAGAATAAGAGGATCTAATCTCTAATTATCATTTGATAATGATCACCTTTGTCAAATCATTATCAACAATCGGAAAACTGAAATGGGGATTAGTTCATTAAACTATTTCAACATTATTTAGGTCTCAAAATCTCGCTACAATGTGCTATGTTTGTTTTGTTAACGTTGGTACAACAATCGACCAATTATAATATGTTATTAGTAGTATTGTAACGTTTTCCTTTATATTCCCATTCAATTCTATTTGCTTCTTAATCATCTTCGACATCACCTAACGCCCAGCCCTTCCCTCATAATACCGTCGTCCTGTGTCTGTTCGCGTCCAACATTTTTCTTTGAAGTCATTTGGTTCATAGTAGTCTTGTTCATTTCATTTACTGATAACTTTTTCATCCTTGATCTTTTCATACTTCATTTAGGCAGGCTAACAACGGGACCATATTTTTATGTGCACATATTTTATTTCTTATTTGGCAACAACTTCTTTTTTACTTTTTTTTCTTCTGGGAACGATATACCCCCTTTGAATGTATTTTCAACTAACTTCTTAATGTCCCTTGAAAAGCCTTTAGCTCAAACGACCCCGAGGTCATCACATATCAATCAAATTTTGATGACCCAGCGGGTGTCTTTTGCCACTATCTTAGATTATATTGTTGTATCTGTCAAAAATAGATTTTAATTATCTATTGTGTTACAGTATTACTAAAAGTTACAATATATATGAGTTTTACAAAGACACAGTTGAATATCTTTGTGGAAAAAACTCTCTTCTTGTGTCTGATTCGCGGATTACTTGAACATTATATAATTCTACGAATAGAAAAAAGACTAAAAAAAAAAAAAAGAAAAAATGAAAAACCCATCGTGATGTTTTTGGTAGGTAAATACACTTTACCAAAGTAAGACTCTACGTAATATCCATTTATGTTCCTTAAATAGTATTCAATAAGTATATTAATAGGAGAAACAACATTTATAGATTTATACGTACTTAGGTACCTTAAGAGTTTTGAATCGATTTGGTTCTGCTGAGAAGGCGGTGCTTTTCACACACACACAGACGCACAGACGCACACGCACACGCGCGTGCACACACACACACACACACACACAACACACACACACATATATATATATATATATATATATATATCGTATGCGTTTGTATGTATAGAGATGAATGTATATATATATATATATATATATATATATATGTGTGTGTGTGTGTGTGTGTCTGTGTATGTGCATGTGTATGTGTGTGTATGTGTGTGTGTAAAGAGTGGACATGAGAGTTAGTGAGAGAGGAAGTAATAACCAGGAAGTCAATGCTTTTGAAATAACGATGGTTAAGATGATATTAATGAATAGTAATGAAGAAATAATGATATTGATCACAGATCAAACAACTGCACTTCTAATAATATAGAAGCAATAATCAGTAAAGTTGAGAAGAGAAAGGACACACCGGCAGTAGTTGCGGTTTTGCCAGTAATAAGAACCGTGGAATCAATATATGGTGTTCTTCAATGATATCGCAATAAAAAAAAAGTTTATTATCTTCTGGGGCGATCCTGAAACTCAATTTTGCGAATAAGCCACACTGTGTCTTGAAGGTCTTCGGAACGCGAATGCCAGAAAATACGATCAATAGGAAGAGGCACAAAAGTAATAAAGAAAGAGCTATTCAAATTATAGCGCCCTGGAAAGATCCTATAGAAATATGAATGTAAATATGTCGAGCCACGGGGAGAAAAGCCCTTGTATATTGCTGTTGAAACGTTCATTACCATGGGTAAATCAAAGTATGCATGTCACGGGTTTCCAGCTGGTGATATGAAATAAAAACTTGCAGGCTTTGTTATCGGAGAACCAAAGTTTAGCCAGAGTACCGATGGGAAAATAGAATTTAGTGCAGTGATGATATAATGAAAAATTAGAGATGAAAAAACATCTCCTACAGACGAATACGAAACCGATGAAATCCATTTGAATTTACAACCTGGCCTATGTTTACATAGCTTTTATATAGTGTAATATTGCAGCTATCGTTATAGGAAAGGGACCAGTTGCAAGGCGATAATAAAGATATGAATCTTTTGAACGAGTCTATATGTACAAAGCTTAATAGGTGCTCGTGGTGTAATGGTTACCGTCGTAGGAAATTGACTTGACGACACGATTTCAAATCTTGGTAAAAAATTCTTTACACTTCATATAGCGCAACTGCCATTGGGAAAGGTATGTATCCAACTACTCTATAAGCTGCGCAGAATGGGGTCTTTAACTTTGGTATGGCAATTAATCTAAGAGAATGAAAACTCTGAATTCAAACCAGTTAAACTCCATTTAAAATTCACCATGTGTTGTATCCTACTCGTTCGGAGGCGTTGGTAAATACATATATTTACAAAGTTTTTATATTGTGTGATATTGCACGTGATTATGTAACAGGAAATTATCGTGGCATCCCGAATCTGGAAAGATATTGCGTTTTCCGTTTGATATTTCCATTGAGAAAGGTTATAATCCATCACTTTTCTTACCAGCAATAGTTAGGTAGATTGTGCACTTTAACCTTGGTAGAGGAAACGGTCTAATATAAGGAAAATATAGATTTAAACGAATTGTATTACGCTTCGAAATTTCGCACCCGTGACGGATTGAATATTACATACGAAAGATTGTAGTAGTAAAAAATACGTGATTTTTCAGTTGTGGTATAAAAAATGTTTACTTACAAGGAATGTGAGGAAAGGAAGGGGCTTAAATAAATGGGAAGGATAGAAACGAGTGAAATTATTGGTAAGTGGATAAAACTATGAATAATGCTGGTGGTCTGTCAGCGAGGCTTAGTATAGGCAAGGAGGTATTGGGAATGGTGGGGTCCTCTACACTACACAGATCTCCGGTACTGGAGCCTCACTATCATATACGTTTATGTGTCATACCCAGGACATCCCTATGGGTATATAATAGGGCAGACTATGCTCTTTAACTTTGCTATGTCAAATAATTTAGGCGAAGGAAAACTTTAAATATTTGACCTTATATCATACCCTGCGAGGACAGAGGGATTACATACAAGATTTGAGGGAGGGGGTATGAACAATCAGTAAAGGAGACAGTCAGATTATTTTAAGCTCAGCAACAAGTTGGGGATACCTTTGAGATAATGAAGTGTTTACTCGTATAAATCTTGTGTGAAGATACAATTGGAGACTCATTAAAACATCAATCATTATGAAAATCTACTTAGCCTAACTTGACACAAGGCCATAACTATAGGGTACCCAGTTATGATCCAACCCACATACCTTAACATTATATATAAATATTAAATTCAACGAGTAGATAAGCATTTCCACAAATCTAAGAAGAGTTAATAGTGTGTATTAGAACATAACTTCTTAATATTGCGTTTATTGTTGGGATACAGTATAATGATTTAATAGTATAATATATTTAAGAGTACAAATGTCAAACAAGATTAAATATTAAATCTTGTAAATTTCCACATATAACAATGGCGAACACAAAACAAAGAATCAGTTAACTTTGGTGGCTTCATTCTTTGTCTTTGTAAGAATCCATTTAAGACCTGCAAACACCGGAACCAGATCTCGGGTTAGCACTCTTATTCGAGTGTTGCTTCGAGAAATAATATTTTAAACCTCTTGTGAGAAGTCAACACATCCTGCTACATGATCACTGGCTGAAAT
The DNA here is from genome assembly GCA_023376005.1 of Doryteuthis pealeii. Lineage (NCBI taxonomy): Eukaryota > Metazoa > Mollusca > Cephalopoda > Myopsida > Loliginidae > Doryteuthis > Doryteuthis pealeii. The sequence goes on along the minus strand of CM042140.1, from coordinate 78,583,798 downwards.
AATCTTTTGTTTTAAGCAAATGCATTGGCATTTCGACAGGAAGCTTATGCAGAGGACATATGTTGAATGTGCTCAAGGAAATGCATTTCTTAAAGCTAGTTTCCGCTGCGTTTATTATATGTCTATCTTCGTCTATTCCTTCATACCTAAAAATATTAATTCCTATCACTATTGTTCTTATCTATTAAATGTATTTCTATCTATCCTCATTTAAATTCTTCCTTTTCTAATTTCCTCAGTCAGTTCTCCTGTGTATATAATATCGGCACTACTATATTACATTTTCAAACATGTATTTACGATAGAAAGCGTCTGTTGTGTAATTATTGTCGTAGAAAATCAACCGCAAATTAAGTTCAAATTCTGGTCGACGCTGTTTGCATTTCACATAACGATGATACCCTTGTAAAAGGTGTGCATCCAACTATTCCCTTCTAAATATTTATAAATAGTAGGGTAGACTGGGCCTTTTAATCTTGGTATGGAAAACTCTAAATTCAAACCTGTTAATTTCTGTTTAAAAAAATTACGTTGTATCACGTCACGCTCATGCAGGGGGGCTAGGTACATTTTTATATTAACCAATCTCTCTGCCAACTGGTTAAAAAAATACAAAGTTTTCTTTTATCTACACCGCTTACCATAGCAAGGTTAAAAAGTACGTTCTGCGCTACTAGATAACCATAACTACGTTTGGTTTGGTTTGGTCTGGTTTCTTTGTTTAATGGTATATTAACCACAGTGGGTTATTTGATGCCAAATCCATTCTTGTAGAAGGCAATAGCGCTACTATTTAACCCATAATTGGGGAATTAGTGTTTCATACCTTTCCCAATGTTATTAGTCCGAAAGTGAACATAATAGCGCGTCTGGAGCTCGAACACGCTAACTAAAATTTCGCAGTCAAGTAACAGCCACTGCGCCATAACATCTTCCCCCTACTATAGTTGGGGGGCGAATAGTTATATTCATACCTTTCCCAAGCGTAATATGGAATGTACTAACATTTCTTCCGACATTTCAGCTCTGGTCAGTTTTCTTTAGGAAATAGATGATATCTCCTAAAGAAAAGCGCTTCCGTTTAGTTAACTTTATGATTGATGTAATTGTTACACCGGTGTATGGGTGCATAAATACCCACCTTGAAGAACGTGGCTTCAATTGAATAAGGCCACCCTTGCATCTTTGCAAAAACCGCATCGTCTGTTTGTAACCGCTTTCCGGATAAACTTCGTTTGAGGTTCACAAATTGATAATAATTTGTGCGATGAATGTAAAACATTACAATCCTATCAACCCATACGATGAAAGTGTTGTTCCTCAACCCATTGCTTTGGGGCCCAAGGGGATTATCCTTTTCGAAATATCAATTTTTCTTGGATGATTTCATAGACCACGGATTTCAGAAGAGAAAGGTTCTCTGACATGTCACGAAGTTAGCGCCATCTATCATCTTGAATTATGGCAACAGCACATGCAATGTTTTCGTTTGTTATTGATGAACTTATGTTCCCTACATGGAGCCTTGCCTGTCGATTCGTATGCCACTCTGTAATTATACTGCACAAGGCCGATAACTGCTACCTATACATTACATATTCTCCACACACAGCAACAAATTTGTGCTGAATTGCTGTTGGATATTTGTTGGTGGCTTACAAAAATCTTATTACACCTCGCAGCACTATGCTTGACTAGTGTTTCGCGATGGGATTCATCTTGTGACAACCCATACGTGCTTCGTCAGTTTCTAGTTGATTTTGTATATTACAAGATGTATAGGATAATTTCTGCTATACCATGTTTACTATGTTTGAACGTCTTTCGATTTTTCCTATCTGAATCCTTCTTTTTGGACACCAATCGTCTCTCTCTCTCTCTCTCTCTCTCTCTCTTCTCTCTTCTCTCTATTATATATATATATATATATATATATATATATATATATATATATATATATAATGTTTTTTTAAAGTTGGGCGTTATTACGAAGCATTAAAAATATATAAATGAATGAACTCGATATTATGGAGTATTGGATTCACTTATTTTTATTATTATTATTTTTTGTCATAAATTTTCAGACATCTCAGTTAATATAAATATTTCACAGACGCTGCCGCTGTCGATAACAACAGAGACAAAAAAGCCGTTAAACAGGAATAACATTCATTTGATAAAGGGTATCTAACGAACCTGAAAATTTATGACAAAAAAAAAATAATAATAATAAAATAAGTGAATCCAATACTCCATAATATCGAGTTCATTCATTTATATATTTTTAATGCTTTGTAATAACGCCCAACTTAAAAAAAAACATTAAAAAATATATACCGAGAGAAGCATACGGAGACCACCTAAAATACAATATATATATATATATATATATATATATATATATATATATGGGTTTTATAATTTGCTTAAAGAATTGTGTATATATTGGTTTGGAGGTTGATTTTGAAGGCTATCACAATGCAGGTGTAAAGAAAAAATTGTTACCTT
>CM042140.1:78543790-78576290 GCA_023376005.1 Doryteuthis pealeii | reverse complement strand
ATTGTAACCACCAAGAAACCGCAGAGAGTACAGTTGTCTAATCGCCATCTCTGCTCCGTCTGACTCACCAGATCCCAAACAAGTAAGGTGGGTATCATTCATTTCAACAGTAGAAAACAGTGAACAGGATGAAACGGTAAGGGGCGACAACCAACCAAGAAGACAAGCCATGAAGAGAAGCAACGAATTGCTGAGAGAGAAGATGGTGCTATACAACGAAGTGAAATTCATAAAAAGTATAAATCAAAACGAAGGAAATTATATAGTTATTTACTTAGCTTAGCTTAGATGTGACACAAGGCTAGAAGTATGGGGTGCTCAATGAGAATCGAACTCACAAATAATGGTCTGCAAATCTAGCTGGCTAACCATTACACCACGTGAGGTGCTCCGAAGGAAATTAAATATTATACTGGAAATTAAATTTGGTAGGTGTAAAAACTATAAAAAAGTTTAACCATTTGAATCGTAAGTTCGTAAACCTAGATTTTACCCTCTACCGTTTGAGCGTGACATCTGCACTGGTAAAAACGGTTTAAATAAAAGTAACCGGCCCTAAATGTTAAACAGATAGAAAGAAGTAAAAAAATGCTTGCACCATGTGGTTTTGTATAATTCGATGGACAAAAATCGACAGCCGTCACTATGAGAAGAGATAGATTTTAGAAAATGTAAATCTAGCAGGTTATGATTCAATTGAAAAAGGTTATTAGTTATCATTTATTGAGATAAAAAATGAACCTGACGAACGCGGGAAAATTATTAGCTATTCACATAAAAGAAGAAAAATAAATTGGATGAAGTTATTACTTCACATAAACAAGAAATATCAATAACATAGCATTTTCTAATAACAAGTCATCTTCCTTTTATGTAGATCTAACAGCAAGATAGAGAAAGCGCCGGTGGTTTCACAGACAGTTTCGTGGGTTTTGTTGTCAGGGGTGACATATTACATGGTAATACAGAAAATGATCTCGTGAAAAGGGTTTAGTTTCACTTAACTCAGAAATTATTTCTATCAGGCTCCGAATCAATTATGTTTACATAATCCACTTCAACGTTAAAACCAGAAAGGGCAAAGCACTTCAAATAGGTAAATCGAAACAGGAAATCCAACATCGGACGGATGTCCTTTTCTTGTAGTCTATTTTAAAATAATTAGAAGATTCACTTCATCCAGAATGCAACGTCGCGGACATTTATTTCAGACGAGAAGTAGTTTATGGCTTATACCAAGACAATAACACATCAGGTTTCTTGCATTATCAAACAAAATAGGGCACATCAGTTTTCTTTTACTCCATTCAAGGATATTTCACAGGTGAGTTTTTATCAGCCATCAGGAACATCTATTTTTGTGAGTTGTAATTCAAGTAAACAGTGGCAAGTGTCTTCAGCTCTCCATGTATCTTCTCAAAATTCAAGCCAATCTCACCAGTTGTGTGGTTTTGGGATTCAGTTTCCCCATCGAATTTTCAGTCCACTCAGAGATATATTACATAATGGATAAATAGCATATCCATTGGTTAAAAACGTGTAGAAATTAAGGATAACGGTTTAAAAGTAAGAACACATGCACAAGTTTAACTAAGTGTGAAAGACCGGTAGCGATCCCTGATTGACCTCGGAGCAGTTCTCTTATTGTTTTGTTAAGTCATGCAACAACCACGTCGAAGAGAACAAGTGCAATTCGTTAGTTAGATTAGTCTCAGGCGTCTTAGTGGTCAGACGTGTATAATGGCTTTATCCACGTGTGAGGTTGAGGGAACATGGGAAAATAAAAATGTATGAAATATATTCCGTCTCTGTGTTCATTCATATCAAGTAGAAGACATGTTTTTCTTTAAAGTCCTTAAAAAACTATATCTTTATTGTTCTTTATATGTCTATAAGTTTGAATAGTGGCTTATTTGGGTTATTTATTGAATCTGTTAGTGGTTCCACCATTCTTCCTATTTCTGTATTTCATAGTAACTGTACATTTTTCAGTGAATATAATATCCTATTTCATCATGCTTTTCTTCACATTCTAGCGGTACTAGTATTGAGCAAACGGACACTAAGTCATCAATCGGTTCACTTTTTGTCCGCATAGTCTCGATATTGGATTTTATCAGTTATTTATGATGTTTAGTTGAAAGATGCTCGCTGATATGTTCTGATCCTGTGGTGCAATACGTAATCTCTCTGCCTCTACCTTTAGCCCGGCAATATTTAGATGTCGATTAAATTTTACAATATCTATATCGGTGTTGAGATTTTTTGGATATAAGGCGTGTTTTAGAAGCCCACTTCTATTTATAGACTCGCCGAGTACTATGTGATTAAACTCTTAGCCAATCTCTGACAGTACTCTACTGCTGATATAATACTTAAACCCAAGAGTACTGGCAGAGCTACTCATAACTACTGCGGCTTTCGTGGACGACGGACATAGGATTAAATCACTGGACCTTTAACAATACGCAGGATAGGACTTATTCACTTACCAAAGGATTCCATAACTCAGGACTTACTTATTTTAGGTCCTTTTCAACTGACCAAAATGGCATTTAAAAAATTAACAAGCGGCAATTCTAATTTTTTGTGCGTATCGTCCATGTAGAGCTCATTTGTTCCCATGCGGTTTTTAATTGATCCACTGCTTGGGAATTTTTTTCTTTCTTTATACTTATTTCAGTGTGAAGTCGAGTTGTTTACCAAATGTATTACTGTCTTTACTAATTGTTGTACCGGCCGTTCCTACAGTGGAGAATATACACCGGTTCTCACTATAAATAGTGAGACACCGAGTGAAAGGTTGTACTGTTACCGTTTAACGGCAAGCTAGCCGTTCATGTACCATTATTGTAAATACACTTGTCTTATTTTACCCTACCTCGACTTGACTTCTTTTTTTACTGTTGAACTAACATCACAACACTAATTGAATATTTCTTTATTTTTCTGCTCGTTGGTGTTTTAAATGTAGCATCCAATATGTTGTAGTGTTTAAGTATTTCTTTTATAGTTATTGTTGTGTAAGTCAATTCTAGTCACATTAAGCTTCTTCCATAATTTTCTCTTTTGATTTAGAGACGACCTATATCTGCTCTTTGGTGATACATTTTGTTTCAGGTTATTAGTCTCCTAACTTTAGTATCCATCTTTTTTGCAAATTTCAGTTAATGTCCTGTTTATTATATTAAACCCCTTTGTCACTACTGGTATTGCTAGGGTGTAAATTGCTATAACTTGTTTTTTCTATTCAATTCTATTCTTAAAATTGTTCTTGTTCTCCTATTGAGATATTTCTTCTATCTTTATTTATCTATAGTATGAGTGATACCATTCACTTCATTAATTCCTAAATATTTATAGTTTCATTGTATTCTAACTTTGTAATTTCCGTGTTTTATCTAAAGTGGTGTTTTTAAACTTTACTAGAAAGCCTTTCCTGAACGTGACTTTCGTACATTTTTCCAGACTAAATTGCATCTATGTTGTCACTGAATTATTTCACGATTCTTACTAAACCTTTAAAATTGTCCTCATTCTTTGAATATAACTACAAATCGTTTGTGTTTTATGTTCTGTGAGTAGAGGTACAAGAGCTATATAAAAAAAGTCAAGGTGAAGGTGAATCTCCTTGGAAGATTCCATTCTTAATGTTCAGATTATTAGATTTAAGAATATCCTTTTTTTCTGGATTAATCTGATGTTTTTATTCTACTTTTCCATTCTCTACTTTAGGAATGTTATTATAATTGGGGATACATTTGAAATGTTAAGGACTTTTAAAATCCATTCGTGAGGAACATTATTAATATATTTTTTAGTAGTCAATCCAAACCATACTTTTGGATTGGCAATCGTCTTTTATCCTCTTGTTCATGAGGAGCATATCTTTCCATGCGATTCTTTTTATTTTGCATCATTTATATTTTATAAATTTGATTACTCGAAGTTAACATTTTGCATGTCGTGCGAAAACATGTCGTCGCATGACTTCCCACAAAAAAATAAAATTATATCATCGGTAGTTTTTGTTTGGTTTGGTTTGGTTTGGTTAGGTTTACGGCATAGCAACTTAAGTGGGTCATTTAATGCCGATAAAGTTTTGGAAATAAATCAATTCTTAATGGATAATATAATTTTTTATAAATACATTTATCTATTTAACCCATAGATGGGACCCTAACAGGTCGGTAGTTTTTGTGTTTCTTGTTTCTTTTGTTTTCTGTAAGACAATCAGGCATTTTTTCAGGTTTTTCAATGATTTCTGAAATGTTGATATTTGGAAGACAAGTGGTGAAATCAAAAGTTTGTTGTTGTTGTTATTTTAATTATTATTATTATTATTATTATTATTATTATTATTATTATTATTAATTATTATTGTTGTTGTTGTTGTTTTTCACACCAGCGTTAAGCTAATTGTATTTCACTGGAATCTGAGTGACATCAAGTCTCCTCAGGTCTCCATGACTCTCCTGAGTATTATAGCTGATTTCAACAATGCTGTTGACTGGATATTCCCAATTCTTTCTCTGATTTCCAATTATTCTAATCTCTTTTCTAAGCTTTTGGGGACCGATCTAAATGCACCAACTACAATTCGTATCACATTCACCTTCATATTCCATAGCTTTTCAATTCTATAGCAAGGTCCAGATATTTTACTCTTTTCTTTTTCTTTTCATTTCCACCTTGTGATCTACTGGAGCTGCAAAATCTACTAGTTGACAAGTTCTCTTTTTTGGTTAATCAATACTAAGTCTGGTCTCCTTGCTGGGATAAGGCAACCCGTCTTTAACTCAAAGTCCCAGAGAATTTTATGTATTTCATTCTCTTGAACAGATTTTGGTCTATGGATATACTATTCCGTTTTATGGTCAAATTTTTTGCATACTTTCCTATTGAATCAGCTTTCCAACCCAGTTGTGCCTATCTTTGTATTCTCGTGGTGCTGATTTGATGTATTCCATTGTTTTGATCTCATCTCTGTCAATAAACATCCTACATTTGCTGTATTATTATTATTATTATTATTATTATTATTATTATTATTATTATTATTATTATTTTATTATATTACTCCTTTTGAGTTTTCACATCAGTGTTAGCTGATGGTCTTTCATTGGAGTCTGAGTGACATCAAGACTCCTCAGGTCTCCAGGACTCTTATGAGTATTCTGGCAGATTGCAGCAGTGCAGTGTTCTGAATGGTTTCAATCCTTCCTCTGATATCCAAATTTTCCAGACCCTTTTCTAATCCTTTTGGGACTGTTCCAAGTGCACCAACTACAATTGGTATAACTTTCACTTTCATATTCCATAACTTTTTCAGTTCTCTGGCAAGGTCCAGATATTTGTCAATTTTTTCATTTTCCCTTAACTTCACCCTGTGATCTGCAGGCACTGCAAAATCCACCAGTTGACAAGTTCTTTCTTTTTTGTTAATCAACACTAGGTCTGGTCTTCTTGCTGGGATAAGGTGATCCGTTTTAATTTGATTTTATTATTATTATTATTATTATTAGTAGTAGTAGTAGTAGTAGTATTATCATTATTATTATTATTCTGATTTTGTTTACATTAGGCTCGATAATTTATGATAATGTAGGATCTACACAACTAAAGCCATAAATGTGGCTTTTATTTTGTGGGTGACACATTCATTCTCTGACGCAACCAGGAAGTAATAATGGATCATGTGAAATCAATCCGTCCATCTACAACAAATTGCGCTTGAAAGATGTGTTAATAACTTGCACAGAGCAAGGATTCATTTGATCCGTGTATAGAAAGCCAACATTCACCACAACTTCAACTCCCGCTATACATAGAATGTAAATAAAGGAATCGTCCATTGCCTATAACACAGGGCAAAAGCAATCAGCAGTGATGATATTTATATATATATATATATATATATATATATATATATATATATATATATATATATATTATATATATAAAGAAATAGCTTAGCGGATACCTTACATCGAAACAATTACCTTGAGAGCATAACTTCAGATACAAGAAATCTGGATCGCAAGACAGGAAAATATCCGAAAACTTATCACAGTCTGTCTGTCCTATGTCAAAAGCTTGGCTGAAAATATTCAAAGCATATGTAATGCATATCACATCAGGGAAACAGTCAAGATTGACTCGATTTTTTGTAAATATCTTCTCCGAGTCAAGCCCCTAACAACATACTTCATGACAAAAAAAATGTCTATATTCAATTCCATGCTGGTGTTGCAAAGTATACAAAGGCGAAATATGCCGTCCACTGAAAGTAAGACTAGAGAAACACCGAAATGCAGTGGCACGAACGGAAATAGAAAGGCCGGGTCTAGCTGACCATATATCGAATGGAAATGGAAACCACCTGCCCTTATGGGATGAAGTTAAGATAATAGATGTAGAAGAACATTGGAGAAAAAAGACGTCTCAAAGAATAAGCTGTTATTTTAGGCTATAGTAACCTCTTAAGTAGACCAAGTGTAGAGATGAATACAATATGAGAACCAATAATTAAAAAGAATAGATTAGATAAAAAGATAAACGTAATATGAATCAAGGTAAAAAAATCTTATATGAGTATAAAGATAAATATTCTAGGTATAAAGAGGATTAGGTTTATAAGTTCCAAAAATCCACCTTGAATCGTTCAATTGGACATATGGCACAACGGATATAAGGTTTGAGTTAATACATATCTAAGTGACAATCATCTGTAGGTTGCAGGTTCAATCCTAGCCAAGAGCGATAATAAAATAGAATACTTAACATAGCTTAATATTTTTTTTCCGATCTTGGTTAACGAAATTATACAGTGTCCCTCGGTTGTCTTAATAAATGGTTCGGTTTAAAGGCTCCGATTACGACATAAAGGTTACGGATTACTAGAAGATTCTCGACATTGACAAGAAACACCGAAGGAGGCCTGAGAGAACATCGTCCGAAAATTTGTGTATATAAAGATGAGGACAATACTCCAAAAAATCCAAATAATACAAACTACTATTATTATTATTATTATTATTATTATTATTATTATTCCATTCGAGTTTTTCACACCCGCATTAAACGGTGGTTCACTGGAGGCTGAGTGAAAAGAATCTCCTCATGCCTACCCTTCTGAGTATTCTAGCCGATCTTAATAATGCTGTAGTTTGGATGGTCTTGATTTTTTTTCTGATTTCCAGTTCCCCTAGATTATTTTCCAGACGCTTGGGAACAGTTCCTATGGCACCAATTACAATTAGCACGACATTCACATTCATGTTCCACAGTTTTCTTAGTTCTCTGGCCTGGTCTAGGTATTTGTCTATATTTTCACTTTCTTTTACATTCTTTTACTTATACTCGGTGAATGGCCTGGACGACGAAATCCACGAGATAACCATGTCCAAGTTTTTCATGTGCAACCTCTTCGATTTGTCGTTTGTGTTTATTATTATTATTATTATTATTATTATTATTATTATTATTATTATTATTGTTGTTGTTGTTGTTATTATTATTATTATTATTATTATTATCATTATTATTATTATTATTATTATATTCCGACTCTTTTCTCATCAGTACTTTCATATACGCTATTTACCAGGTTTGAATTCAGAGTTTTCCTACCCATAGAATCGTTCCCTACCGAAAGTTAAAGAAGCCTGCCTTCCCTCCTATTTACTCATGTCGAGAGGGAGAATAATTGGATTCATATCTTTCCCAATGGTATTAGCACTACATGAAATGCAAGAAACCTGCACAGAATCTGAACCCGGATCGTCGAGTCTACCTCTTACGGTAATAGACATTACCTCACGCACCCCTATAAAGGTGAAATGGTACTGCTAATATTTAGTACCCTTGGCTTAAATAGTTTCAATGGAAATACTACTGCATAAGATCTGTACTAGTTTTCCAACTTTAAAACTCAAATAAAGGGTATAAATCTAGAATTGTAATAATCATCGATTAAGATGATTTTTTTCAAAGCATATACTAAAACCTAGAAAGTCTTGCTTGAATTCCAATCACATCAAAAATGATTTACATGGTTGATTGCGTTAAAATACTGGAAACTGTCATTGCTGTCCAAATAAATTAGAATAAAATAATTGTATTACCCACTACGCCGATTAAGAGTTCAAGACTTGAATTGCAGACAGAGATTTACTAGAATATAAATGTCAAAATTATTTTTTGTTTATTTCAATTTCCTTAATAATGTCATCTTTTTTTACAATCATTGCTGTCGAAATTAAAAGACGGTATATTGTTTAATCATAGAGCTCTGTCGGGGAGGCTTAGAATACTCTAACATGTTCCCTTCAAAGCGGATAGAACCCTCCCGCTATAGAAAACGGTGTCCTGCATATTACATTAATATGCATATGGTTGCGAAGCTCAAGTTCTGGAGCTCTGGAGAGTGTAGAGTCACCACTTTATAGCCGTTGCTCATAGGTCCATGCAAATCAGGAGTAGTAATGCCTGATAGGGTCTCATCTATATGTCAAATTGAGCTGTTTAGAATTATTAGATAGGAACAATTGATGATATAAAACAACAAATCGAAATAGTTACTTGAAGCCATATAATTGTGGATGAATTATTAGTATTATATAGGAACTTGTATTGATAGAAGATAAGTGGCCGTGCAGTTTCTTTTTGTGGTGTGCTGCTTCTGGATTGTTACGGACAGCACGCAGTATTCTTGTAGAGCTCCCATCTAGATTTTATTTTTTTACCTCTTATCACATATATCATCCAAGCAAGACGAACAAGACACGCTAGTCACTGTTAGAAAATTGAGAACGACTTCATGGGACATTCTCTAGTGGACTCGTACACATGGACACATCAGAATTGATTGATCAGTAAGAACTTACATTGATCAGCTCTGTGAGGATAGCCGATGTCGTGTGGAGGATTTGCCAGGTGCGATGGATGACAGAGGTGGGTGGCGATAATCATAGAAATCCGTGCTGTGAGCGCAATAATGAATCAGCGCAACTTCATTGGTATTATTATTTACTGGAATCTGTGATTGTTTACGAATGATTAAGCTCAGTAATTACTGGTAGTACCTTTTAGGGTCTCATTCATGTTGAAAAGTATTAATATCCATATAACATATTATTAGTATTACATAGAATTGTTTGAAACCAGCAACATTTGCTCCAAACTTTTACGAATCGTAAGTGATAATCGGAACTATGTAACCAATATAATAAAATAGGAAATGAACTATCTCGGTGCCTGATAGTTAGCAAGCTGATCTTATAGGCCAATTACTACCAAATATGGAGTTTGTTTCTAACTACGTGCCACACACTAGTATTTTTGTACTGAATTTAAGCTGCGCTTAATTTTAAAAGAAAAGGAATACGTGAAGTAATGTTTCGCGCACTAGACTAGCGTAAAGTTGCGGTGCCCCGAAGAAAGTTGTAGCAAATAAACACAAAAAAGACAAGATGACGAGATGACGACGGCTTCCTGTTAGAAAACTCCCACTTACATTATTATCGATTTTACGGTTTATTTCTGGACTGGTCACAAAAATAGTAAGAAATGAAGTGTTATGTAATATATTCAGGGATTCAGAAAATATGTTAATGGGAAAAAATAATTTTAAATCGGAGAAGGTGTGACCTGAAGGGATGGCGGAGGAAATAAGTTAAAGGAAAAAAGTTTGATTTAAAGTCAGGAGAAATAAAGAGAGGAATAGATAATCGTTTTCCTATTTTAGTCGTGAAATAAACAAACAAGACAATTTTTGAGGATCCGTTTTATAAGAAATATATAATATCCAGGTATTATGGTGACAGAAGTGGGCAAGACATTGTTTCTGTTTAAAATATTAGAGATTGACCTAGAACTAAGGTGCCACTGAAAAATTTTTATTGAAAAAAAACCTTAATCAACGCCATTGTAACGCGGGTATCAGCCAATCAGGTTCGAACACGTTTTGAGAATGTTCAGGAAAATTCTGAAAAAAGGTTACTTAAGGGATGATTTATAAAGAGCTGGGAGGTGGGTCAGTGTGGTTGGAAAGTTGGAGTTAGAGACAGTGACAGTTAAAGAGTTAGTCAGAGGGCTAATTAGAGTTGGGGTGTTGGCACGGCGAGGGACTCATAGATAGGGCTGGAATTGACATCGAAAAACTGACCGATAAGGATACTCTATCTCTTTTTCTCTCTCTTTCTCTCTCTTGAATTCTTGCACGAGAAAATAAATTTCTTATGAAAAGGAATTTCGGTGTTGATTACAATGTGTCACAAAGAAAATACTTATAAATGAAATGAAACGTAAAACGGAAATAGTGACCAGCTGTATAAATAAAAGCTTACACCAATACGCATACCAAGCAGAAGTAGCTTGACCGACTGAAAGCAAGTGAAAGATAATTTGTTTGTGCAGACAAATTGTGCGGACTTTACCGTGACGGAAAGCGCGTGCGTAAAACACGTGCGTGAGAAACCTCCCCACTCCCAGGATAGTAGCGGTAGGCTGTATTCTTCACTTACCTGTGACCACAGAGAAAAGAGGTAAACAAACGCGACTCTGGTGAGAATGTCTCCTCCTTGTATACGTGTTAGCGTCGTTGTTCATTCGCGTTATGTATCGCTTATTGGTAAATCCTGACACATATTTTGCGACAAATCGTAGCCCACCTGCAATGGTGTGAGATGGTTTTGCGAATCCTTACAATTTATGTCTTTACTTGTCGCTATACCGGTAACCAACTGATTGACCCTTCCCAAAGACTACTCGTCTCGTGTATAACTATTTCTCACGCTTACGGCTAGATTTCTCATGATTGCCCTTTTTACTGTCGCACAGTTGGGCGACATGATCACTGGTTGTGGGAGGCGGTGACAACGTTTCTAGGTAACTTACTGACCCGTTTCAATATTATTCAATTCACGCGCATGACCATCTCCCCAACTTACAGTTAGAGTTCTCGTGATTGACCAGTTATTGACGGCCGTACAGCAGGGTCACTCCTGGTTGTATGTGGTCACTATATTTCACTAGCAGGTCATTTTTAGTTATGTCTCTTTGGGTGATTTATTTTTCTGTCATTGTGTATTTTAGTACTGAGCAAATTCTAGAAGAAAATAAGCATGGTTCAGACTCAGGAATATTAAAAATGGAGAAGGATAATATTTGACCATATGTCTTCTGGAGTGCTTCACTAGATTGTACTTGTTTTATTCAGATGTCCTATTCCTGGTTTTACCACGACCTTATGACATTTATATTGAGTACCGAAAATAATATATTGTGATTTTAAGTGTTTTTTTTCTAAACAATCCTTCTTTTGTTTTCATTTTTCGAACTTGTCATCATATTTATCATGATATATATATATATATATATATATATATATATATATATATATATATATATATATTAAAATATAACTGTTTTTCGTAGGCATCTACCTAAGGTTTCAAGCTTTTTGCTTTCGTCAGGATACTTTTAATTCCTCTGGTGTGTCTGCAAAAACATTTTTTGCAGTTATGTTTTTGTTAATGAAAAAAAAAAGTCATTAACAAAAACATAACCGCAAAAAAAAGTTTTTGCAGACACACCAGAGGAATTAAAGGTATCCTGACGAAAGCAAAAAGCTTGAAACCTTAGGTAGATGCCTACAAAAACAAGTTATATCTAATAAATAAAAATAATAAAGCTCTTACAATTTGTAATGGAGCAATTTATTTTCCTTATTTCATCTCGGAAAAATTACCAATATATCTATATATATATTTTTTTAAAAATCTCAACCATTTGACTACTGGTTTTTAAGCTCTCAACCATTTGACTAATCTGGGGATGGTATAACCATGAAACTTTAAGTTATGAGTCCAAATCCATAATATATATATATATATATATATATATATATATATATATATATATATATATATATATATATACAACGATTCGGCCGTTACCCGCTGGCATTCTTTTGTTCTTTGTCTATCCGAGCATAGAAATGATTAAAGTTGGGAAATAACTTTGAATAGGTTGCATTGAGGATCTCATCCAAATAATGACATCATGAAGAAGGCCGAACCGTTGTATTTTTATATATCACGATAAAGATGAGGACAACAGTCCGAATAATCAAAATAATACATATCAAACCTGATAAGAAAAATAATCGTTCTTTTAGTGGAAAATGCAGTATTCGGAGCTACTGTATTTTGAAAAACGAGGCAGCGAAAGAGTTAATTAACACCATTCGACATTTTGGAATTCATTAAATACTCAAATTGATTGATTAAGCCATTAGCAAACAATCCCTAATAGGAAACATAAACTACCCCCCAAACTGTCTTTTTTTAAATTCCTATTTCCAGAAAGATGTTGATCTCTCTCTCTCTCTCTCTCTCTCTCTCTCTCTCTCTCTCTCTCTCTCTCTCTCTCTCTCTATCTATCTATCTCCTTCTCTCTCACTCACTCACCACTTACTCTCCCTCCCTCTCGTTGCCATTTTAGTAATTAGCTAAGATTAATTGCAGATTCTATATAAGATCAGTGTTATATATTTAGACTTTACTTATATCATTTAGATTATAAAACCAGACGATGTTACCGAAGTACTATTCACCCAACCAGTCCCCCACGAGCAGGATGAGACATAACGTCAATTTTTACAACTGGTTTGCATTCAGAGTTTTCCTTCTACTATACAGGTTCCCAAATCAAAATTTAAGAACCACGTCTGCCATAATATTTGTCCATAGCTGGAAGGATTATGATTGGATGCATACCTCTCTCAAATATATTAACATTATGTGAAATATAAAATGCCTAGTAAAGGCCGTCGACTCCATTTATTTATTTGTCTGTTATACCTCCTTTGGTATCTCCCCTATTTTTCTACTTTTTCAGATTTTAAATATATATATAAAATTTAATAGTATCTCTGCAGAGAGCATATACAATTTTAATAAAAAGAAAATCTATAAAATTCTATTAAGTAATTTATATGATAGTTCCCAAAGATGCCTCATTAAATTATTATTTGTATAACTGTAGTGAGATCAAAAGGCAAAACCCACAAACCTGTGGTGAGCCAACAAGTGTCCCTCGGTCGAAGCGACAGCGAGTGGCATGTTGTGGGTGTAGGCGGAAGCAGAGAAGGTGAAATGTGACGAGTGTGAGGCGGGCACGATACGAGTTGTGAAGGAGGTGAAAGCATGAGTGTCCTTGAGGCCGCGATTTGTTGTTTGCAAGTCTCGTGGCTAGCGAGAGGAGAGTTTTGACGTGTCTCGGCCAGACCTAAGTATAAAAGGAGACGGTTGAACAAAGCGGAGGACAGTGTCGAAGAGCGAACACGACGGAATTAATCTGTCAGAATTCTTCTCAAGGTTGCGAAACATAAATTTGACGTGTTTCTTGTAGAATACAGAGGTGAAGCTTGGGCGTTGGCAGTAGAGCTTATTTAAGCCAAGTGTTACGTTGTCTTTGACAGAATCAACCACTTATTCTGAAATCCTCAAAATTAATCTCAAAATTTTGTACGCTTTTTGACAATAAGGCCAACAATATGAGGCACCAAGAGAAAAATGGCTTGTAAGACTAGCTAGACCTGTTTTTACTAAGGATGTGTGTGCATTTGTATGTGTGTGTGTATGTATGTGTTTGTGTGTGTGTTTAATCGAACGTCCTGGCTAAGTGCCCATTTCTATGTTCAAACTTTATTCATAACTTAGTGTAAAAATTCTACTGGTAAAAAACATCAAATAATTTTTCATTTGTTTAGTTTTTCTCAAAAGCTCCCAGAATATGAACCCACGTTGTTACGAGAAGCTCGTATTTCTGTATTCAATTTGATAGAATTGGGAACGAAAAAGATAGGCCATCGTTTAATAACAAGACGTGTTTATTCAAGAGCAGGAAGGCACTGAACTCGATTTATATGCAAATGCGGAAACCAAGGCACCTGAAAACGGCAGGAATATTTATCAAAAAGATATATATATATATATATATATATATATATATATATATATATATATGTGTGTGTGTGTGTGTGTGTGTGTGTGTGTGTGTGTGTGTGTAAGATAGCAAGCGCATTCATGATTGATTTTTTTCTCACCACGCCTTACTGGGAACAGCATGCTTTTAGCCCAAATAAGCACATATGAAATCATCTCATTAACTATTACATATTCATAGGTCAAACATCAAAGATCTTAGTGGGTCGTTAAAAATGGGACATTATTTATGGGTGAATGAGTGCAGACAAGCAAAAGAACATTTCTGAAATAAAGATCGTTAATAAATAATAAGATCTGGATTCTTAGTTTTGAATGTATGGATCAGACTGATTTACGTCATTTGTTTTTGATCTAAAAAAGATAATTGAAAAACGTTTGTTCGATTGTCTGACCTCAGAATACGATGACTTATTTATTAGACAATGGAGAAATATAATGAGAAAGTTTTTTTGTTTTTTTTAATAATAATCCAATTGATTCTCTAATAATAATTATCATTATTTTCCTCCATCAGACACGGCAGTTCCCTTGAATGACAACAAGTACCCAGGTCTTCAGGACTATTATGAATATTCTAACCGATCACAACAATGCTGTTGTTTGGATGGTCTCGATTCCTTCTTTAATTTCCACCATACCTTTTTTCCAAATCCTTGATGCCAGTTTCAACCGGAACAACCTTTACCTTCATATACACATTCTTTCAATTCTCTGGCCAGTTATTATTATTATTATTATTATTATTATTATTATTATTATTATTATTATTATCCATACGGGTTTTTCGGATCATTTTTAGCTGGCGGTTTTTCACTGAGGTCCAGGACACTTCTAAGTATTCTAATAGATATTAATAGTGTAGTGGCCAGAATGGTCTCTTTTGTTCCACTGACCTCCAGTTCCGCCAGTTACATTAGCGGGCTATTATTATTATTATTATTATTATTATTATTATTATAGAGTTTTTCACATCAGCGTTAACTGATGATCTTTCACTGGAGTCTGAGTGACAACAAGTCTCCTCAGGTCTCCAAGATTATTTTAAGTATTCTAGCCGATTGCAGCAATGCAGTTGTCTGGATGGTCTCCATTATTCCTCTGATTTCTAATTACACCAGTCTTTTTCCAGCTTTTTGGGACCGTTGCAAGTGCACCAATTCCAATTGGTAACACTTTGACCCTCATAGATTTTTCAATTCTTTACCAGTTGATAAGTTATCTGCTGTATTTTTTCAACAATACTAAGTCAGATCTCTTGGGTGGTATAACATGATCTTTCTTTATCCCGAAGTCCCAGAGAATTTTATGCATTTCATTCTCAAGAACAGATTCGAATGTTTGCATATATCATGTTGTTGTATGTTCAAAATTTAGTTTTTCGGATAATTCACAGTGGATCACCTTTCCAACCCAGTCGTGCCTAGCTTTGTATTCCCGCTGTGCTAGTTTGCTACTTTTGCTTAATACATGGTTTATGGTCTCATCTCTGTCACTACACAGTCTATATTTATTATTTGTTGTGTCTCATCAATATTTGCTTAGGTATAATTTATTCTTATGGTCATTTTTGTGCAGCAATTATTAATGATTCAGTTTCTCTCTTGAAGTGTCCTGTTCTTAACTATGTCCTAGTCTTTCCAGGTGCATCCTCTCCAATTTGTCGTTTTTAGTATCCATATAATTGTTTTTCTTCCCATCTTTGTTTTCTTGTTTTCATTGTTTTTGTTTGTCCATATGTTGCATCTGCTGTTATTGGGACCAGAAGTAATCTGTCTTGGCTCTTTTTTCATTTATTCTTCGAGTCCTTGGATTATGGCCTCTATGCAGTCCTTTATGATAACAAGACCGCTTCCACCTCCCTTTCGTGATGCATATCGTCTATCTCTATCGTCTATAGTGTGTAAAGCCTTGTGCATTGTCATTTTCTAGTCCTTTGGTCAATCTGTCCGAGTCCTTTTTTTGTCGATTTTAAGAATGGCCCAGAGTATCTTATCATGGTGACGGCCCAGTATGTATTCCTTTGATGAGATATCTGCAGCTGTGCTTGGTCTCTAGTTTTCTTGCTCTCCTGAGATTATTATTATTATATTATTATTATTATTATTATTATTATTATTCCTTTTGAGTTTTCACATCAGTGTTAGCTGATGGTCTTTCACTGGAGTCTGAGTGACAGCAAGTCTCCTCAGGTCTCCAGGACTCTTATGAGTATTCTGGCAGATTGCAACAGTGCAGTGTTCTGAATGGTTTCAATCCTTCCTCTGATATCCAAAGTTTCCAAGCCCTTTTCTAATCCTTTTGGGACTGTTCCACGTGCACCAACTACAATTGGTATCACTTTCACTTTCATATTCCATAACTTTTTCAGTTCTCTTGCAAGGTCTAGATATTTGTCCATTTTTTAATTTTCCTTTAACTTCACCCTGTGATCTGCTGGCACTGCAAAATCCACCAGTTGACAAGTTTCTGGCCTTCTTGCTGGGATAAGATGATCCGTTTTTATTTCAAAGTCCCAGAGAATTTTGTGCGTTTCGTTCTCAAGAACAGATTCTGGTTTATGCATATACCATTTTGTTGTGTGGTCAAAATTAAATTTTTTGCATAATTCCCAGTGGATCACCTTCCCAACCCAGTCGTGTCTAGTTTTGTATTCTCGTTGTGCTAGTTTGCTACATTCGCAGAGTATATGGTTTACAGTCTCATCTCTATTACCGCAAAGTCTACATTTACTATTCCGTTGGGTCTTATCAATTTTCGCTTTTATGTAGTTTGTCCTCATGGCATTATTTTGTGCAGCAATTATAAGGGATTCTGTTTCTCTTTTGAGGTTTCCCTTTCTTAACCATGTCCAAGTATTTTCATGTGCAACCTCTTCTATTTGTCGTTTGAAGCGTCCGTATAATTGTTTTTCTTCCCATTTTTGTTTTCTAGTCTTTGTCGTTTTTTTTGTTTGTCCATCTGCCGTTTCTACTATTGTTGGCCGCCATAAGTAGTTTGTCTTTGCTCTTCCTTGTGTAATCTTCAAGTTGCTGGATTGTGGTTTCTACGCATTCCTCTATGTTGGCAAGACCTCTTCCCCCTTCCTTTCTTGACACATACAATCTATCTCTATCATCTCTAGGGTGGGGAGCCTTGTGCATGGTCATTAATTTTCTCGTCCTTTGGTCTATCTGTCTGAGTTCTTCTTTTGTCCATTTTAAGAATGGTCCTGAGTATCTTATAATGGGGACAGCCCAGGTATTAATTCCTTTGATCAGATTTCTGCTGTTAAGTTTCGTTTCTAGAAATTTTCTAGTTCTCCTGAGATATTCTTTTTTAACTTTTCCTTTCATTTCTGCTTGTATGATATTGTCCGTTTCTAAAATTCTTAAGTATTTGTAGCTTTCATTTTCATCAACATATTTTATAGTTTCCTGATCTGGTAGTTGTATTTCATTCATTAGTTTTCTTTCACCCCTTTTTATTACAAGCATAGCACCTTTTTCGATTCCAAATTCCATCCCTATATACTGGCTATATATTCTAATAGTTTGTACTAGGCTCTCCAATTCTTTTTCCTTGTTTTGCAAAAATGTTAATGTCATCCATGTACATAAGGTGGTTTATCTTTTCTTGTGAATTACTAAATTTGTATCCCCCGGTACATTTTTCAGTATATGGTTTAGCGGCATCATTGCAATAATAAAGAGTAGTGGAGATAATGAGTCTCCTTGGAAAATACCTCTTTGGATTTTTACTTCTGCCAGGGATTGTTTTCCAGCTTTTAATTGAACTCGCTAGTTTTCCATGGCTTTTTTAATGAAGTTTATAATGTTGTGGGAAATTTTGTACATTTGTAGGCATTCTAAAATCCAGGTATGTGAGACCATGTCATAGGCTTTTCTGTAATTATATTATTATCATTATTATTATTATTATTATTATTATTATTATTATTATTATTATTATTCCCTTTTTCTTTAAAATATTTTCTTTTAGATTAGAAAATGTTCCCTTGTCTAATAGATCGTTACAACATTCATGAAATTGGATCCACATTAGGTACTTGAAATAGGGTCTTGTGCCAGACCTATTGAATATCCATTAGGAAACTGAAAAGAGTAATGAAAAATTTTAGAAAAAAATATTGTCTCATAAAGTTTTATCTAACTACAATTTTTTTGTCGGAAATTGTTGATCAAGCTAATATCAAATGATCGGTACTATGCGAGTTCAAACAAGGTTAACCAATAATAATTTCCGACAAAGCAATATTTTCTTTTAGATTAAATAATTAAATAGTCTAACAAATTGTTACTACCACACATTAAGTTTGATACACATTAGTTACCCTCAACTGGGACCTTGTGCCTAACTTACTGAATATTCATTAGCAAATGAAAAAATGTAATGAAAAGTTTTGTAAAAAAACAAGTCTGTTCATAAAGTTTTATTGAAGTAGCATCTTTTTTTTTTTTAAAATGGTCACGGTCCATTACGTTGTGTTGATCCTAATCAAGCTAATATTAAAAGCTTGGTAGTATGCAAGTTCACACATGATTAAGCACAAAAATAAAGCTGCAATCATGTCAACAATAAAGAAGGGGAGACAACCTTCATGTCTTCATGAGATGTAAATATACCCCCTTGCACTCTTCTAATCGAATATAAAATTTTAAAACAAAAATACAAGAAATATAAGTTCGGCTGTATATGCATAGTAACTTTCTTTCTTAATTTTCTTTTATTTTTGTTTACCTGCTGGAAAATAATTTAACATTACTTAATAAGTTTCTACTGGCCGTCTAATTTGTTCGTGGATGCGTGAAGGGCATACCAAGGAGATGTTGTCGTCTGAAAACGTGATTTCGATAAGCAAACGGTTCAGCTTATTGCAATATCTTAGACCGCGGGTAAAGCCAGGACAGAAACTGCAATATTGTCGCAGTTAATGAGCTGTTGTGAGCAAGCGATTCATCTCCTTCTTGGGTAGACTGAATCAGAGAAGCGAGAATAGCGCGTAACATGTATAGGTGAGCATGGCGTTTTATGTACACTTACTATGGCTCCCAGGTATGGCTTCTTTTTGCAAACGCTTCTTTCATCGCAGGTGAAATTACTAATACGCTCAATCAGAGAAACTGGTAAATAACGACTCGGTATATTAGGTATTTTACACGTATGAGGATATCACCTTTGAAAAGTCTAGATTTTATGATTTTAAAAGTCGGAGTCAATATCCATTTGAGAATGGCGATGGAATAATATGAGTAAACTTTGGGTGGGATATGTCCAATTCTCATTCCATAGGATGTTCTCGATAGATTCTTTACAGGTTTCTCTATCTTCACACAAACCATTCTTTTTTCCTTTTTCTTTTTTTTTATATCTATCTTTTGTCGTTTCTATCTATCTAGACATATGATTGAACTGCGTTTCAAATGACTAACGGAGAGACACTTTTCCATCCAATCTATAAACTAACCGTTGGAATTTAAGAAAATTATCAGAGAATGATGAAAACATGTATCTACACATACGCTGTAAATATTGTAATGTCTTAACAAAGGAACATAAATTATTGTCATTTACCTAATTTACTCAAGGGCGAGCGTTAACTCAGTGGGTAGAGCGTTTGGCTAGAAACCACAAGGTCCCTAGTTCGATACTGGCCCTCGCCAACTCAGCGCATGAGTAGCACAGGGATCTGTGCGTTAAAGTAAGGAGCTGATGATAGGTGTGGCGCTCCACCTCGGACACAAAAACAATCTCCTTCGTCTAGCGCTAGTGAAAAGGGGATAGACTCCCTCGCTGATTGGCTGATACCGACTTTAGGCCGCCCCAACGACTTCACTTTTTTTTACTTATTGTCCTTCTACTCTTGTCCTCTCCTTTTCTCTGATACTAATTGCCTTTACTATAATCATTTTACTCAGGTCGACGACATTAGTAACTTATAAAAAAAAGTCGCAGGGGTGGCCTAAAGTCGGTATCAGCCAGTCAGCGAGGAAGTCTACCCCCCTTTTCAATAGCGCTAGACCAAGGAGATTGTTTTAGCATCTGAGGTGGAGCACCACACCTACCATCAGATCCTTACTTTACCGCACAGATCCCTATGCTACTCATACGCTGAGTTGGCGGGGACCAGTATCGAACTAGGAACCTTGTGGTTTCTAGCTAAACGCTCTACCGACTGAGCTAAAGTGAGTCAAATTATCAGCGCGGTGTAATAAAAAAAAACTGTAGAAAAGAAAATAATAATAAAAGAAAGATAAAATAATAATTGCTTCATTTACAGGTTTTATGGATACATACCGTAATTGAAAGGAAATTCAATAGAAATATAAAAAAAAAGCAAACAAAGATTTTTTTAAATGGTGGTGGAGTTGCATAATATGAGATACATGATCATTTTTTTAAAAGGCCCTGGTCTATTTAAAATTCCAACATCTGGATTTCCTCTGATGTACTTTGACGTGACATGTTAACTTTTCAAAGTCTTCCCTGCTTCCAAATGTGCCTTTATTCTTATAAACACACGATTCACAAGTTTTCAATTGGGTCTAAGTTTAAAGAATTTGTCGGACAGTTCATCTTCCCAGGTTCACATACGCCAAATCTTTTCAAGTACATCGTAGTTTCATGTGCTTAATTCGAAAGAGAATTATCTTCCATAAATATGATGTTTCTCCTGGAGGTGATTACTTGCTTTTTATATTCAAGATTCTAGGTGCTGTTTGTGGGGATCTTTAGAAACATCTGGGGATATTTTCATATCACCAGGTACTCTCCACGGTCTAACCATGTTAAATCCAATAATACCAGTCCAAACCATAAAACTTCCTCCTCCTTATTGGCGCCTCAAGTGATGATGACGATCTCGTTCATTTACAACGTAACCTTTGCTCAAACCAACAAGACCTCAAATGTTGCACTAGCTTTATCTGTGAAACGAACTTTCGTGAAATCGTCTTTGCCATTTTAAACACCTTTATATGTGTACATTTGTCAATCGACATTTTGTCACATGTCTCACTGATGTCCCAACCTTATCAGAAGTCAATTGCTAGTATTTCTGAAATATGTGGCTTCTTCAATGCGCCTAAGATTTGCTCCACTGGTCGGCCCTGGGTTATTTACAGCTTCAAGTTTAATTAATGAGAAAGAACTTCGAAAACAACCCTTCAGAGAACTTTATTGGCCCTCATACGTACGTTCGTAAGAGCTGCAGCAAAGATTTTAACAGTTTGGTGATATCTTCCAATTATTTTGGATATTTCTATTGAAGATTTGCCTTTCGAAAGTTTAGATGTGATAATATTTTTCTCAGAAGGGATCGCCACATTTGCGACCCATAATTTCACGGTTATAATGACACAATTTTATAGTTTCGAACTGTTCTCTGTCGTGTTAATAATTCAAATATCCACCTTTTGTTTCTTGTTGAACAGACCGTTAGAATTTTTATACCACCTATGCATATTTCTCTTCCATTTATTCTGTAAACTTTTCGTTAAATTCGAACAGATAATTTCTGAAGAAAATGAAAAATATATCCTCATTAATAATTTTAAACGCAGTGTACATGCATGTGTTGTGTGTATTGAATATAACGCACGCATACACAGACACATGCATACACACATACATCTCTCTCTCTCTCTCTCTCTCTCTCTCTCTCTCTCTCTCTCTCTCTCTTGCTCTTCGCTTCTCTCTCTCTCTCTCTCTATCTCTCCCTATATATATATATATATAATATATATATATATATATATATAATGTGTGTGTGGATTTGTGCGTATATGATTTTCATAACGAGATCAAAGTGAAAAATCCAATATTTAGGGTGTGGTAAATGAAGCCCTAAAGTATACAAAAAGTAAATCAAGTAAAATCAGTGCTGGTTTCGTGGCAGAAGGTAAAAATAATTACGGTCTATAGAGACATTAATCCCTGCACCTCACACACACACATACACATATATATATATATATATATATATATATATATATATATATATATATATATACGTGTGTGTGTGTGTGTGTTGTATATGTGTGTATATATATATATCATATTCGAACCAAGAAATATCCAAACTTAAATACTTAGGGATTCACAGCTCAACAAACGTGTAAAATTAGGTGATAAAAAGAGTTTGATATACGATTAAAACGAAAACATCTCGAGTTTCCTGTGAATGCAGCTAACAAATCTTCAGGGTCTTCAGATGTGTACCGGTGTAACCCATCATTGTAACTGACAAAAATGGCTAGACATTAGGTTGAGGAAGCTACCATTGTTACTTGACTATTCCTGTTGCGCTCTGTAAATATGAGATATGTTCAAAATATATCGCAACCGTATATTTGTTTGTGGTTCCTAAAATCAACACTTCATATTAAGTTATACATCTCTGAAAATAGAAATATATCAACCAAATAAAGACTGACTTTCAAGAATATGGTTTTCATAATGTTAACAACACAAACACACACACACACACACACACACACACACACACAAAGTTGGTGTTTTCATAAACTAATCGCACTCTCTCTCTCTCTCTCTCTCTCTCTCTCTCTCTCTCTCTCTCTATCTATCTGTGTGTGTGTGTGTCTCTCTCTCTGTGTCTGTCTGTCTCTCTCTCTCTCTGTGTCTCTCTCTATCTCTAGTCGAACAAATTGGGCCCAGTAACCTTGTTTAGGCAACCTATCGAGTAGAAGGAAAATTCTGAATTCAAACTTGTTAAACTCTGCTTAAGAAACTGAATTTGTGGGGTTGTAAATATATATATATATATATGAGAGTACGTAAATAAACAATGTGTTTATTTGATATGGCTTTTAGCCGAGGAGGATATTTGCTTAATTGAAGTCATACCTAATTTTGAAAATGAATTAGTAAATAATTAATGAATTTAGGCAGGCATATATGTTCAAATGTAAGGCTAAATAAATCGAGAAAATGTCAATCCCTGAATGTACATTTCGACCTATTAGGTCTCATCAGCAAGTTTATAGACATGGGAGACTGCTCCGTGTGTGACTCGAAACCTCGACTGCCTAGCTGACAGGCGGAGATTCTAACCACTACACCAGCAGGCCATTCCCAGATTCTTCGTTTGTTTTGAACTTATTTATATTCCACTTTTTATTGACTTACTATACGACAGTAAGAGAGTACATAAATAAACAATGTGTTTATTTGATATGGCTTTTAGCCGATAATTTGAAGTCCTACCTTATTTTGAAAACGAATTAGTTAATAATTAATAAATTTAGGCGCTGCATATAAATTCATTAATTATTAAATAATTCATTTTCAAAATTAGGTATGACTTGAATTAAGCACATATCCACCAAAAAAAAAAATATATATATATTCAGGAAAGACAGAAGAAAATATCAGAAGATCTAAAACACGTGCCGCTAATGTAAAATAATAATATTTAAAAATAAAAAAAAAACATAATCCATTTTGCACACCTTTTTTTATAAAATTACATTAATCACTTTAATGTGGTTCGTCAACTTCACATCCACAGCAAAATCATCCAAAGCTGGCGAATTGTGCATCACGTCAATAAAATATTCTAAAAGTCTACAGTTCGTCTGTGTTCACTATTTATGTTTTACTTCGAAGATTTCCTCACTATAAAAAAATATTTTCCCAGAATGTGTCATTTGTCATGATTATGGCACTTTCTTGTAGATGTTTATATTTAAAACTTGAACTATGTTTTCCGTGGAAGAAACAAATGAGCTTTCCATACAAAAGTTGGAACAGTAAAGAAATTAAAGAACGGAATACAGAGTAAGTTAGTTTATATTTTTCGAACAATATTTTTGTATCTATTAAAAATTTTCATATTTCATGGGTAATTTTTGTTATTTTATGTTTACGAATTCAGATGTATAATGCTATCTTTGTGTTACCATTCATTCTTTATTTATATATATATATATATTATAAACACACACACACGTACACACACACACACACACACACACACACACACAACATATATATATATATATATATATATATATATATATATATATATATATATATATATATATATATATATATATATATATAGCTGAATCGGATGTCCCTTTATCTTGAATCTTTTTTCCCCATTCCTTAACGGATATTCACCAAATGTAATAAAGATTCAACTCAGAATTAAGCATCAACAAAAAAATATTGGTCAAGACACTTATAAGAATAGGTTGAAATATATTTAGAATACCGAAATTAGATGTAAATTCAGAGGAAGTTTTGAAAATATCATTTTGAAGTCATATATAGTCACTATATATGTACATTGAATAATTGTTAGAATACAAACCTATGCCTTAAACGGCAAAAAAACGAATATACTTCAGATACACTCCAACAAATATGTAATGAAAGGAATATATTACAGTCATATATATATATATATATATATATATATTATATATATATATATATATATATATATATATATATATATATAGCCCCACGATTAGAATGTAGCATAAGGTAATTTTTAAGAGGAGATTAACAGATTTGAATTCAGTTTACCTTCGCCGTGACCGATATTACCATACCAGGGTTAAATAGCAAAGCCTTTCCTATTATTTGTCCTTAGCAGAGGAAGAATAATAGTATTCATATCTTTTTCAAAGCTATTAGCGCTATGTGAAATGCAAACAGCTTTTGATTTGAACTCGGCTCACCGTGACAATTTCCTATGACGATAACAATACACCCCAAGCATCTCCTTAAAGTCTAATATACTGTTTATGAGTGCACATGAAATAAACTTTGAGGAATAAATCGTTAAAAATAACAACAAAATGAAAATATTGGGGATACATTTTAATGAAATAAATATCTGGGAGACATATGCAGGCTTTTGTATATTTCATGAAATAAGCTTTTGAGGATAAATCTTTTAAAAAATCCCAACAAATACAAAAATACTGTATAATAATACAATATCCAATAAAACGAATATCTTAGAGAAATATACTGTATTTATTGAAGTAAATTAGAATAACTTTAGAAAACAAATCTTTTAAAATAAAACGAAAATTATATACATACATTCAAATTAATCTATTAAATAAATGGCAATTTCCGCCTGTCTGTGTATAACCAGTTGGCACCAACATCAGATAACCTACCATGAGGAAAATGTACACATATGTTAAGTTAATATTCAAAAACAGGACAAGCTAATTTTATTTCAATAAAATTTAATGATGGAACCCCTGTGGACATCTTTACAATGGAGGAGGAAATAGAAGTCATTTCTGTGAGAGAATAAGGGTAATAATGGTACATTAAGATTAAGTGACTGCGAGAGGAATCCTTATTAAAAATTAAAATAGTTTATTAGGGAAATGAATATACGGCAATATTTAAAAGGAATATTTTATCAAGATGAGAAATATTTTCTGTAAATGAAAATCACTTTTTTTTTCTTCCTTAATTTGATTAGAAATGCAGAATTCGAGTTTTTCTCAATTTGAACAAGTTAAGCATAAATAGCCGATTGAGCTCAATCTGTAGAACCGATGAACCATCGTTGTGTGGCTGATGCCAACTTAATTTACTTTTATTACATAAACTAGCAAATATATGCACCCTCCGGGTGCAAGTATTTAAGTTTTAATATAATAAATATATATTAAATTAGAAAGGCTAATGAAACTAAAAAGTATGCAGATAAAAAGACTTGAACAGAGGGGGTTATAATAGAAAAATAGAACAACTGAAACTACTCTTTCATTACTTCTGTCTTTCTTGTTAAATTTTCCTAATTTAATTTTAGTTAAAATAGAAGTAAAGAATAAAATGACAGTTATTTCTTTTTGTTAATGGATTTCTTTTAAGATTTATTCCTGAGATTTTTGCTCATATTCATTAAGATAACCAAACAATTAAAATCAATAATACTAAGCAGATATTTATTAAAATCAAATTTTTAATATCAATATGCAAATTAACCTTCCCATTCACACTGGAAACCGCTATTTTGTTGTATATATAAATACAATTGCATGTTTTCAGTATGTAGACATGTTTAACAGTCTTAATAATGTAAAACAATTTTATTAATAATTGGGTTTAAATAAAAAATAAAATTCACATAAATAACTAAAGGGAATTGTTACTTGATAGTAATATAGTTTCGGTTACAGACAAGAAAACACGCAATCTCCATTATAATAAGATGTATGTGTATAACCAGACCTAGCAAAGCATGCTATTAAAAATCGAGTATGGAACTGCGAATAAGCTCACCTTTCCCTGGTATTGAAGCTAATCCGTAATTAAAGAATACCTTCAATTCATATATATATGCTATATTTGTGAACATTAAATGAGCTCTAGATGACCAAAAAATTAAAATATCTACATATACGTGCTTATGAATAGCTATTAGTATATTTCGAGAGAGTAATAATAAATTAGCAGTAAGCGAAACATTTAGAGACTGCTAATTCCAAACATATTCTGCTCATGCGAACATTTAGATTTAGCGTTTACACTCGTGTATGATATTTTATAGACATGAATAATTGATTTGCAGATAAGTAATTAAATCTCATGAAGTATTCAAAATTATTCAGTAGACGTTAACCGATTTCATCATGAATAATCATTACTGTAAAGTCTGAATTTAAGTTTTAATTAGATTTAATTTCATTTAATTCTACAAGTCCTATTTTAATCAATTATTTCTCTTGCGAGAAACTCTTTAGACATAACGTATTTGTTACCCATTATTTTAGGATTTATTTTCAAAATAACAACCGACAAGTGGGGCATCGACCTGAGCTGTTGCATCATCATCATCATCATCATCATCATCATCATCATCATCATCATCATCATCAAGTCACGCTGCCAGCACGGATTCCAATGACTCTCTCTCTCTCTCTCTCTCTCTCTTTCTTCTTTTCTCTTCTCTCTCTCTCTCTCTCTCTCTCTCTCTCTCTCTCTCTCTCTCTCTCTCTCTCTCTCTCCGTCCTATGGGAAAATCGCCCCGAAATCTACACAGAGCGGTCGCTGTATGTTTTCGCTGATCGACCTGAACTAATGCGTCTAATGTGTAGCTATTGCATCATCATCATCCTCCTCCTCATCATCATCATCATCATCATAATCATCATCAAGTCACGCTGACAACACGGATTCCAATGACTCTCTCTCTCTGTCCTCTGTCTGTCTGTCTGTCTGTCTGTCTCTGTCTCTCTCTCGCCACCAGTCCCTATGGGAAAATCGCCCCGAAATCTGCACAAAGCGGTCGCTGTAAGTTTTTGCTGATCGACCTGCACTAATGCGTCCATGTGTAGGTGCCCATAGGAGAACTTCACTCATGAGTTTGTCATTGCTTGGCTTAAAGTTTGAAGCATATCTCGTTTGTATCACTTGGATAATTTGTGTGATAGAATGTATGTAGCCATACAGATAATTTTTTATGATATGTTGTTTCCAAGATTTGTTCATGACAGCACGATTCATCCTTGTGTAGTTCCTATCTATTTCATTAGAGTCCTTGTGGTACATCCAAATAGTAGAACTGACACGGCTACAATTTTGAAGAATGATCGCTTTATCTTATCATAGAGATCACATTTCCATAGTAATATATCATATACAGGCAGCGATGTCACTATACGCATAGGAAATGCATGGATTGTCATTGACATATAATCGATCATATGGAAATCTGATCTTCTTGATAAGATAAAGTGAGAACTGTTAAATAGAGTAGTATATTACATACAGATTATAGTTATTTACCAAGCTGAGCTTAGACGTGGCACAAGGCCAATAAAATTCGAACTCACTAACAATGGTCTGCAAATCCAGCTCGCTAACCATTACACCACGTGAGGTGCCCATTACATACATATTATAAGATGGTAATTATTTAGTATAAAGGACGTATTGTACATTGTATTACATTCTGCGATAAGAATAACACATTAATGCTTCCAAGTTGTAGCTCTATCACTATAATTATATGTTGTGCCTCTTTGACTAAGGAGACATTTGGAGAAAAGGCTAGATAGGAACTACACAAGGACGCAGCGGGCAGTTTTGAACAAATCCTAGATGCAGCACCTTGTGAAATAGGAACAGTACGGTCACTTATATTTCATTTAAAAGACCATCTAAATAAAACGCGTAAACTATGATTGGCACTACTGGGAAAGTAAGGGCGAACTCTCATAAGGAATGTTTTCCTATGGATTTCTACACATTGACATATCAGTGTTGCTCGAGCAGCAAAAACCTAATATCCTCACCTCTGTGCTGATACTTAATGCCGGGTGGATGACTTAACACGAGTTATGACCAATGGCAATGGATGTATGGAAAGAGACTCAAGTGAATCTGTGCTGTGGACACCTTGTTGCCGCCACTTCCACCGCTGCTGTTGCTGCTTCTGATGATGATGATGAGGAGGAGGATGATGATGATGAGGGGAAGGAGGACTAGGAGGATCAGGAGGATTTTTTAATAGATTTTATCGTTTATTTACTACAAGTTATAGATATATTATGTTGCGTCAGTTTTTAAAAAAATTATCTTCCCTTATGCGAATCTTTTTTGCATTCATAGATGACAGGTATGGAGGAAACGTCACAATAATAATTGTCATTTATGAAATAAAAGTAAATAAATTCGGCATCAGCCACACAACGATGGTTCATCGGCTCTACAGACTGAGCTCAATCGGCCATTTATGCTTAAATTGTTCAAATTGAGAAAAACTCGAATTCTGCATTTTTAATCAAATTAAGGAAGAAAAAATAAGGATTTTCTTTTACAGAAAATATTTGTCATCTTGATAAGATATTCCTCTAAATATTGCCGATTGATTACTTTCAAAGAATACGTACCATTATCAAACAGATAACGTGCTGCCATATATAAACGGAATTCGTTCAATGATACTGTTGTAAATTCTCTACAACCACATTAAAATGTCTGCTTCTCCTTCGTAGCGGATTATATTAATGATGGGCAGCTTGTCTTTACGAATTTGTAATCTCCTACAATTACAGCTACTCAAGATCTTATCAACAATAATGTGGCGATATTAAATAGAGAGTGTTATACTGTTCGAAAGGGAAGTACATTTCGCATAGGAAATAACGTGCTAAAATGTGACCTCGGAGTAAGCGAGTTCGAACTCCAGTCGCATTATTACTTTGACTTTCGTACGAATACCCTTGGCATAGGTATTAACCTCTTTACCACCCAACTATGGGTAAAATAGTAATGATACTCTCTTCTCAAAAAAAGATGCCTTTGGAATTAGATAATACAAGGATTTTGATATGCCATTAGACAAATAAACCAGACCTCACTATTTGAGGTGTTTGTCGTCCCATAGAAGTGTAATATTTAGCAAGCTAGTATCGCAGATCCATTACTACAGAATAGCGCGGTTAATCCCCGCTGGATGACCAAGATTTGGGACCTTGTGTCACATCCTACCCGTTGTAAACAAGTTGGGTAAATACCTACAGTACAATAACCTCGTCTCATCATGGTGTAATGGGAAGAAAGCTGGTCTTGCAGATCCATTAATAATGAATAGCACGTCCGATCATCATTGGATACCCAATACACAACCTAAATTTGGAAGTGTGAAGTCATCCCTTCATTGCCATTATTCCCAGGACAGCTCTGAATCGGATTAGAGGTACCTGTTAGCTCTATCCATTCCATACTGGTGCAATGGTTAGCAAGCTAGTTTCGCAGATTCATTTTCTTTGGCTTTTGTTTAGTCATTACAAAGACACACGCATAATTGTGACAAACTCAAAGATTCCCACTGTTAAAATACAACTTACATTTAAATCACACCCACGCATTGTAGATTATTTACTTCTTTTGTTTAACCGTTACAAAGACACTCGCATAATTGAGATAAACCCAAAGATTCCCCCAACCCCTCTCTATCATATGGGTGCTAGAAGGTGGTGGCTGCGGGTCTACATATCCTGCGAATGACGTTAAACTCTATCTGAAGGTGAGTTTCCAGTTTTGGAGGTTTGGGGAATGTGGAGCACCCCTTCATCACCATTGCTCCCTGGTCCACTCTGACTCGGAGTGGTAGTACCTGTTAGGGTCCCATCTAAGGGTTAAATAGAAAAATGTATTTATAAAAAATTGTATTATCCATTAAGAATTGATTTATTTCAAAATTTTATCGGCATTGTATGACTCACTGAGGTTGATATGCTGTAAAACAAAACAAACCCAAACCAAAGATTCCCACTGTCAAAATATTCTACTAGATGTCTTACATTTATGTACTGGATAGCTTGTTCGATACTCGCTTTATGTCACATACTTGTGACCTTGTGTCATATCTTACCCGTGGCGAACGGTTGGGTAAATACGTAATTGGCACGTGTTTCTTTAATAATACATTTGGAGATATAATGTCAAAGAGAACATGTTACCTGCTTATCAAAAGTTTTCTTTTCAAACATTATCGGTGTGGATGAAATATAATCATTTCTTACAAGAAAGCAGAAAGGCTTCAATTATTTTAGAAGACCTTCAATTTTAGAAGACCTTCATTTAATTCATTGACAGTAAAGTACAATTGAACTCTAAATCGAAATTCTATGATGTTGTCAATCTTTCAATGTCAACTGCAATAATAAATAGGGACCAGTTTAGCTTACTCGGTTGCAAGGTTCTGTGTACGAGACCGGTCTCCGCCAAATCAGCGCATGAATAGCACAGATTGGGCAACTTGGCGTTCCACCTCAGCAAAATATATCCCTGGGTTAGCGCAAGCGCAATGGATGTTGACTCTCTCTCTCTCTCTCTCTCTCTCTCTCTCTCTCTCTCTCTCTCTCTCTCTCTCTCTCTCTCTCTCTCTCAGCGATAATAGGCTACTCCACCAAATTTACTTTTATTTTATAATCATACCTGTATTTGGTCCAGATATTTTGATGAGAGAGCACTTCACCATGGAGCAATAGTTAGCAATCTATTAGAGTAAATCATTCCATTAATGTTTACTATACGTTTTTGGCAAATATATGTGTACTATGTTCAACTGATACGTTCTGATTACATGATACATTTATCAATCATAATCGAGGTGGATCGCCAGAACTGACGAAAGACCTACCGCATAGATAAGATTGCCCAATCTGTGCTACTCATGCGCTGATTTGGCCGAGACCGCTATCGTACACAGAATCTTGCGAACGACTAAGATAAACCGGCCCCTATTTTTTATTGCAGTTGACATAGTAGAATTTCGATTTAGAGTTCTATTGTACTTTACTTTCAATTAATTAAATGAAGGACCTAAAATTGAAGGTCTTCTAAAATAAGTGAAGCCTTCCATCTTTCTTGTAAGAAATACTTATTATAATTCTCATAAAATTGAAGGTCTTCTAAAATAAGTGAAGCCTTCCATCTTTCTTGTAAGAAATACTTATTATAATTCTCATAAAAATGTACAAAAAAATGATTCCAAATGTTTAATGATAGCCGGAGAAACATAGAAAATAATCATATTTTCATTTTTTTTAAATTGCTCTACAATAATATGACATTTCTTCCTGTCGCTGTCAGCCTGTTATCATCGGGTCGATGAATAGTTAATGCATTATCTACAAGCTTTTGTTGATTCAGTATCAGGAGATTTTTTCAGAAGAGTATTTGGCTAGTTTCCGAACTTAGACGGAGCGCCATAATATATTTATGTTGCGAGAAAAAGAAGGGGCAAAATCCATTTCCGAATGGCAATTGACTTGCCAAATAAAAAGATTTGCGAAAAAGTTTTCTGCGAATTCTTCAACAGATAAAAAAAAAAACGATAGAGAAGATCAAAATTGTTGAGGTTCGCTAATTGTAACAGTCATCGTCGTACGAAATGGAATTGTCTACCAGGGTTCAAATTCTAGATAAAACTGTCCGCGTTTCATTTCTTAGTAATAACTTTGGGAAAGACATAAATGAATACTCACCAGCTGGGTGTTAATAGTAGTATATATTGGGATCCTTAGACTTAGTAAGACAACCAGTTTGGTTGACAGTTGTTGCAGCTGTTGTCGAAGTTTGAAGATTTTTTGAAAGTAAAAGGGATGCTGGAAAATATGTGTGATGTGCTAAGGTGTGTACCTGCAGTGGATTTAAAAAGGTTGGTTTTTGTTGTTCTATTTTTCTAATAATGTATTGGTATGCACAGATACGCACTTATTTACAGGTATGCCAGGTAATTGAGAACAAATGATAACATTAAGTCAAACAAAAATATTTGATTTTTTTAAATATCATTACATTTTCTAAAACAACACTACATGCGTTCTCCATAGAAACACAGGGAAATTTATTCCATAATATGACCATAGCCGTGAGGATAATCCCGATGCGTCCTTGGACGTGACAGTGTCCGGATCAATGATTGCCATTGATGCTTTATAGCCTCTGGTTGTGACGCCCCATAATTAGCAATC
>CM042140.1:78526290-78541290 GCA_023376005.1 Doryteuthis pealeii | reverse complement strand
TTGTGCATGTCATATATTTATAGCCTTGTGCCAAATCAAGCTCAGTAATTAACTTATGCGGAAAAAGTAAAATCAAAGCCTATTTTTGTTACACAAGCTATTAAAAATATTTGAAAATTTAAAATATACTAATCGGTGGTCATTTATTTTCATATATAGTAAACTCATATTTAGATCAGGGATAACTAAATATGTCCATCGCAATCGATTAGTAGGTATTTATTCAACCCGTTCGTCACGAGTAGGACGTGATAGAAAGTCGTGAGTATCCAGTGATCTTTAAATTGCTATTCAGTTGTAATCTATATGTTATACTAGCTTTATAACCATTACACCGAGATGGGACGCCTTTGTAGATTGCAAAGTATTGGCTGATTGAGCTTAAATTATGTTAGCTTATTCTTTATATTATCCTCTATCCTCCTTATCTATTTATTATTTACTGGAACATAAGATTTACTAGTGCATCTAAATAAGGGTTCACGCTAACAATAAAGTTCTTCGCCACAGAGTGCTAAGAACTGAGGTTGTAAGTAGACGGTTCTCCTAATGTTCGACTGTTCGAGGCAAAGTACACAAGTAGTCTTGGAGAAGTTCATTTACCTTCTTATAAAAGGTAAGTTAGGCTAGTCCACAACATTGTTCTACTTATTCATGCTTGTTAGATTTTCCTCATATATGAAAAAAATAAGGATTGACGTGAACAACCAGTTGAATTTTTACTTAAGTCCAAGTACCATCCCACCATGACTAATGATCTTTTGAAAGTCTGGCTACCACCAGTTATTAACCTGGTTAGGCCCGACTCTAGATCATCGGCCTTTCTCTCATATTCCATCATGTAAGGCGCTAGAAAAGAAACAGTAAACATTCATCACGGTAAATGAAATTAAAAGTATATTATATCAATTAAGTTTACTGATTAAAATTAAGAAAGACTAGAGCTGATTCTAATTAAAGCTGTTGAGTATTGTTTTTTCATCTGAAAATACTAATTAACCAATTCTAAATTAAAATATCGATTTCTTCGAGTTTATTTAATCAGGCTTATGTAGACATACGTTCTATACTCAGGTTTAACAGCTGGAAATATTTTAGTGACGAAAGTTTTATCAAAATCAAAAACAACCGCATAGTCAAAATTAGAGTGTTTCACAGAAAAATGCTTGAACGAAAATACTGGCCTATTAGTAGTAGCATGACACAACACAAACACACACACACACACACGCACATATATATATATATATATATATATATATATATATATATATATATAGTAGAGCGTTCGCCTGGGAACCACAAGATCCCAGTTTCGATACCAGCCCTCGCCAACTCAGCGTATGAGTAACACAGGGATCTGTGCGGTAACATGAGTAGCTGATGGTAGGTGTGACGCTCCCCCTAAAATGTCTTTGGTCAGGTGCTAGTGAAAAGGGTGTAAACTCTCTCGATGTCATGTTGATACCGACTTTAGACCATCCTGACGATTTTACATTATTGGATGCCGTATACTTGTGAACTTGCTTTCCTGTTTGTCTAAGAATCCCCTTTCTTTAATGGTTACCGTTGTAGGAAATGCCCCAATCGTGGACGAGGCTGGCTGCATTTCACATAGAACTAACACTCTTGGAAAGGTATGCATCCAACTATTTTCCGTTTAGCTATGAATGAATAGTCGGGCATGCTGGAGTCTTTATCCTGGGTATAGCAAGCGGTCTAGAAGATTGTAAACTCTGAATTCAGACCAGTTAAACTCCGATAAAATGACCTTGTGTCACTTCCTGCTCGTGTAGAGGGGTTGATAAATATATTGTTACATGTACAGTATTACCTATATACAAGTCATCTCTATCAATGCTGCGCATAAAAAGTTAATTTTCTAAACCTAAAAACTGTCATTAAATTATTTCTCGTGGGATATTACATAATCAAAACGGATATCATGTCATATAATTTATTATCATTTCTAAAAGGTGGGTTTGTAGATGTGGTGATAGATGTCTGACTGATAACCAATTGGGCGAATTTCGATCCCAACCTAAGGTAGTCTGTCTTGTCTAATCACACTGATGAGCCGTGAAACGTCGAAACAGGACTGTATGTGAATGACAATATATGTAAAATAATTACGTCACACAATTTCGTAAGAAAAATGACGGCTAATAAATCCGTTCGGCGGTGCTCTCATATACAGCATTTTTTTTTTCTCTATACGGTCTTATATCATATACCTTGAAAAAGGATGAATGTTCACCCGAAATATCGGAATTGATCAAACCAGGAACAGTACAACAATTGAATATTAAAATTCTGATTTTTGTTCTGTTTTTCTTGTTTTTGTTCTTTTTTCCAATCTTTTAAAAGACAAAAAAAAACTAAAATAAACATCGTTTACAGGAACAAAGTTTATACATAACACACACACACACACACACACACACACACACACACACACACACACACACACAATATATATATATATATATATATATATATATATATATATATATATATATATATATACCTTATACATAATTAAAACAGTTGGAATTTTCCTTAGATTATGAAAGCTATTACTACCTAATCAACAATGCGAAATTGGATAATGCTTATATTTTCAATTATCATAATTGCTACGAACCTAGAGAAAGCTGTCAAGATGGAAGACAGATATGTTCTTAATTTGATAATGAGCAGACGTGTTAGTTCCAGGAAATGCTTTAAGCATGTCGAAGATGAAAATTAATGTTTCGTTGCAGAGTAGGAAAATCATATACATTGTCTGCAACGTGACACCAAATGGAATCATTCGATTAATAGAACCAGGAGACAGTTCGTTCGTTTTGCGCCTTATTTGGTTTCGGCAACAAGAATATTTCATTTTCTCTCAGTCAAAATAAATTCTCATCATATCTGATGATCTGAGAATACTCTCAGTTTTATTTCTGATGGTCTTTTTCTAATATTCACAATGATGCATGATTAATGGTTACTGTCGTTGGAAATGGACACGATCAGACGAGTTCAAATCCTGGATGCGGCTGTTTGCAATCCACATAGAGCTAATACCTTTGGGAAAAGTACGACTCCAACTACTTGTTCTCCAGCTATACGTAAATAGTAGACAGACTGGGCTCTTTAACCTTGGTATGGAAAGATTTTAAGAGAAATAAACTGATTTCAAATCAAGAGGCTCTCTCTAGTTAGTCAAAATTACTTTGAGAGCCCCTTCTCCAGTCGCCTCTCTTATCATGGAAGTTTTGAAGTATTACACATATCACAATTATTCCGTATATCAATCTGACATTTTTCGAATCCTGGTCGGTGGGGCTCAGAATACGCCGACTGTATCCTCTTTAGAGGACCTGTCCCCACAAAAATAAGATGTTTTCTTTGGTATGATACTAAATTGCATCTGATGGCGAGATTCCATTTTTGTAGCTGTGGGGAATGTGGAATACCCATTCATAGTCATTACTCCTAGTTCAGCTCTGACCAGGAGTGTTAATAACTGTTAGGATCCCTGGGTCAAAAAGACCCATTGAAAAATATTCGTATTCTATAGAATCATATGGAAAAAAAACTCTAAAGATCTTTAAAGAAATAACTACACAAAAATAAGAATATGAAGGCACAATTAACGTGATTCCATAACCTCTATGCATGAAATAACCCAAGTCGTGTTGACATGCCCTTAAAATCAATCAATCATCAATTAACCATTTTTCTTGATGAATATCTATATAATGTTTGATGATCTCTCTTCTAATATCAGTATAGTCTAGCCAATCAAGATTAACTATTGCTTTAACCTACGACCTGAATATTCATGTTCAAATGAAATTATCTCAAAGTGAAACGAAAAAGTGATCAATTTTTGGATTTGAGCCAGGGTTGTTGAGTAAGGTTTAGTATTTATTGAGAACAATATTTTATTACATGCATCATGTGTATCCATTAATTTGTAACTTAAATAACGGTTATAGACAGATTTTCGAACGTTTTTTTTTACCAGATTTCAAATCTTCAAAATAATGTGTCTCACTAATAAAGTAAATATTACCACCTTGGAGATAATTTTACTGTCCCCAAGAATTATTTCCTGATATTAATATTTTCAGTTATCTAGCAAGTATTTATCTCTCTCTTAGGTTTTTTCTTTTTCATTTTTATTTTGTAGTCGGCTACGGCAAAATCCACTAGATGATAAGTTCTCTTCTTGTTGATTAACAGTAGCTCTTGTCTTCCCCTCGACAGTATCAGATAGTCCCAATTATATGTATCTCCTTCTTTAAGATGTATCCTGGTTTGCGCATGTACCAGTTGGTAGCATGGACAAAATTCAATTTCTTGCTCAATTCTCAGTGAATCGACTTTACCACCCAATCCTGGTTAGCATTGTTCCATGTTTGTGCGAGTTTGTTGCATTCGCTTATCATATAATTAACCGTTTCTGATAATTTCCGCATGTTCCATGAATTATTTCCATTTTTATTCCCATTGTCTTGTTCTGATAACTATATTTCGTTTTATAAACTCGGTAATCTTCATAATATTGTCTGAAATCTGATTTAAATCCTATGACATTAGTCGGATTAGTATTCACATATTTCAACTTTTAATCTTTTGGTCTGGCTGATGATATTGCAGCCTTGCGAGTATGCTTCTGATGCTCTACAATAAAGTATTTTCTTGTCCTATGAATTATTCAGATTAGTCGGCTCAGACTTGTGCATTCAATCTCTAACTCACGGCTAGTGTTCTTCTATTCAGGTATTATCCGTTGTTCTGAGATTAACTACGGAGCCCAACGAATTATTTATTCAGCCTATTAAACTCATCGTTGTCATTTCTCATACACGGTCTTCAAAAAAATGTAAGAAATTAGTTCTGTCTATATCAACCATCAACTACTTCCAAGGACACGCCTTGCGTCATGGTTATCGTAGCAGGAAATGGAATCGGCGATTTGTGTTCAAATCCTGGATGAAACATTTGCGTTTCTCGTCGAGATAATTCCCTTGGGAAAGGTATGGATATATCTGTTCTCCCATCAGCTATGAGTAAATAGTAGGAAAAAGAAAAGAAAAAAAAGAGTTCAAAACAGCTGTAATTAGTTACCAAATGTATGCCGGATGGGTAGGGTAAATACATACACTTTTTCTGATGAAATGTGACTAGATGTCTATACTACTTGATGGATTATTGTGTGTATGCATAGGTATACATTTATTCGTATACACGTAGTATACTAAGCAAACAAATTATTCAATAATTGGAATGGCAGTAGAGGTTAAAACTACACATAAATAACTCACTTTTTTTTTTACTTTATACATATGTAATGTTTATACCACCTATACATATATCTATCTCATTTATACTGTGAACTTTTCGTTAAATTCAAACGGCTAATTTCTGAAGAAATTGTTGAACTCGACGGACAATTCTTGTCTGAAGAGTTGTTTTTTATTCAATCCTTTCTGGCCATCTTTTTTATATCAGGGTGGAATTGCTGTATTAATCTACTAAAGGTTCTAACACGAGTACTTTCTGCACTACTTTGTGCAATCTCCAGGCGTGGAACTGGCGAGATGTTTCCATTGTTTGTTTTTAAACACACTGTAGCAGTATGAATATGTAGGAGGAGGGACTCACAAGTTAATAAGTTAATGTTATGGGGATTGGTGGGAGGTGAATTGGCGGGAAATTATACGCATTTGAGAATATATTGGCTGGTTAACTATATTAGCTAATAAACATGACATACATCTCCTGTTTGACAAGTTTTTCTCTTGATCCTTTCCAGTTGTCGGGGCAATTTCTAAACACCAGCTTGGAGTTTATCAATCAGTGCACCGGATTTTTTCCTGAGTACGTTCGACATTACGAACTGCCATATTCAGAGGTGAATGTAATTGAGTATTTGTTTCAAATTCTATTTAAACACAGAAATGTAGTTGAATGAATAAGTACTGGAAATAAGTGGGAGGGGAGTACACAGAAACTATGTAAAGATGTGTGAGAATTGGGAGGAGGAGAATAGGCGGGAAATGAGTTACAAACATTTGAGAATTTTGATAGTATATTCGAAATTGATTTAATTCAAGGGCGTTTGTTTTTCTTAATATATAAGTTTGTATACTTATACAAATGTATTATTTGTGCCTGTCCTGGTTAATAGTGTATACATATAAAATACACACACACACACACACACACACAACACACACACACACACACACATATATATATATATATATATATATATATATATATATATATATATATTGTATTTTTGGTTAGGATTCTTTTTAGGTTTTTTTGTTTAAATGCTGCATCAACCTTCGGGAATTATTTAATATCAAACCCACCCTTGTAGAAGAACAGTAGTGGTACTATTTTTTTAGGTTGAGTGTGTTCATACCTTTCCCATGAGAATTAGTCCAAAAGTGTCTGGAGTTTGAACTCGTTAAATACGATGTCCCAGTCCATTACGATAACCACGGGGACTCAGCGGAAGAAAGGGAGAAAGAAAGAAAGGAAACAAAAGAATAAATACATTTTTTTAAATTGCTACTTTTGTCATGC
This sequence comes from Doryteuthis pealeii, assembly GCA_023376005.1. Lineage (NCBI taxonomy): Eukaryota > Metazoa > Mollusca > Cephalopoda > Myopsida > Loliginidae > Doryteuthis > Doryteuthis pealeii. The sequence goes on along the minus strand of CM042140.1, from coordinate 78,534,696 downwards.
ATGGTTTTCTTGAAATAGATCATTTTTCTTTCGTCAATCAATAATAACAAGTTGTGAACTTCAAGAAAATGTTTTGTTTCTTAGATGCTTTAATGTTTTTCATTGTTAAAAAAAATGATTTCTCATAATGTGGCTAATGTCCAAGTAAATAACTAGTTCATGAAAAAAGAAGATATTCTGTTAAAAGAAAGAGTCGTAGTTTCATAATAGAAGTTCTATATCTTGCAGGCAAGAAAACGTAATATTTATAATGTCTATAGATTTCTGAAATTCTTATTGTTCTTATATATAAATACGTAACCGTAATCCAGCGAAAAATGGAACAATTTCGTGAGATATCCATGAGAGCATTATACTTAAAATTCTCAAACAATAAAAATAAACCAATTTCCAGATTGAATTTGATAATTTTGTATAGAGATTCGTTTTTGCGCTGAACGTCACTTTTTAATCAGCCGGTTCTTGATACGAAGAAGATAACATTGAAATACTAATTAGAATCCTACAGTCCTTTCTAAAGAGAAACATTAATATCATCATGTACTGCTATTACAACTGGAATCCAGCGGTTCCATGGATCGTCTCGTATTATTTTAAATGCTATATATATATATATATATATATATATATATATATATATATATGGTATTTGTGGAAAAGGTGACTTACCGGTGAAACAGGTCACAATGGTTAGTTGATGCAAGATTCACAATGATAAGGCAGCGATATAATAAATAGAAAGTGCTCAATACGTTGGTAGGGCAAATTTATTATGATAATGGCACACGGTAATAACCTACTCGAGTTTCACCATAAGGATCTTTAGGGTTAAATCCACAGGATTAATCAAGATATTGATTAATTGCAGTTGATTGCATGTGTGTATTTTTTTGCAAGCAATTCACGTGCAATCAACTGCAATTAATCAATATCTTGATTTAACCCTGAAACTCGAGTAGGTTATTACCGTGCACCATTATCACTATTTTATTTCTATTTCTTTTCTTTTTTTACTGTTTTTCTTCCTTCCCATTTTCATATTTATTCTCTATTAGTGGTTAATCTTATCTCCAATAATGATAGTGTGAGAAACCAAAGAATGATACTTATTGCGTTGAAAAATCTCAAAAGTTCTTTAGTTTTTTTGTTTTTTTTACCTCAAATGCTTTCCCATCTCAGGCTTTTATTTAGAGACAAAGGTGAAATGGTCAAATCAACTGTAAATAAAAATTTAAAAAAACAAAGGAAAACTAACTCTGCGAAATAGAACATTTCACTGTTATATGAGTTTAACGATTAATTCAACTAGTCTGTTTTACCAAGCTATAGGTTAAATAGTGCCATTAGTTTGTTTTTTTTTAAGAATGACTTTGGCATTAAATAATACACAAAGATAAACAAGATAACAAAAAAATATAGTAGGAACAATATTCTTTCGAAAATAAAATGATAAATCTATATAAACTGTACGAACGAAATCATTACCGTATATACATTTTATGTTTTATTCAGTGGAATAATGTGTGCATCATTTCGGCCTCATGAAAGAGGTTTTGGGAGATAAACACTATTTCAGTGACGAGGAAGTGAAATCTGTGGAGAACAAGTGGCTCAAAGAACAGTGAACAGAATTTTACTGGGCAGGGTTACATGCTCTCATTCGAAGGCTGAACATTGCTATTGAGATAAACGGTGACTATGCGTAAAAGTAGGGATGTGATTCACAGAGGACCAGCTTCATGTTGATGTATGTTCCTATGTTGGTAATTATACCTGTCCTAAACAAAATGGCATTACTTTTTGAATCACTCTCATATATATATATATATATTATATATTATATATTAATATATTTTATATAATATATATATATATATCTTGTGTGTGTGTGTGTGTGTGTGTGTGTATTAGTGCAGCCCACCAAATGTTCAATCATAGATCAGTAGGAAGTAACTCATTACATTACATTTGCTAGTTCCTTTGGTATGATATGGCCGAATTTTCATTTGGGTAAAACAGGATCTGGAATTACAAGAACGACCTCACACACACACACACACACACACACACACACATATATATATATATATATATATATATATATATATATATATTCACACACACACACATATATATATATATTGTGGAGATTATGTGCTTAAGTAAAGTCATACCTAATTTGTTAATTAATTATAATTAAATGAATTAGGCGTGCATATCGGTTTAAATGTAAAGCGTAAACAAATCGAGAAATGAGATAAGTAATTAACAAATTAGGTATGACTATAATTAAGCACATAATCTCCCAAGAATTGTCGGCCTTCGCCATTTCAAACACATTGTTTGTTCACTTTATATATATATATATATATATATATATATATATATAGAGAGAGAGAGAGACAGACAGACAGACAGACAGACAGACAGACAGACAGCGAAAGAGAACGATTGATTGAAAACAACGGGATGCCAGTGACGTATGTTACGGAGGAAGTTGTGTATATCAAAATCATCCGCGTTTTATTAATTTCATAATTGGATAATATTATTTTGTCTACAGAAAACGTATATTACCATTCGCTTGCACCTCTCCACATGCTTAGATAAATATATTTAGATACATCCATATAAAGATTCGAAATAATTTAAAATCAAATGTAATAGAAATCACAGATGTGTCTTCCTGTGAATAATCTGTAGATAACTAAAATATCAAAGCATCAAAAACTTACTTTGAATACCAAATTAGGAAACATTCATATCTTTCTCGATCAACACTATAAAAAATTACAATTTAATAAGTTGAAATTTAATCATTTCCAATATCTGCCGTCAAAATTCCTATTTTTCTCACTTGACCTACAATCAAAAGTTCAAAGAATTTCTACCTCATATATTAATTTTATTTGTATATACAGTTGGCCTTATTTTGCGCTGGGAGTTTAATATTCAGCAGTGCCGTTGAATCAATCAACTTCTTCTTAATGTGCAATATTAATCGGCAAATGTATAAAAGATATTGGCTTGTGTCAGTTATATACACACTTAGCGGGAAAGTTACGACGATGATAAAGACAGCGTGAAAATTACTGTTGGAATGAATACTGAAGAAATAATAAACCCTACCACATGTTAAATTACAAATTCCGCTATTAAATGATAATGGAAATTTCACTTAACTCTAACCAGATTCGATTTTAATGCGATGAGATAAAAATAATATTAACATGAGGAAATTGTTGTATAGGCTGCTGCTGGACATCAATGAAACCACAGACATGTGTATATAAAACATATAACCCGTCTTTATTTTTTTCTTCATTTTGTTTGTAGTGAGAGGCGCAGAGTTTTCACAATGAAAATGCCCGAGGAGATTGGTGACGGGAAGCGACGAGGTTATGCTCACGGCTGCTCGCTGCGGACTGTCTGCCCTTCGAAATCCACTAACCTTTATATTCGGTAAATATGCCCACGCATTTTTTTTTTACCTCTTGATCTGATAACGGACAGACTTCTTTTTTTAATATTTCTTTCTCTTTCTCTTTGTTTCTTCACCGGAAGATGTTTCTTCCGTTTTCCTTTTTTTATATATTTCTTTAACTTCTCTTTGTTTCTTCACCGGAAGTTTTTTTTCTTCCGTTGCACGATATGAAACAAAATCATCTCACTAAAAGCAACCACCAATAATATATCATAATATATTTGATTTTTAATAATGAACACAGAAAAGCAAGGAATTGGCCGTCGAATACTAAAAAGAAGAAAAAATAAGGATATAATAGTGAAGCTGCTGATATTTCAAAGTAACTGTTTCGTACTACAAGATAAACTAAATTTCTCGTTATAGCTTTACATTAGGTTGTTAAATGTATATGCAAATGTAACACGGATTATATGAGAGAGATAGTAATATATAAGGTGTCGCTAAAAGAATTAGACTTTGTAAATTATTTAGATACTAGCAGCAGCTACCAGCGTCGCCTGAGTAAATGGAAAAAAATGTTAAGTTAGTCTCACAGATCTATTATTACTTATCACACCCCCCGTAAATATATAACAATATAGTAAGAAATGTTAATTCAATAATTTACAATTAAAAAAAATACAATATAAATGAGGCGATTAATTCAATCAATCAACACCATATTTCAATTAACTTCTATTAACTGACCACTTCAGCCATTAACTTCTATTACTATACAAATTTTAATTTTTAAATATCTTCCCAAATATAAATAAAATCGTCATTAATTTTGCTCAAAAGCCAATCCCTGGTGATAGTGAATATATATATATATATATATATATATATATATATATATATATATATATATATATGTATATGTGTGTGTGTGTGTGTGGTGTGTGTGTGTGAAATTTAACATTTTGAAAAAACATATGATGTTTGTTATGTGATTGCTGACAGATCTGTTTCGACCAAATCGATAAGTTGGTCTTCATCAAAGAGCGACATAGATGGGAAGAAAGATATCCGTTAAAAAGACTGTTTACAAAAAACGAACGCTGAATTCAACCGCTGAAATTTTGAAAAAAAATGCATGTTCTGTTTTAAAAATAAAGTAAATTTTATTTTTAATTTTAAAAAATCAGAAGCATATGTTTTTTCAAAATGTTTTTTCAAAATGTTAAATTTCATACTGTTGGATTAATTTCCATCTATTTTTCATATATATATATATATATATATATATATATATATATATATTATATATATATATATATATAATATATATATATATTATATATATTATTTACATTGTGGTTAATTGTTTTATTTTCGAAGTTTCCTCGGACATACAGATATACACAACTGCACTTTATATACGTAGAGATATTGTTTATGATAATGAGACACACGATACACTGTATTGTAGTGAAACATTTGAAATGCACATTACATTGCTTTCTCCGAATAATGCTCGCACATTTCAGAACAGAAAGCAGGTGTGATTTTGTCCAAGAAAATCATTTTTCATATATATATATATATATATATATATATATATATATATATATATATATATATATATATATAGTTAAAGAAAGGAAATGATCCGACAATATGAGTAAGAAAAGGTGGAATGAAAACATCACACAATGCTGTTAAAGAAGCAAAATTTATAATATAATCATAGCTGATACTGATCAATATTTCGATTTACAAAATCATCATCAGAGCTCATTCACTCCCGTAGTTGTTTGGGTCGGAGAGGAAAGTCAAAATGAGTTTACAAAACAAAAAAACCTTAATACTGCATAAAACGAAAGACGTTACAATATTCACCAACGTGGGCATTTCGCACCATATATATGTCGGTCATGTTCCATGTATATCTTTTGTCAACAAATGTAGCGAATTTTTGAGATGTTGGCAACAAGACGAAACAATTTAAACACCCATCCCCTTCCGTTTAAATTGTTTCGTATAAGTATTATCCATATATAAGTACATTATCCATAGTATGTATTATATATATATATATATATATATATATATATATATATATATATATATATATGGACATCGAAATTCTAATTCTTAAACTAACTTTGCTCTGCAATTATCTTGCTTGCATAAGTAACTAGTGCGGATATAATCTAGGTTGATTTTCTGATAAGGATAGTCTCTCTTTATTACAAACTGTTCTTTTTTTTCTCCATATTTATGGTACCATTCGTCAAGGATTTGTTTTATCGACTGTGATTTCCCGTAATGTTTTCTAAATTGTCATTACACAACAGAAAAACAACAGAATTCCTTCTAAACTGACTTTCTGAAAGCAGACCAATAATGGAACACTTAATGCACTTAAAATATTTAATAATAAACTTCAACAGTCTTTGTTTCCCGAGTAAGCCACTAAATCTGATGACAAAGTTACATTATCATTACTCACAGGTCCCCTCTATAAGTGTTAGAGTCCCATCCACTGGACAGATATACCCTTTTATTAATATTCGATAAGAATTTGCAAAACCTTATTATTGGTTAAAACATTATCAAATATAATCATTAATTTTAGTTAGGAAAAAACTATGTCACTGTGTAAAGATTATAATCTTTTGTTCCTTGAATCCATTATCGTTTATTAAGGATTATTATTAGTTACTTAAACATATTTGCATGAATTATTAGAAAGCAAACTTAAATTTAAGAGTTTGATGGCATGAGAATTATTATTAGTTAATCGAAACTATAGGGGAATTCCGTGGCGTAGTGGTAAAAGTGCTAGACTGTGAAATCATAGTAATGAAATTGAACTACGGTTACACTATTACATTTACTTTCGTTCTAATACGCTTGGGAAAGTGCACCTCCCCCCTACTATATGATAAATAGTACTACTACTGTTATTTTCTATGAAGATGCCTTTGTCATTAAATAATCCACGAAGGTTGACACACCATTATACAAAAAAAGAAATAAGAAGCTGTATAAACGGTAAATTATTAATCATAGATAATGTAAACTATTCGTCAAAATACAATTCTAAAAAATTGCAGTTAACATTGTAGATATAGTTATATCGATCAAAAAATTACAAATAAATCAGATATCGGCATTAGATAACCCACAATGTGTTTATAGGCCGTTAAACCAATAAACCTAAACCGAATGTACCTGGAACTGTATATTACTTTTAATAGACACCTGTTATAAGAGGTATAAACAAATATTATTTTGAAGTAAAATTGAAGACAGTTTCTCAATCGATCGATTTTATAGAGAAAAGTTGTGTCGGTTCTGAGCTTTCTTTAAGCTTCGAAGAGAAAATCTTGAAGCAGCAATGATCATAAAAACTGACCACTTCAGCCATGACAAGAAATTGAGTTTGGTTGTTGCCAATGAAGAGAAAAAGTTGGCTTATATTGGATACGCCTGCGTTTAAAGACCACAACGTAAAAGTTGAACAGAGTGAAGAAAAAATAAAGAAATAAGTGGCTCTTACTGGATAAATAAAAACGGATTACTTGAGCTATGACAGAAAAGCGAATGGTTATTATAAATCAAGAAATATCCTGTAAATATATTGATATACCTGTTTTAGCAGACAGGTTAAAACTAAATGTGTCGCTGTCATACAATCAACGGTTGGGTGGTCGGCTGATTGATGGATTTTACGGCATGTCAACCACTGATTTTCTTATGTTGAAAACTTTGTTTGATTAAATTTTCTAACTCAATTTTAAACCCATTTTAAAATTCATTTTTTATTTATTTAACCCATAGAGTGTACCCTAACAGGTACTACCACTCTGGATAAAAGTGGACCTGGAAATAATGGCATGAACGGTTCCTGAATTGGAAATTCACCTCTCGGTGCAGTCTGTCCTCATACCCACGAAGCTAAGACCACTGTCTTCTAGCACATATATGATAAAAAGGGTTGAGGTTTGCCATGAGCCTATATGGTAGGGACAATAATATAGGCGCTAAGACTTGACATGACTAGCGGAATGATGCCTTCTCAACCATCCATCTAATCTAAGTAACGGGCAAAGTGAAGTCTTGCTTGTCATGGACTGTTGAGCCACCAGTATTCTGTCCTTAAGCATCACTGGTGGCCCCATTGAGGGGATTTTTCCCTTCTGCAGAGGTGAAGTCGGGGTATTCTACAGCCCCAGCAGACACGACAGTATTATCAATGGTCAGAGTTTTGAAAATATATATTACTAAAATAACAGTTACACAAGGATAACCTGATGATCACCATCAGATTCAGTTTTTCGGCCTAGTTTTCCCATTCTCTGCAAGGTATACTGTCAGTGTATTCTAATCTCCACAGACAGAGCGATGATAGTCACAAAAAATGATTGTCGTTATGAAATTAATTACACCAAAATGGAAGAATTTCAGAGGTTTGCACACTTTTCTTCTAATTTGGCACAGTTAATATCAAAACAGTATAAACTTATATTTAGCTTTTTGTTCCAAAGCTTAGCCGGTTGGAACATTATCATGATGTCTTATGCAACTAATTTTATACAATCATCATCATTATCCTCCTCCTCCTCCTCCTCATCATCATCATCATCATCATCATGTAGCGCTGACAGGATGGATACCCCTGACTCTCTCTCTCTCTCTCTCTCTCTCTTCAATCTCTCTCATTCTCTATCTCCCATTCCCTCATATATCTCTCTCTCCTCTCTCTCTCTCTCTCTCTCTCTCTCTCTCTCTCTCCGAAAATCCTTATCGGCCTTCGCCCCTGGTAGATCTTTCGCACGGCATCCAGAATCCGTGCAGAGCTGATTGATGTAGGTTTTTGCTGATCGGTCCTACACTGGTATGTCCATGGGCAAAATCCAAAACCTGACCTACTGATCCATAACTTATTTCCCATTCGTTCCTATTTTTATTGAGAGTTCTATTCAGTACGA
>CM042140.1:78518790-78521290 GCA_023376005.1 Doryteuthis pealeii | reverse complement strand
GCAAATAATCAAATGAAATTGAGAAAAAAAATTCTTTCCTGCTTCACATTTTTTTGGGCGCGCGCTGAACACAAAATATTTCGGGAGACTTCAATTTTCTACGTAACCCGAGAGAAAAGTACAAAACTACAGAATAAATATTTCGGTTGAAAACTATAAAATATATAATATTTCAAAATATGACATTCAATACGGAAAACAAAATAGGTGTGAAAAAAACCAACTCCCCAGAAAACAAGGAATGTATAATCATATTGTGATATAAAATTCAATGAAATATTTTATTGTTGTGTTCTTATGGTAATCTAATTCTACGTCGCTTCAATATTTATCAGATCAACTTTTCTACTATATTTTTTTATAGTTTGAATATATATATATATATATAGAGAGAGAGACAGACAGACAGACAGAGAGAGAGAAGAGGAGAGAGGGGGGAAAGAGAGATAGATAGATAGAGAGAGAGATTCAAAAAAGGGCGAGGCTGTTTGCATTTTACATACCACAAATAGAATTGGTAACATATGGATCTAACTATTGATCTAGGACACAGGTATGTCTAAAAAATAGGGCACATTGGGCTCTTTAGCCACGGGGTGGCAACCGGTTTAAAAGAACGAGTGAATTTAAACCTGCTAAAATCCACTTAAACTGACGTTGTGCCGAATACTGCTCAGGCAAAAAGGGTTAAGTAAATCACACGCGCACACACACACACACACACACACACACATACACATATATATATATATATATATATATATAATATATATATATATATATATATATGAATATATATATGTGTGTGTATGTGTGTGTGTGTGTGTTTGTGTGTGTGTATTTGAGAAGCTTACATTAGGTTTGGAAAAAAGGATAGCAAATTAGTAATACAGACTATTAACACTGCAGTGAGTCCGATCCACGCTGAGAACCTCAACATAAGATAACACTTTTCCGTTGTATAATTACTTTCGCTGTAATTCATAGTGTGAAATACTCCATGGGAGATAAAAGATGTTGGTTTTTTGGGGGCTGGTAATATATTGTCTATCTAGAAACATATTTTTGGGCATAAATACATTTTCGCCGCATTTTTATATTGAACTCGAACAAACATACTGACTCATCAGTATATATATATATATATATATATATATATATATATATATATATATATATATAAGGGAGAGAAAAAGAGAGATAGGGAGACGGAGAGAGTGAGAGAAAGAGAGTAAGAAAATCTCCTTTATTAGATTTTTGACCGCTTGTCAATTCGAATTTGGAATATCCTTTTTACACAAATGAATACTAATGTTGCATAACAAATAACAAAACAGAATTAGTTTATTATATTATATATATAATATATATATATATGTGTGTATGTGTGTGTGTGTGTGTGTGTGTGTGCGTGAGCGTATGCGTGTGCGTTGTGTGTCTATGTGTCAGTGTGTGTCTGTGTGTGTGTTTGTATATATATAATATATATATATATATATATATACATATAATACACACACACACACACATATATATATATATATATATATATATATATATATATATATATATACATATATATATGTATGTATACAAAGGTGAGTCACAAATATTTTTTTTTAATAATGTTTGCATCTCAAACCCTCTTTCCGAAGGGTGCCGAAGAGAGACAAAATTGTTTCCAATGACAAGGAAGTGAAACCTATAGTGAAGAAGTGGCTCAAAAAACAATCCTCTGGATTTTACGAGGCAGGGATACATGCTGTCATTCGAAGATGGAACATTGCTATTGGAAAAAATGGTGTCTATGTCGAGAAGTAGAGGTGTAATCCCTAGAGGGACAGATTCATTTTACTGTATGATTTATGCTCCTGTTTTGGTAATTATATCTGTCCTAAACAAAATGTCATTATTTTTTACTGACCCTCGTATATATATATATATATATATATATATATATATATATATATATATATATATATAAGTTAGTCTGAGTATAGATAAGGATATGAAACATATGCTGTTAAAATGAAAATATTTTATATCATATTCAGAACTAATATTGAACAATATTTCGATTTATAAAAATCATCTTCAGTGCTTTCTTTCTCCTGACTTAACAAGAGCGGAGACGAAAATAATATGAAATCAAAACGAAAACATTGATGTTGCAAAAAGGTTATGCGGTAGTTTCAAATATAAGAACATCCGCCCACGCGTTTTTCGGTCGGCGATAGTCATGTATATCCTATTGTAACAGTTTTTGAAAAAAGAGTACATATTTCAAAATCGACAATAGAAAAATTATCTTTTTCAAGCAACCGTTGACGGTAGGTCTGCAACGGATTTTTAGAAAATAATTTTTATTTTATTTGTTATTGTATTTTTTTTTCTTATATATAAAGTAATTTGAACGTCTCTCTCTCTTTTCCGGTCCCTCGACTACGAGACACATGGGGTAGACACGGTCTACCCTTCTCGTTGGGGCCTTTGGCCCCCC
>CM042140.1:78488790-78508790 GCA_023376005.1 Doryteuthis pealeii | reverse complement strand
TCCTTCCTTATAGTCAATTTTTTGGTGTCCAGAGAATTTCAGGTATACCTACGCACACATAAAAAATTCCATCACAGGTAATATATTTTATTTACAAAATGAAAATGTAGTAGAAGACATAAATCCTGACTAATGTCAGTGGTCCTCTTGTCCCTCTATCAGCCTTTCAAACACTTGATTCAGCTTTGAGCGTGATTCATCTCTGTTCAATCTGCAATAAATCACGTTTATTTGTGTGTACACCATTTGCTGGAGAAAATCAAGCCTGAACCAATCAGCCGGTGTGAAAACCACGTAATAATGGAACAGCCTTTTCAAATAGCAAGAGATGGAAGATTTTACTTTCAGCTATCCAATCAATCCTTCCTTCCTTACAATTATACCCATCAATATTTTGTTCTCTTCCAATTCAAGAAGATCTAAGCAAAAAATAGGATCAATGTCTATCAGTCCTATTTGAAAATTTATATCAGGGCCCACGTTGAGTATCACTGCTTCAAAGAATGTGATTGTTCCTTTCCCAGGCAAATATTTATGTAGAAGTAGTCGGTTAATATTTATTTTAATAACGAATAATTCAATATATATTAACAATAAATCATATGAATAGAATTGCTGCTAAAATGATTGAAATATATTCTGATAATTTCTTATATTTGTGAATTCTTATTAGTCACATGCTTTCATTTGATATTGATTCTTTAAATTTATGGCTTCTATAGATTTGAAAATAACCGCTAACAAATTCGTTGTAGAATATATTCATTTGATGATACATACACTTCTTAGTTGTTAATTAATATACACCCTTGTGCAAATCAATTGAAACAGCGCTTTAGTTGCTTTTATTTCAGATTTAGACCCACTGGAGTCGCAGGGTGTAATTGATCTCTATTTTTCTTCAATTTAGGCCACCAACAATATTGCACAGTAATATGAATCTATTTTCGGGATGCATGATGAATTTGTTTGGCCTTGAAAGATATTGCGTCATCTGTTACTGCATCACATTCATCATCACGCCCAGAAACATTGCAGTAACCTCTGAAACTGACGTTACTCCAAGGAAGCGTGTACAAATTTTAAGTTTACTGAGAGTTCGCAGATATTATAATAATAACTGAATTGTTCGTTTTGTTTCAATTAATTTGGACAATGGTGTATATTAACAATAAATCATATGGATGCAATTGATGCTAAAATGATTGAAATAAATTCTGATAATTCCTTATCTTTGTGAATTCTTATCATCAGTCCCATGCTTTCAGTTGATATTGACTCTTTAGATTTATTGCTTCTATAGAATTTGAAAACAACTACTCACAAATTCGTTGTAGAAAATATTTTCCATTTGATGATAAATAAACTTCTTGGTTGTTATTTAATGTATGTCGATGCAAAATTGTTTATAAAAACAAATGTAAATAAACTTTCCAAATAAGAAATGAAACCATCCCTCGTATAATTTCTTCTTCCCTTCTATCTACTGTTTGGATAAATCTATAAATACGTCTTTTTCTTTTGAAAAATATCAATAACAAAAGCGCTATAGAATTTTGTTTATGCTCTTATCTTTAAAACTTACAAAAGTTTCTTATATTTAGTTGTAAACTCTCAGCCTTAAGAACATCCTTTTCTTTATAAGAACCTCTCAAAAAGAAAATTATCGATTTCAATGAGACCCAAAGCTTGGAAAATACGAAAATAAGCAGAACATTTCCGGATCTTTTTTACACAGTGGAATAGAGACGAATATTTTTAAGAATTCAATGATATTGAGATTGTGAATTAGAAAAAAACACACAATACGGTGCTCTACATCATTATTTCTGTTCTTCACGGTGACATTGAAAAGGAAATGAATTTTCTGCTCTCTCTAATTAGTGGCTTTCACGCTTTGCATTTTCAATTGAAGAGCGACTATTCTACAGGTTGTTTCAAAATGTTGTAATATTTAAGGATAAGTGGATAGAATAAATATATTAGACACTTAGCAACACTCTAGACAGGAACAGTCGTTGTTTGAAGCTGAAACGATTGAAGCATCCAGTATATAACTCATCCGTCGCAAAATACCCTTCTAAACAGAAAATTATTATCAAAATTTCCACTCCAAACCCAGCATCTGTTATCACATTCTGACCAAAAACTGAATCTATTACAACCACTATCAGCCACCCCACGCCCATCATCATCACTACTATAATCAAGAAAAACTTTACACAAAATCCAATAACACGACTACAATAGAAAAAACACCACACAGACAAAAAAGACCACTGAACCCTAAGTACCAAATTTCCTTCATTAAAACCTTATAAACATGTACAAGGACCCACAGTGATTGTTGGTAACATTGCAAATAACAATTTAATATGATATGATATTACTAACATAACATGACATTATATAATTCATAAAGATAATATATAATAAATTAATACAACATATAACAATAATAATATATTTATGATAATGGATAATATGTATCATAGAATATAATATGTAGTGTAAGTTATAATATAAAATATTGTAAACCTAATATTCTGATATATTATAAATTATATACTACAAACCAGCATGAATTGTAATAATGTAGATATCGAATATTTATTCGCTTGGATCGTGTCAAATATTTTGCTTTCCATGTAGGAATTTATAGTAGCATTGTAAGCAAATACTACAGTGTGTTCATCATATCTTCCGGTGGGTTATACATAATGCGCTTGATCTAACCCCCCGGTACCAGGCTTGTAAAGGTCCACAGAGTGTATACACACACACACATACACACACTCACACAGACATATATATATATATATATATATATATATATGTGTGTGTGTGGTGTGTGTGTGTGTGTGTGTGTGTTGAAAAGAGAAATAAAGGAAAGAAAGTATTGAATGGATAATATAGAATATTTTAATTAATTTAACTTACACGTGTTTCAGTCAGGAGTTTATGCATGACTACATTGTTCAATCTTTTATTATTTTTTAATAAAAAATGTTTTAAAAAATTATTTTAAAAAATAAGGATTTACTCTGAGGAAGGTCGATATTTCTTTGTGTGCGGAACATTTCTACATTTTTCTATTATTATTATTTCATTTCATTTTGTTATTTAAAAAATAATAATAGATAGAAAAATGTACACATGAATAAACTTCTGACCGAAACACGTGTAAGTAAAATTAATTCAAATATTCTATTTAATCTATTCAATACTTTCCTTTATTTCTCTTTTCAACATGCCGTCGGATTCACTTCCAATTTCTTTTTACATATATATATACATGTGTGTGTGTATTATCATACAAAGTTTAATAAATACTCTTGTCCTAACAGATATCATGCCCTCCATAGCCTCAACCAAGGTTGGTAACACAGTTTTGGAGGTTTGACTGCCACTCCTAACGGCACCAGCAGCTTTTTGGCCATCGGACAGAGTATTTGAAAAGACAAGTTAATAAATTCCGTTCATCTTAGTAGTTTCCTTTCAAATATAGTTTGCGAAATTTTTAACAAACTTCATTTACGTTCGCCCGTGAATGTTCGTAATAACCGTTATTGAATATCCTTGATGTCACACATTCACCTGATAAGCACTTAGTGTGTGGTAATGTTACATAATCTATGCGGTTGCATACGATTATTGTCAATCCCCTGTATTTCTAAAGGGATGGCCCTTTTCATATCACGGGCGGGACTTTCCATGGAATATTACAGAAAGCCCGCGAAATACGTGAAGTTACGTGGGGCCTGGTTGGGTCTTCAGTTTCAGTTTGGACAACAGGCAGAGATGTACTGCCTTAACTAGAACTCACTGCATACGCGCGCTATATTAGTCAGATGTTTAGTTACATGAAATTTTTAGTTAAGTAAATAAAAGCTTATGAAAATAACACGGTTTTGTGGTTGGTGAATATCTTGGTAACAAGACTGATATAGGAGAAGAAATGAGTTAAGTGCGACCGACTACCAAGACGAAGTCCAGACGCTAGAAGAGACGCTAGAAGAAGAATAGAAGTAAGTAAAAGAAAAGGTAAACAACAGTAATTGCCGCATGCATTTTATATCTGCTTAAGATTTTTGACTTCGAATTCTTGTTTCGAATTTATCAAGGGTCCTGTTCTGACTTATAGAAATGGGAACCGGAATCCTCTGTACATAATCCCGATTCATAACCCTTTCATTCGATATACATTCTCTGATAGGGGAATTACGAGATTACTCTTCATGTCTCTTGCTTTACAACACGCGTACATGAAAGCAAGGAATAAAATTAATGCAGGATTTGAAACCAAAAGAACAATTGTTTAGGCGTGTTCTTTCATGTCTGTTTTATGACAACCATTATGCCCTCTTACTTATGCCTGAGCGACTACATGGCATATTTAATTCTGGTACCTGCTAATGGTACATGCCGAATCTAATCACATGTTCGCCTTGAAGTAAGGGAAACCATGTATAGATGCAGTTGGGTAAAAATTGCTCATCCCTGTCGGCTTTTACCGTTTTGGGGGTCGTAATGAATCACTGGATGACACTGACTATACTCCTCTAAGTTTAATAGGGAAGTGTTGCCTGGTTTCATGCCTAACCCCCTCTTGAATATCAGTGACATATATTTTATGCTCCGGGTTACGGTTGACCGAGTGTTCTTGACAGAGGCCTAGGCTTTAGAAAACTATTTCTATTCTGGTCCCATCGCTTCATCTTTCCATACTTGTCAGATGACAGATTTCTTCATTGTTGATTCTTTCTGTTCAGCGTGCCTGTATGATCGATTTTATATCCTTTGTTGAGGTTTTTGTTGCACGGGGATATTTTTACTAGAACGGAGAGGTAACCACGTAACCTACTCTCCTACTTAATATCTGCAAATATAACTGTCACCATCGGAGTTAGATAAAAACGTAACAGATAAAGCAATATGTTAAAAAAAGTGGTAAGCATTTGTGACAGATACATGAGGTGGGTGATAAAATAGATAATCAATAGTGAAGCTGTATTGGCCATATATAAATGAAATATAAATGATGCGTTTTCTTCAAAATGTTCCCTTATTCCACTGAGTTTTCCCATTGTTCAAATCACCTTTGAAACTACTGTTTTAATATAATATAATATATAACAGTAAACCTGTTCCATTGCATATATTTTAATTTTATACACGTCTTCAAATCATACCCTTGAGATGGAATTTCTATTTTACGGCATGTCAACCTATCTACGGTTATTTCATGATAGCATGTTTAGGAATTGCGTTCATGATACGTTCATATTTACTCAACTACTCCTCCATAGACAGGATGTGAGATAAGATCAGTTATTAAGTCGAGCAAAGCTGGTTTGAATTAAGAGTTTTCTTTTTCCTAGACTGGTTGTCTAACCAGGTCTAACGAATACAGTCTGACCTACTATTTACCCATAGCTATAGAGTAGTAAAACTGAAACACTCATGCCTTTCTCAAATGAATTAGATCTGAATTGAAATAGAAATAGATTCGTCTAGTATGCGAACTCAAGACCAGCGATTCCATGTTCTATTTCGATAACCATTACGCTAAGCGCGCCTTCTTATATTGTATTATCGTTGATGAGTAATGTGGTCCTCGGCCAAATTAAACAAGAATTAGTAAACATCTCTCTATTTATATAAAATACAAAGTCTGCATGTATGCTTGTGTGTTCGTTTGTATGTACACACATACTTTTCTCAGTGGATCAGCTACAGAGTTCAAATTTGGTTTACAGATACGCCTTGATATTCCCTATAACATATCTTTATCATTGTCACACGGCATTTTTTGGATGCGTGATTATAGTTGTTGGCACTGTTGTGGTCACCTGATCGAAGTTTGAACCTGATTGTCACATGTTGCTTGCTGTCCTTACAGTGCAAACATGGCCGCTACCCTCGCAGCATGCTCCAAGGAAGAGACCCGATTGTCAGGGCTTGGAATTCACTGCAGGCTTTTAGCAAATACGAGGAAAGTGCACTACGGAGTAGAAGTGTGTATGAGAGGAGAGAGAAGATTAAAAGTGGACAAACATGTGTGATGCACAACGAAGGAGCAAGTCACCTCTCAACCTTTACCACTGATAAGACGATGTAGCAAGTTCGGGAGATATTAATGGCGCACCGGTGAGTTATCATCGACGAAGTAACTTATTTTCTGCAGATTCTTCATGGTTTTGCCTATGAAATCATCCACGACGAGCTTGGCTTCTATAAAAGAAGAGCCTGGATAATTTTTGAATCTCACTCGTAAATATACCTTTAAAAAGAACAATTTAAAACAACAGTAGCTGATAAATACATCAATTTTCTCTCTCTCTCTCTATATATATATATATATATATATATGCGCCAATATATTGTTTTTTGAAGTTTTTCGTATAAAAATCAGAAAATGAAACAGTTTTTAGATGTCTTTGAAACTTCAAAAGGATAGAGATTTTTGTTCATTCTATGATGAGAACATCATACTGTTTCCCATATCGGCATATAAAAAATAGACCTTTTCGCACATAAAAGAATGGGTTTCTTCATCAGCGGCAAGAGATACACTTTCCAAAGAATTCCATGAATACGTTGTTTGGCTGGTTACGGCACGTCAAACTTTGTTAGGTTATGTTATGCCTAAAAGTGATGTTATATTCATTCTTGAGAGGTATTCACTTTTTTTTTAAATTCAATTTTTTAAAACTTTTTTTATATTGAGCCCATAGATGGGAAAAAACAGGTACTAAAAAATAGGTTAGATTGGACCTGGGAGTAATAAGTAAAATGGGGTATTCCACGCTCCCCAGAGCTCTAGAGATGGTCCATCTCTGGAGCTCTGGTGAGGTCCTTCCTCACTATATGCAGTTTAACGTCATACCCAGGCTCTAAGACCTCCAATCACTGCCTTCTAGCGCATACGTGATAAAAGGTTTGCGTTTGCCAAAAGTGCAATAGGGTTGGGACAACCATACACGTGCTAGTGCTTGACGTGACCAGCCGATTGATCGGAGGGGGACTATCCGACCGCTCGTCTAGCCTAAGTACCGGCCAATGAGGTGTATAGTATGTCATGGACTTCCCAGTCACCGGGATGCCGTCCTTAAGCATGTCGGGTAGCCACCAGGAATACCTATTGGTGGGGATTTTACCAATCTGCAGAAGTGTTGTCGGTGTATTCTTCTGGCCCAACCGACAGGGCGGTTCATGAATACGTGAACACACATCCGTTTACGTATTTTGTAGTTTTCTATCAAATGTAATCAACAGTAATAAAATTAATGGTTTATCTATATATGTTACGGTTAGATGGATAAGTTATTAGATGTATTTTGTTGTGGATTTTCCACACTGGAATGTGAGATAGATTAAATGGTAGAGGAGTATATTGACAAGGGAAGATATCATATTGAATAATGAATTTGTTGCGTAAGATATCACGTGAACACGCACGCACATACTCACACACACAGACTCACACAAACAAAACACATGTGCGTATATATAATAAGGAGATGAATACATCGGCGTGCTGTGATGATTAGTGATTAGGGTTGAGTGATAACTTATGTCACCATGATATACTCTTGGCTAATCTATCTAAGCTTATGAAGAAACTAAACAATGATGAATTTCGCAGATAAATTCGCTGAAAATAAAACTGTAAAACTATACATTAGAGATTGGTTTTATATTTAAAAAATGACACAAACACACACACACACACACACACACACACAGACACACACACACACACACACACACACACATATATATATATATATATATATTATATATATATATATATATATATATATATATATACTATTAAAATTAATTAAATCACCATGAAAACTCGGCAAACACCGTGTGTGAGATTCGAAACACTTGAAAGCTGTTTCGATCTTATTAGGTCTCATCGGCAGTGTAGGCCACGGTCCCCGCCACGAGAGAACGAATCAGCGATCACAGAGTGAAGAACCGAAACCCTGGGCCAC
Organism: Doryteuthis pealeii; assembly: GCA_023376005.1. Lineage (NCBI taxonomy): Eukaryota > Metazoa > Mollusca > Cephalopoda > Myopsida > Loliginidae > Doryteuthis > Doryteuthis pealeii. The sequence continues at coordinate 78,500,784 of CM042140.1, read as the reverse complement.
AAGCCCACGCCACAAATGGATATCCCTGAATCCTCTCGTCAATTTCGTTATTTGAAAAATTCTCTCTCTCTCTCTCTCTCTCTTCTCTCTCTCTCTCTATATATATATATATATATATATATATATATATATATATATATATATATATGAGAATTGGTTAATGCAAATATGTATCTATCAACTTCTTTATCTCCGCATTTTATTCATGCATGCATAAAACACACATACACTCGCACAGACATACACATCTGTGTGTGAGTGTGTGTGTGTGTGGATGTGCGTAGATGTGTGCAGTTGTGTGTGTATCTTTCAACTAATCAATATTTTCCTAATTTTATTTATATATGCACGCAGAAAATAAGATATAAAACAAAGTAAAGTATCACCTCAGCCATCCTTGAAGAAGAACAATAGTAATACTAATGGACCATAGATGTATATCATTCCGAGAGTGAACGTAATAGCGCGGCAGGAATTCGAAATCAATTACTACAGTGTTACAGTCTAGTATATTACCCACTAAACCACGAGGATCCCTTTCTTGTATAAGAAGAGTATGGACATGATTTAACTCATAGATGGGTAGAAGAGTGATTTTAGCCTTTCTCTAAAGGAGAACGAAATAGCATGACTGGAATTGCTTACTACGATATTCATACACAAAATGTACCAACTATTATGGGACAGAAGTAGTAAAACATACAACATATGTCCCATAATAGTTGTTGCATTTGCATTGAAATTTCACATACTAAGTGTAGCAACTGATTTGGGTCAGAGGTAGTACATCTTTCTATGATTCGTTTTTTTTTATTTTTTTATTTGATTTGTTTATTATATCATGAAAGATAATATCCCAATGTGTGTCAAAAAGTGAAGGTAGTCGACTTTATATATATATAAAAAAAATCTCAAAAAGAAAAAAAATCTCAAAAAGAAAAAAAATTCAACTTCTGTTCCAGAATATCTTATACATCTAATGTATGAAATTCATATACAAATATCATATCTATTATGGGATCAGGGTTAGTATTTCATGTTCTCTGACCCATAGTATCTGATACATATAGTGTATGAAATTCATATACAAATGTAAAATCTATTATGGGACCAGGGGTAGTATTTCATGACTCTCTCTGTCCCATAATATTTGGCACATCTAGTGTATGAAATTCATATAAAAATGTAACATTTCAAACGATCAAGCACATTAGTTACTACGCTACGAGAACCAGTAAGGATACCGTACAAATAAAGTCAACATCGCTTGGTTACCGGCAGTTTCTCAAAATCATTGACAGAGCATATATACGAAAGTTAGGGTAGCGTTGCCATGAACGTTAAGTTCTTCGTAACTGAAACGTTCAAGCTTATACGATTTTCCTACGAAGTATCATTACATGAGTTGAAAATCGCATGGGCGAGAACCTACCACCTACCAAGTGTCGTTAAACACATGTCAATGCTAACCTAACTTTCGTATACATGAGTAGTAGATTTTCTTCTCTCTAGATGGGGTGTGTCAGTATGGTGAATGGTGGTGGTACCGCAGGTGTTACAATCCTTACAATCCAATATTCTAGACTAACACCTGCGGTACTACCACCATTCACCATACTGACACTCCCCATCTAGAGAGAAGAAAATCCACTACCCCCCCTACTGACGACCTCCTGTTTCACCATTTTGAGAATGTCCATCATTGAAGCAAGAACTATATCCAAGTCCTGAAGAAGGTCTAACTAATAGACCGAAACGTTGCATCGTCGACAATAAATATCCAGTTTCCATAACATCCGTTTTGTCTATCTTTCTCCATATATATAATATATATATATATATATATATATATGGGTGCGTGGATGTGTGTATGTACGTTCAAAGAGCTATATCTCTGGCTTCTGAATCTACTCTGCCTACATTATTTTTTCTTCTTATATTTTTTTCTTCTTCACTGATTACAAAGTTAGCATTCTCACATCCTTTTCTTCCCTTACGTTGTTTGGATCTCTAAAACAAATCAAATTAATATTTCTGAACAATTGTCTTGTCAAGTATTAGTAGCCCTATATTATATATAATATATATATATATATAATATAATATATATATATGTATAAATTTCTCAAAAGGCACATTCAAATCATTATGAAATAGGAATGAACATGGTACACGTAATCATATTTGACCGAAAAATGTCGGTCTCGTTTAGATTTTATCTACACCCAAGGGAGGTAACTACAGTGTCCAACTTTGTTTAGATATGTGGTTAATAATTATATTCGGTTCAGCAGAAGGAAAAAAAAGACGCCGGCGATGCAATAACGGATCAAGAAATGAAAAATCGAAAAGATACAAAGATACATTGACAAAATTGGATATGACTTGTGACCAACGATCGTCGAACAGGAAAAAATCAGATGACTTACTGTTTAATAAGATATTTCTTTCGTGAGCTCTTTATCTCTATATTCGATGTAGGCACTTGTTTAGTGTCTATGCATTTACATATATGTGCATGCGTGTGCTTTGTCCGGTGCTGAGACAGAGACAGAGAGAGAGAGAGACAGGGAGACAGAGAGAGACAGAGGGAGAGAGAAAGAGAAAGAGAGAGATGGAGGGAGAGAGAGAGAGGAGTGAAATAAAAAAAGGTGTCTCTCATATCTGAAAATAACACAAGAGATAGAAACAGTTCCAAACTTGCTGTACATACCGATGCAAAATGTATTGATTCGAGTATGAACATCTCACGTCAGCAGTGTGCGTTCTAATCAACTATGAAAATTAGCATTTAGAATGCGGACTTTCAGAAAAATGCTCATTCTTTAAAAAATCGAGAAGCCAAAGTTAGTTGGTTGGTTGATAAAGCGCTAACATCATAATTATATATATATATATATATATATATATATATAATATATATATATATATATAATATATATAGAGAGAGAGAGAGAGAGAGGAGAGAGAGAGAGAAAGAGAGGAAAGAGAGATGGATATATAGATAGAGAAATATGAACAACTATGAATTCAAAAGATAGATAATAGATAGATAGATAGATTAGACTTCAGTTATTAGTAGACTCATAAGAGAGAACGAAAGTAGATAGATAAATAAATATATAGATTGATAGACAATTCACGGACTCAGATAGTTCGATAGATCAATAGATAGATGTCATCAGTATGGAAAATATTATATATTAGAACGAGATGAAATACATATAGAGAGTAATGCGAGACGGAGTAAAATATATAAGAAGGAAAACTGGAATTGGCTAAATGAGTTTCGGCTGGGAATACCTTCGTTAATTAATGATTAATAACCTTGAAAAAGTTTCATCCCATCACAAAATCCTTTCTTCTATTACTGAATAATGTGATGGATACATCTTGCCACTGACATGTCATGATATTTAAAAATAGAAGTGTTGTGTAAATAAAGAATTGGTTGTGCACTTATCTTGTATTTGATTTACTGACCAAACCGTATTGATTGAATAACGTTCTTACTAACTTCGTAAATGTGGATATGAACAAATAAAAAAAATCGACCGATATATTGACTAATAGAGAAAAATATACATATATATATATGTATATATATATATAATATATATATATATATATATATATTAATATATGTGTGTGTGTGTGTGTGTTGTGTGTGTGTGTGTGTGTACACATCAATCTTGGCATCCTGTTTCATGTTTTCAATAACTAAATCAGTCTCTCTCTCCTCTCTCTCTCTCTCTCTCTCTGTATCTTCTCCTCTCTTATATATATAATATATATATATATATATATATATATATATATATAAGGTATGAATCCATGTATTCTCCCTCCTGTTATGGGTAAAATAGTAGGGCAGACAGGGCTCTTTAACCTTGGGTAGGTAACCAGTCTAGGAAAAGGAAAAAAAATCCTGAGGTCGGTCGTTGATTGGGTTTGTAGCATTCCTTGTGCACCAATTCTTTCCTATCGACAGTGTCAAAACGTCCAAAACGAATACTTCGCCACAATAAACAAATCACTGTGCTGCTTGTTTACTAAATGAACACTCATGCGTCGAAAATCGACGAGTGAGTCCATATATATATATATATATATATTATATATATATAAATATATATAATTAGAGTTAATCAATGATATGAGTAGATATATATAGATAGATAACTTGTATTAAATATATATGTATAGACAGACACGCCGAGCTCGCTGGCTGGATAGATAGATAGAGAGACAGACATCATTCTTCAGACATGTACACGTAGATGTCAAAATTAATAATACAAATAAATGCCTCAGACAATATTTCAATATATTGGCCATTCATATCATTAAAGATGATATTTATGATCAAAATATTAAATTACGATTTTTATAAAAATTGACCAGACTCAGGACCTGCGGATATATCTTGAACGATATTTTTTTCTTCTCTCACATCCAAATAATGTAAACGCTTCTTAAAAAAACGACTTTAGATTCAATAATAAAACTGCCTGAAATGTTAAACTATATCCCACTCAAAGTCACGCGCGTCATTGTATTTTATTTTATGGAAAAAATATACATATCAAATCCATTATGATTTATTGTATATTTATTTATCAATGGAAACGAGGTTGAGTTTTAGGCGAGACTGCATGTATTTCACTGCGCGCTACTACCCTTGTGAAAGGCATTACTATATCACATCAAACCCCAACGACAAATAAATAGGAGGGTAGACGCAATCTTTGGCCTTGATAAGATCAACTGATATAGAAGTTAACTCTGTATGATAAACCCAATGGATGTGGATAGGTAACTGTCCATGTAGAGGGGCCAAACAGGGAGCCGGAGTTTCTAAAGGGTCCGGACGTTTTGTTGAAATTTGCTATGTCAACTCTTGTGGAAAATCTAATGCTTAGTTGCGCAGAGCCTTAACCTTTTCTTGGAAATCGTCGGTTTCATGAAGACGGGAGACCTTTACAAGCAATAGTATCGTGAAACCGATTGATGTCATATATTTATGAAAACGTATGAAAAAATATTCTGTAGACAAATGACATATATATATACAAGGTATGTAAAAAAGATATCGAGGTTTTTTGTACTTTTTACACACATTGTATTAAAAAATAACCTTCCATTCATTATTTTTTCAGAATGACTGGTGTGTCAAAAAAGCACAAAGTTTAAATCAGTATTTACCTAAATAGAAATGAAGAATGAATGGAACGTTATATTTTTAAGAATACAAGGTGTGTCATTGTACAAACATATCGATATCTTTTACACATCTTATATATATATATATATATATATATATATATATATATATATTATATATATATTCAATAATACAGATAGGGAAAAATACATTTTTGAAACCCAGTTCATGTCTATGGATGGGACACAAGGGGGACTTTTGTATCATAAAGTTATTCCCATAAGAGTGTTGATTTTTAAATCGTCCTGTATATACTCTATAACAAATCCTAAGGGAAAACTTGTGATTTTTTATGGGGAGGGCTCTCCTCAACTTCACCCTTCTCTTTCTCTCTCTTTCGCTCACTCTCTTTATATATATATATATATATATATATATATATATATATATATATATATATATATATATTTATTTTTTTACTAGCAAATTTATGCACCCTACGGTTGCAAGTTTTTAAGTTTTAATATAATGAATTATCATGTTAAATTAGAAAGTCTAATAAAACTAAATAAGAATGCAGATAAAAAGATTTGGAACAGAGGGGTATTATCAAAAAATGGAACAGCTTTGAAACTAACTCTTCCATAATTTTCCATTACTCCCGTCTTTCATTGGTAAATTTTTCTGATTTAACTCTTTACTTAAAATAGGAAGTAAAGGATAATATTACAGTTATTTCTTCTTCTTAATGAATTTCTTTTAAGATTTATCCCAGAGATTTTTGCTCATATTCAATAAGATAAAACCAAACAATTAGAAATCAATAATACTTAGCAGATATTTATTCAAATCAATTTTTTAAGATCAATATGCAAATTAGCCTTCCCATTCAGACTGTAAACCACTATTTTGTTGTATATATAAATACAATTGCGTATTATTAGTATGTAGATATGGTCAACAGTCTTAATAATGTAAAACAATTTTATTATTCATTGAGGTTTAAATAAAAATAAAATCATGGAAAATGTGATGTAAATAACTAAGGGAACTGTGAATTGAGTAGTAATATAGTTTCGGTTACAGACAGACAAACCCACAATCTCCATTATAATAAGATATATATATATATTTATATATATATATATATAATATATATATATATATATATATATAAACAGCAAAGCATATATATGAATATACACATATAAACACATACACATGTATAGCTACATAGACATAAATGTAAACATGAATACATACGTTCATGAGTAGATATACACATAAATACACTTACATATGCAACCTCACACAAAATGCATAACACAGGAACACAAAATTAATATCAAATTTGATGATGGATTAAAGAAAATCAACCATAATGTTGAACTTCTCCCCCCTTACCCACCCAATCCCATTGCTTTATCCCCCTCTTCCCCCTCTATATTCATATGTTTTTATATCTATATGTACTTTCATGTGTCGGTCTGCTTGTTGTATACTCTCGTTTATTTATATGTATGTGAGGGTAAGTAAACAAACAAATGTGTTTATTTTTTATATGGCTTTAAGCCGATAATTTTGGAGGATATGTGCTTAATTGAAGTCATACCTAATTTTGAAAATTAATTAGTTAATAATTAATGAATTTAGGCGGGCATATATGTTCAAATGTAAGGTTAAACAAGTCGAGAAAATGTCTGTATGTATGTGCGTTTGTGTATTTGTTTGTTTACGTATATGTATATTTGTATTCATATGTTCCACGTATGTTGCATACGTATGTGTATTTATGTGTATATGTACTCGTGAACGTATATATTCATGTTTTTATATTTATATATATGTAGGTATACATGTATATATATATATATATATATATATATATATATATATATATATATATATATATACAGAGGGGGTGAAAAGAATATGAAAAAATGTCAATGGTCGATTTCAAGTATAAATAAGGCAGTAAGTATTCCTTCACTAGGTTGAGAATGCAGGTGCCTGGACAGAACAAATGGGTATGGAAGAATATTTTGCTTATAAGGTCACTGACCTACGCACATATACATAAACTGTTAAGGCCATCTTATGATGAAAAATTTGTCTAAATATTTTGATAGAGGTGGGAGCAAAAGGAGTAAATAAGACTCAAATTAAAATCAAGATAGCGAGGTTAAATCCGTTCGCAGTCCCGGTTATGTTTACATTTTATCTAAATATTCTGAAACTGATGAGAGTGAAAGGTGCAACTATAACTCAACACAAAATCAAGATTGCGAGGTTAAATCCGTTCGTAAAACAGGTTGTTTTTACGTATAGATGTAAGTAATCTCGTCACCTATTCAAAATTATAATATACAATCATAAGAGGCATTATTTATAGTGTATTTATAATGGAAAGTATACAATAAAAGTTATAAAGAACAGTGGGTGTGTACGTATGTGTGGGAAGAGTGAAAATGTGGATGTAATTGAGGGCGTGAATGTGTGTATGCATTTGTGTGAGGTAGTTGAGTGGGGATTAAGTGCGTGTAAGAATGTTTTTGAGTGCGAGTGTGTGTGTGTGTGTGTCTGTGTGTGTGTGTGTGTGTGTATGTGTGTGGTGTGTGTGTGTGTTGTGTCAAGGGCTGATTTATGCTCAATGTTGAAAAATAGATCTCTTAACTTATTTAATAAAACATTTTTTTAAGGATAACCAGACTCTTATGGTATTAAAGCGGATATGAAGCAACATCTTTTCCATTATTATTATTATTCCGGTACGTAAGCTCTTCCACTGGTTATATATATATATATATATATATATATATATTATATAATAATATATATATATATATTATATATATATATATTGCATGTGAAAACGAAAATTGATGAAGCGACGGTTTCTGATCATCAGGTTTTCACGTGCATTGATCGCGTCATCGGCATTCATATACAAATTTCAAGTAAATAACGGATAATAACCTTTTATAACACATTCAACATACACTGAACATCTTTCATCCTTTACTCATATAAATATTCAATGTCCTGAAGAAGATTTTAATTTGAAAAAACCGAAATACTCAAGTATCGACATAAAGGGTTTCCATTCTTCATGACATCCTGTGTTTGTTTTCTTTAAAAAGATTTCTCCGCATACTGTCAGATTAATTTCCTCAGCGTACTTTCATATATATATATATATATATATATATATATATATAATATATATATATATATATATTAAAAAATGGTTGTGTAGATGGCACAATGGTAAGATACATGACTGATGCCAATTTGGTTAGGTTTTATTAATGGCTATATATATATATATATATATATATATTATATATATATATATATCGAACCCCTCCGCACCAGCAGGATGCGACACATGATCACATTCTAAAGGTGAGTTTAACAACGATGAATACATTTTTTTCTTTTCTTAGACTGGTTACCTAGACAAGATTAAAGATTCCAGTCTGCCTTACTATGTACCCATAGCTGGAGGGAGAGTAATTGGCTGCCTACTTTTTCGAAGTATAAGTGCTAATTGAAATGCAAATAGCCTCGTCCAAGATTTGAACTTGGGCCCACGTGTCGATTTCCTACTATCCTAACCATTTCACGACTGTAACTATTACACGACTAACCATTGCGCCACATATATATATATATATATATATAATATATATATATGTGTGTGTGTGTGTGTGTGTGTGTGTGTGTGTGTGTGTGTTGAGCTTCCGCGTGGATGTGCGTCGTTCGGGCGCGTTTCAAAGTACATTGGTCTTTTCAATGATGACATAGAAATGACGACCCGTGGTAGTTTAAAAAAAAGGAAACATCTATAATTCAAAAAGATGTAAGAAAGTCCCAGTCGAAAGTAATTATAACAAACACTGAGAAGGCTTCATGGAGAAAATGAAAATAGATAAGATTAGAGGTTATTGGGACATCGAAAGACACCTCTCGTATTACTGAAATCTAAATTGAGCAAGAATAGAATATGACACTGTTTTCTATTCGCCTACACACACACTAGTTAGGTCTGCTACTTGCGTTCTGGTGGAATGGTGATGACCAAGAATCGCCTTTGCACTTTTGTCACATCTTTGCTGACGATAGAAAGTATTGTGATATAGAGTTTTTGGTAGATGAAACCATAAAAAGTCAGTTATATACGAGAAATGGAAATGAACCCTACGGAATAACTCTAACGGTAAAGGTAACCCCATTACGCCCGGATTATTTACTGTGGAAAATAAATACATTTATACAGCACTTGAGGCAATGCAAAAAAGAAAGAAAATTTTAAAAAATCTATCATTAAGTAGAAAGAAAGAAGGAAAGCATGAATGAAAGAAAGAAAGAAAGAACGAAAGAAAGAAAAAGGGAAGAAGGACGTAAACAAACCATTAAAGTAAAAAAAAAGATGTAACTGCTGGTAAAGCAGGGATGAACTCATAAGTGACGTTCTCCAGTGGACTCCTACACATGGACACACCAGTGTAGATAATCAGCAAGGAATTTCATTCATTAGTTCTGAGCGGAAACTAGATGGTTAAGAAGACCTACAGAGAGCTATCGCCAATAAAAAATTGATGATGTGAGAGAGAGAGGGGGAGGATAGATAGACAGATAGATAGAGAGAGAGCGAGAGAGAGATAGAGAGAGAATGAGATAGGGCGAGAGAGTTAACGAAATCCTTTCTACTTTCAACTTGATCATGATATTTGTGCGAGAAAGCGATAGCTTCACAACATAATTAAACAAGGAATTTATATAGATAATTAAAAAAATGGCGAGAGAGAGAATGGCATGCCGTACACTATTCCAAACATCTATATGCTTTTTGCTCTTGATGTCATAGTTATTGTCGTAAGAAATTCATCCAGGGATCCGAATTCAAATCCATTATTAGGCTGCTTGCATTTCACATTATGCTGATAATTTGGGAAAGGTTTGAATTCAAATATTCACCTTCCAACTATAGATAAATAGAAGTGTAGCCCAGGCTCTTTAGGTATGGCAACCAGTCTAGTTTTCAGAGAAGGAAAACTCTGAATTCAAGCATGTTAAACCCCTCTTACTAAATGAACATTGTGTCGCACATTACTCCATCTCTAACTCAATTTTCTCGTATCAAATTTTACAAATCAATTTTACCCATTGAAAAAAAAGGAAATGCCATTAATCCGTTCTAGTCGCCCCAATCACCTAAAGTTGTTAGAACAATAACACTGTATTTTGTAAAAGCATGATATTATATGGTGTAAATAATTATGGGGTCTAATATATTTTGATCTTTTATAAATAATACTTTGCTTTGCCGTAATAAATTTAGAAACTTAAATGTCATTAGTAAACTTTTAGCTTTAGTGTATCTGAAATTCGCTCGTCACTCAAATTTCTATGCTCAGCACAAAGCAAAACTTGCAAATCGGAAAACTCGTAGTTTTCGGCGCTCGTAAGGCAAGGTACCACTTTATATATAGATGTGTGTGTCTTTATTGCTCGAAATATTCAGCTCACCAGTTCGACATCCGAAAAATTTCTTCATACCTGCATGCGACACTTTACTTCCAAAATCACTCGAGCCTTTGGCCAATGATTGAGTAATCTTCATTATCCTTTTGCTTGCGGCACCCTAAAGTGAGCACCTTGCGATGCTGCTACAATATCGGCATTAAATATAATTCTCTATTATTATTTTACACTTAAGTAGACACCCTCACCGATAATGAGACCAGTCCGATTCAGCTTTGGGAAAAGTGTAAAATTCTGAATTCCACTGAAAGCTTCACAATCACTGCATTATTCACACAATTATTATCTTTCGGATTTTGCAGGCGATCAAGAACGAATAAGTGTCCTCAAATTTCCAAACCGTCTCCTGTGCATTGTTCATGATTACTACAATAATATTGACTGAATAGTAATACGTAGGGAACCTGTCAATCAAATCGGATATGTTACAGAGTAGAGGCTAATTAATCACATACATACACGCACATACACACACATACATATATAGTAAATGAACAAATTAAACTAATGATTAACAATAAGAATAAAATAAATGAAAAAGTTATATTTCTCAAAATTGATTACAATACTAACAATTAATTTTATTGTAATTAAATGCATTCGAATTTTAAATTTTAGTTGAAAAAATACCCGAAAACATAATAGATACCCTATAGATAGTAATAATAGAATATGATTTATAATTTACTATAAAAATTTAAACATGAAATTTATTTGATAACAATTCTTATTATTTATCAACTTGAATGTATATTTAGAGAATGCATACCTGACAATAATAAAAAAAATGATGATTTACATTTGGGATATTATTATAAAATAATCAAGAAGACTAATCTCTCAGATTTTTTTCACCTTATCCCCATATTTAAAAAACATAACTGCTCTACTACAACATACAGAAACATTTCAGTTAGTAATACAAAAAATAATTCATGCCAATATCTATATAAAAAAATAGAATCTTTTGAAACTTTAAGCATAAGATTTACATAGCCGATTATTAATAGAATAAATTACGAAACCGGCGATAAAATTCTTAAATACCTGACATAAATAGAACAATACTTATTCTACACCACGTTGCATATCATGTCACATATTTTTCAAAATTGTAATATAAAACCTCAATTTTTTTAAGTAGCGTCATGTAGCGTCAGTTTAATGAAAAAAATACAATTTATACAAACAATGATTAAAAAAATAGTCGTCGGAGTGGCCCAAAGTCGGTATCAGCCTGACAGCGAGGGGTCTATCTCCGTTTCACTGGCGCTAGACCAATG
>CM042140.1:78463790-78483790 GCA_023376005.1 Doryteuthis pealeii | reverse complement strand
TCGCGTTTATTGAACGTTCTCATTTATATTTTTGTATAGTTGTTACTTGAGAACTTTTTTTTTCAGAATGTCGAATACGAATACTTCTAAAAAAATATTAATTTGACCTATAAATAGGATTTTAACAGATACTACACTCCGGATCAGAGTGTACCTGGGCGTAATGGTAGTGAAGAAGTACTCCAAACTGCCTACATCTTCAGGACTTGAACCTCGCCATCCGATGCAGTTAAGGGTTGTAACCAGGGCTTCTCTCGTGGGGATCTTTCCTATCTGCAGGAGTAGTCTAAGCCCCACAGAAAGGGCTATCTGTTTAAGGAATGTACCGACGCAATATAAAGAGACGAAAATATACGAGTTGAGTGTTCTTGTTGGAAAGCAATATTCTAGTTTTGTTTGATGACGCCGTATATACATGAAAAACTGACTTACATCATTTTCTGTAATGTGACAAAGACTGGGCAATAATTAATGCTTTATATCAAGATCGAATCAAGTTGTTAGCGCTAGAAATAGTTGGTTTAATTACACATTATTTAGAAAAGAATCATTGTCATCTATGAATTATAAAGATTACTTACCTTCTACTTATTCTTTTAATCAATAAATATCGGCTGATGCCATCTTTGACCTTGAAATTATAGACTAGAGTAAATATGGCCATCGCTTCCTGAATAATTATAGCTTCCCTGTCTTCAAATTCCCCGAATTTGGGGTAGTAGTGCTTGAGTCTATGAGTTCGTCCTTCCCTAGATGTACATATGCAGTTGTAATAATACATATTCATATAGGTACGAATCTATATATATATATATATATATATATATATATATATATATGTGTGTGTGTGTGTGTGTGTGTGTGTTGTGTGTGTGTGTGATATATTGAAATGGTGTAACGTTATCACTATCTCATTTGGTGAGCTAGTGGTGGCCAATATTTCCGGTATTAGTAGGAGATAGCTTAATATCAGTAATAGAGCTGTTAGATTATCTATGGTATAGGCTGTACGAAAAGTCACCACTTATATTTATGAACTTTACCAACATTAGAAGCAGGCATTATCCAATAAAAAATGACTGATTGCGTTTAAGTTTGTTGGTAAATTGTCATAAAAGTCAGCTACTAACTAGACTTAATACCAGACGAAATACAACTGGATTCTGTGCAACAAGTACACTCTTGTTATGTCTAGGATTTCAAAGGCTACGACTATATTCTCTGTTACAATTATACTATTAAACTACCAAGGATTGAAAGGAATAAAACAGGACTTTCTACTACTGAGACTGTACCCTTTTTCAACCACTGGATTTACGAGGGTGGGCTGAAAAGTAAATAGATTGAAAAGATATATATATATATATATATATTATATATATATATATATATATATATATATATATATATATATATATATATATATATATAATATACGTGTGTGTATATGTGTGTATGAGTATATATAAAGAAAAAGTGGTGGGGATAGAATAAGAGAGGTAAAATGGGGGAGCTATACGCACTGATATCTTCTGTAATATGAACACATGTATTTATATTATAACAGTATATATACATGCAGTAAAATAAGAAACAGGCCAAACCTGAAATAAATAGATAGATAGATAGATAGATATGTGGAACATCGACATGGTTATTAATAAATATCGATATTTTTTTCTAATTTTAGCTATGTTCGGTGTTGTGCCAAATGGTAGAAAACGAGAGAATGTTATTTTGGTAAGTATCAGCCGATGTTTCTTTTGGAAACCAGTATGTGAGAGATTATAATCTTACTTTGATTGAAACACAAACTATTCATATCAAATGGAAACAAACAAATATATCAGCAACGAGGCAAGCGGCTTTCCTGTTGGATGTCTGAATAAATTACCCTACTACTACTACTCTAATGTCACCTCCTACTATTTGATTTCAACTCAGCGCCAGGATGTATAAATGTATGCATTAAAACCGATGTCATATTTGGAGGTTAATGTTTTTTTTTCTGCCATGCCAAAGCAGCAGTAAGTGATTCAGAATGAAAAACAGGTTTAAATGTTCTTTTTCCAGTGTGCATTCATCCGTTCTATATTTGCATTTATGGTTCATTTATTGTTCATTTTTATAATTGTCTGGTTATGCATTTGTATTATTTTTTTTATATATGATCCATACAGGTATACCCAATGTTTGTAATATATTCAATATTTAATGTATTATACTTGTTGCTGGGAGAATCTATTGAATTTCATCAAGTTTAATATTAATTGATTCGTTAAGATCAAAAAATACAATAAGCAATCATTGGTAATAAAACCAGAGTGCTCAGATATCTGCAAGTAGAGACCTATAATTAATAAAAATAAGTATCAGTCACAATATTCTCGTTGTAAGTATACATTTCTGGTGGCAGAAGAAAATATTGGATTTTATTTTTATTTATAACAAGGAACTTTTACGTACAGTGATAGTGTGGTGAATAATCAGTCCTTTTATCTTTTATATATATATATATATATATATATATATATATATATATATATATATATGGGGGGGGCGTGTATATGTGTGTGTGAATAAATACAATAAATAAGATGTAAAATCAGATACGTGTAATATCAGCTCACACGAGTATTGTAAACCGAGAAACTGAATCGCGAATTGTTATCGTGGCTTACATATTTTACATCTTATATATTCTTTAAAATTGAAATATATTGTGATATTGATCTACGCTTTTGTCCATTGAGCATTATGGCACTTTTTGATTGAAATTTAATCATATATATATATATATACATATGTATGTATGTATATATATATATATATATATATATATATATATATATATATATATATATATATATGTCTGTATAGATTTCTATATATACTAATATATATGTAACATAATAAAATTGTCTGGTAAGTAAGGGATGGTTATATTTGAGATCATCGAAATCTTACTGTACAATCATACTGTATGCTCTTGTAGGTGCAAACATATAGATTCATTCATTTACATATATATGTAAAATATTTTTTTATAAATCCCTAAGAGAGCTCAATGTATAATAAATAACAAATTAATTATATACAGAGCAATATTCAAATTTAAAAGAAAGAAAAACTTAACAAACCGTCATTTGACTATAATAATTTATTTCGACCACAAAACTCAAATTGAGCTATGTCGGCTCATGAGAAGACTCAGTTCTAGTGGATGTTTTTTTTTAAATTAGATTTTCCCTGTATTTATTAAATTCATATGTGGAGGCTAGACTTATTTTGAGTTTCTGGTCGAAATAGATTAGTATAGTTAAATAACAGTTTGTTAACTTTTTCCTTCTTTGTAAATTATATGCTAACACACACACACACACATATATAAACACACACATACACACATACATACACACACATACATACACATACACATACAAACAAACATACACACACTCACCGACTCAAGTACTCACACACATTATTTTGTCTATGAATAATTCTTCTTTCAATGAAACTAATAAAAGAAAGATAAAATACTCCTCTATATTACTAAATCGAATGAGACTATTTTGAATATAATTAATGTTTCATTTATTTCACATCTTTATTGCAGGTAAATAGAGCAGTTTTTTTACTATCGCACGACTACGAAATGCCCGATACGAAGAGCTAGGGTACTAGTTAGAAGATAGAATACGAATATCACATCTGTACTTTTATTTGACCAATAGTCTGCACGAGGTCCCTTTAACATACGATTTAACCCTGCCCACATAACTGACACAACAAGAACCATTATCACAGAGAAGAAGAAAAAGAAATTTATGAGAAAAACTACGAGAGCCCTGTTGTCTTGCGTACGGGAACACACAAAGCTATACAGTGGAAAACTCACACAAGATTAACAAAACAAAAGGACAAAGGCTTTCACGCCCTCAACTATTTGATTAACGAGATACGTGTAACTATTTAGCTGGCGGTTTTATTAATTTTGGTCATTCTACTTGTAAGCCGATAGAAAGACGCGTTTCTCAGACAAGCGGACCTTTCAAGACATGATGGAAAGTCGTCTTGATAAATTGTAGTCGGCAAGTAATCCCTCAGAGAGTTCAGGCCTGTCTAAAATGGTGTCGACGTCCTGACAGAGACGTCGGGGAATTTGTGGAGACTTTGCCAAATCGTCCCGTTACTGCAACTTATATTGTATTCCCTTGTTTTCTACTTGTAAATTTTCGCCATTTTCCTTTGCCTTCAATAAACGTCAGTAAAGTCAAATATATATATATATATATATATATATATATATATATATATATATATATATATATGTGTGTGTGTGTGTGTGTGTGTGTGTGTGTGTGTGTGTGTGTGTGTACATATATGATAGATGAAGAAAGAATGTCATATAAAGAATAAATATATAGATGGATAAAAAAATAAGTAATCATCACTTCCCTTATTTACTTAAAAAATACATAGCTTTCTTGGACTGATGAAAAATACGTTCAATCAGCTGTCACCATATATATATATATATATATATATATATATATATATATTGTGTGTGTGTGTGTGTGTGTGTGGGCGGGGGCTTTATCGTAGTGTGATGAAAAAATAATAAATTCTGTTTCTCATTCTGTTATTCTTGTATCAATTTTACCCCAGTGTATTCATTGTCTATTTACAATACACGTACTGGGCCAGGGATATCGTACATTTAACCAGCATTGAATTAGAGAACAGTGTTCGGATTCCAGCAGATATTTTATACATATTTTATGCATTCTCTTATAGTTGTACTCTCTCGTGAGCTGTGTTAGTGATATCCGTATTTGGCCAATTTTCTCGTCCTCAACAGCCATTAAGCTCGTTGCCCACTCATATATTTTGCATAAAACTTATATTAAATAAATAAATAAATAAGAGGAAACTAAATATTTACTAATACATCTTAAGTGTACTTTTCTTAACAGATTATTATGACCAAAAGAACGCAAACGGAAACAGTACACTATTGATATATATTTGCAAACTGGGATGGAAACTGCATGATTCTCCTAGTCAGAAACTCTAACAGCATTGCGCAAAAGGACTTCCCTTCATTTTTGTTTTGCTTTTCGCAGTATATAAATCAGTGCAAATTTTAAATGGTTCTATTTTTCTTTTATGGGTGATGGTTTTAATTTTAATGTCATGCCAATTCGTCTCGGGTTATTCTATGCCTAGATGTTAGGGAATCACAGATTTATGTAAAATAATTTTCATTAATCAATATATGAATATAGATAATATATCTATTTTTAACTTTTAAAAAATCCCGGGCAACGTCGGGTAGCTTTACTAGTTATTCATTAAACAAGCAAACAGAAAAACAAATAACAGCAGGGTGAACGGAACAGAGGTAATCTATTTCTGTATTATTTTGGCAATGTGTAATTAATGAGAAAATATATTTTCATGTATGTATTATCTTTTGTATTTGTACAGTGAACGTAAACAATGTTTTCTTTGTCTTTTTCAATTGCTTACTTGCGTGTCAGTTCTGTATTTCATTGATGTCAATACTTGTTTATCGGTGCAATATGCATCACTGATATTTTTGATTCAACGCCCGGATAATGTAAATTCTGGAATCTGTCCTCTTTGACGACTTGGTTGTTACTGTATGGTGCACTCTATTCAGGACCACTATATTTCAGTGACATTTATGAGACTTTTCTTTTTCAATAAAAAATCACGTGTGTCATAATTTCCAAAAATAGATTTCCCTATTTTCCAACCAAAATATAGTGGGTCTGAATACCAGCCATGCATCGTGCAGTAGCTTTTCAGTCCAGTTTTTCTTTATAATGTTGTTGAAGTGTGCTTGGTGAAGTGTAGATTTAAAGAATATGTAGCCAGTAACAATTTTGTTTGTAAATCTATCATTTATTTCCATTGTTCCAAGTTATGTTACAGTGAATCTGTTTTTATTTTATAATATTACACTCTAAGTCAAATCTCGTTATAACATATAGACTCTTCATCGCGGTCAAAAGATAGAGCAGTCTGTAGGCCATTTGAGGTTACTGCGAGCTTTCTGCGAATGTAGCAGTGAGCAATCAACTGACAATGACTTAAGCCATACAACCAGACAAGATTCGAGTTAATATCCTGGACGAGGCTGTTTGTGTTTCACTTTACGCTAATGCACTTGTAAGGCATGGATATATCTAATCATTTCCAATCTGTGGGTAAATAGTAGGTCAGATTGGATACTCTAGCCCTGGTTATTCAAACCATTCTAAAAAGAAAACTCTGAATTCCAACCAGATTTACCCGGTTTAAAGATTGACCATGTGTCATATCCTACCCTTGGCAAAATGTTGGGGTAAATACATACAGATTTCGTATATTTGCAACATAGATGACCGTTTTCTAGCGGGGAGTTAATACTTTATTTTTGAAAATTTCATTTAATGGTTTGCTTAGACCCAACTATTCTATACAATTGAAATTAGGATGATATAAATAATAAGGATTAATGAGCGTTATAATAATACAATAAAAACAGTTTACACAAAATTCAAAATTTAGACGTCGCTGTTCGCATATCACATAGCGCCAATGCCCTTGGAAAGGTATGAATTAAACTATTCTCACTCCAGCTGTGGGGAAATAGTAGGAGAAACTGGGTTCTTTAACTTGGTATAGCAACGAGTCTATGACAGATTGTTGCATAAGGCCTGTTTTTATGCACAGTAAAGTTGGTTTGAATTTAGAGATTTCTGATTCTGGACTGGCTTCCCAAGTAAAAACAAATAACCCAGTCTTCCGTACTATCTATTCACACTAGAAATGTAACGGCTATCATTGTAGGAAATTGGCATGGTGACCAGAGTTCAAATGCTGGACGAGGCTGTTTGAATTTCAATTAGCTCTATCATTCTTAGAAAGATATGCATCCAACTACTGACCTCATCTATGGGTAAATATTAGGATATACTATGATCTTTATCATTGGTATGACAACCATTCTAGTAAAAGGAAAATTCTGAATTCAAACCTGTTAAACTCCACCTAAAATATTACCTTGAGTCGCATCCTGCTCCTGGGAAGTGTTGGGTTGATGCATACAATTTAATCCCAGCTGGAGTGAGGACGAGTTGGTTTCATATCGTTCCAAAGGGCATTAGCACGAAGAGAAACACGCCTGCGATTTGAGCTCGGTTAGTCATGTTATTTCATATAACAATAACTGTTACGCTAGAAAAGTATACCTAAGTTATAAACTGAAATGGTGTATATTGAGCGGCCATTAATTTGAACAGCCGACCTAATAATAATGATTGTTAAGCAAGATGTGATAATACCTTTCCACTAAGTCAGTCCTTACACAGAAGAAAATTTAATTCAATTTGTTTATTTAAAATATTTCAAATGCGAATAATTCAAGTGTATTCTTATGCAAATCTCATCAAGTGGCTGAACAATGGAAATTGCAGAATAATGAGCAAAAATCTATATTCCCCAGTATCCATCGATATAGATTTTTAATGACGTGATCATTCAAAATGTTTATGATAAACAATAATAGCAATAATTAGCCTGATAATTTAAAAGTGGCTATATTGAGTGTTTTTGAGATTTTAAAAGCTAAAATACATGTTAGTAAATATTAGATAACAATGGATGTTCGCCAAGAAGTGGCTTTCTGCTGAGCTTAAATTTGCACAAATGCATATTAAATGTGAAAACAGCGATGTACCAATTTCCAAACAGATACCGGGGAGACCACGTGGCATAGTATCTACCGTGCTGGACTTCGACATCGTACTTAGCGGGTTTGAACTCTTGTCGCTTTATTACGTTTACTTTCCGACTTTTGGGGAAGGGTAAATAGGACCACCACATTTCTTCTACAATGGTGTCTTTGGCATTAAATAACCCATGAAGTTTGAAATGCGATTAAGCAAAGATAATTTTTTAAAAACCTGGTTTGAGTTGAAAATATGTCTATATATCAATACGCTAGTACCTACCTACGTGTGTTACGCCTTAATGCCCTTCCCGATCTTCGGAATTGGTAGGAGGATGTGGGTAAAGTCTGACATGCTGATGTATAGAAGAGAGAGAGAGAGAGAGAGAGAGAGAGAGCAGAAGCGATACCACTCATCTTTTTTAATGGAATGGCAAGACGAATTGGGACTGTAGAGAGAAAAAGAGTTAAATCAAGATTATAATTCTCTTACATATTGTTTTTTTATAATAGGTCTTACATTTTACATATCAAATGTTGTAATAGTTAAAATATCATTTTAAGGTATATTCACATGTACCACTTGTATATATTAATATCCGTGAACCCCTACCTCAGTAGCTGGACAAAACTGTCCAATAAAAACGTACACAAAGCAGAACTGATGGATATCATTTTGTATGCAGAATTCTAGGGACCCAAAAATGTTTTCTGCTACCCAGACAAATAATGCGATAACAGACTAAATCGTGTTCACTAATTTCGAATTTGTACAGATGATTGATCGATAACATCAGCTCTCTGATATATGCACATAATTATATGTTAAAATTAAATTATCATACATCATATTGTTTCTAAGATAAATATTTTACAAAATTATATTAATATTGTGTATAGTATATTTATGTTTAAGATAAGTTGTGTATTAGTAACTGGTATATTTATATTGCAGAAAAAAATTAAACGGGTATAAGAAATAACGAATAACATAAAATACTCGCTTCATTTTTTATAACCTTTCTTTCTCCTCTCCTCCTCTCTCTCTCCCCATCTTTGATTGTACCTAAGATAGTCATGCAGATTTTCTTCACCCCACGAATACAATTTGATTAATTCTGAGTCACTCGTAATTTCCATGCTTTTTTTGTCTCGTGTGTGTGTGTGTGTGTGTGTGTGTGAGAGAGAGAGAGAGAGAGAGAGAGAGAGAGAGAGAGAGAGAGAGAGAGAGAGAACTATGACTACTACACTATCTATCTAATCTTATTGATATCTATCTATTGTTCCCTATATCTTAACCATGCTATTTACAGCACACAGATCAATTGATAAAAATAGAATTAAAATTGTATTTTAAGACATTTATTTTGATAGGCTCTGAGCATGTTGTTTATTTAATCAACATGAGACCAACTAGATTTATGTACAATTAACATGATGCTCTTCGCTCAAGAGAAATCCAGTTTACATTTAAACTTGTAATCTAACCTTGATTTTCTGAACGCGATACAATTAAAATACCTGCTTTCAATTGTTCCTCGCTTTTCTCAGTGTCATTTATTTATTTTTTTTAAACTTTTAGGCACTGGAATTCACAAATATTGTACGTCATTAGATTTACGAAGTTATTTGGATAGTGAGTTTGATGATTAGAGGTTGAAAGAAGAATGGAATTTTCTAGAGTCAGATTGTGGTATGTAGAGGTGTTGGAAAGTGTCGCTTGCTCTCAGGAATAAACATAAGAACAATTAGTTTGGTTGTTGTTTTGTTTTGTTTTTTACGGTATATCAATCCTCTTTCAAGCCATTTAATGCCGAAATGGGATATTTTTTATAAATAAATGTCTCGGGTTGCTTAAGTGGTCACTTAATTAAGTATTAAACAGTGCTCACCGCTGCTTAACTCCGGTGATCTAAAGGGGACCCCTGCTTTCAGCGTCATTTCAACGTTATACAATAAGAACAACTCTGTACAATTAAGAATATGTTGTTTTCTTCTTCTCAGCAAACTTAATAGAAAGGAGGAAAATGAGATGTATATGTGTAAATATTCATATCGTGCTTGCGTGTATGTGATCTGAATTTAAATCCTGGACGAGGCTTGTTACATTTCACCTAGCGCTAACACAACTGGGAATGATAGGAATCTATATATGAGTAAATATTAGGACATACTGCGTTCTTTGTCTTTGGTTGGGCAACTGATCTAGGAAAAGGAAAACACTGAATTCAAACAAACTTTATTCCGCTTAAGAAATGCCCTTTTCGCAATCCTTCCTCTGGCGAAGCGTTTGGGTAAACACACCACACACACACACACACACACACACACATACATATATATATATATATATATATATAATATATATATATATATATATATATATATATATATTATATATCAGTATTTCTTATTAAGTTATATTTTTCGTGATTGTGGCGTTAAAAGTCTACGATGACGTGGAACGGTATATATATTTTTGCTAAATATTCTATACAAAAGTAAATGCATACAAAAGAATGGATGTTCGTTTTTTATGCCAATTTAAAAAATCTACTGGCTAAAGACTCTTATCTGTGTTGTTTAATATGGATTTCAGTGTTTTACTATTTGTCTATCAAATTTCCCCCACGGCTGAACACATATTCTCTGTATTTTTTATCTGTATGATGGATATTTAAAGTTTACAATGTATTAACCTCAGAACTCATTCTATTCAAGTAAAGTCTTTTATTTATTGTAATCTGAGACCTTCTGCTCTATTACAATAAACTAATCATCAGCGCTTTCTGGTAGGATCACACTGGCGGGAAACCGCTGTGAGTTGCTTAAAGTAGGCAAAAAGTTAAATACCCCTAAATAACCCAGAGAAATACACTGGAGTCGAATGATAATTGGTGACCCAAGCAGGATATTGCTTACACATGGTACCTCATTCATCATCATCATCATCATCATCATCATCATCATCATCATCAACACGCTGACAGTACATCCCAATGACTCTTTCTCTTTCTCTCATGATAACCGCCCCTTCGGTTGTCGCTGCTCGCAGATCTTCCGCACGGCATCCGGAATACGCCTAGAGCTGTTTGGCGTACTTTTTGCCTACACCTGTGTGTCCATGTGTAAGTATCTTCTGGAAATATCAATTTTGCGTTTATTTTTACTTCTCCAGTAGTGTTCAGCATGTCGTGTTCGTCTGTGTGATAGTTTGTGTGATGGAGGGCAAGTGGCCGAACAGCTGGTTTTGGGGAGCTGCTTGCAGGATTTTCTTTCAAGACAGAAACCCAGCATCTTTGTGTAGTTCCGATGTAGCTTTATCTCTTAGTATTTCGTTAAAGTCAAAGTTATGCAGCTATACACTAGCAATGACATAACTACAGCTTGGAAAAATTCACTCTTTATCTTATCAGAAAGATCAGATTTCCATATTGTTGATAATCTGTCTATAGCGGTTCATAGCTTTGCCATGTGTTATACTGACATCGCTTTCTGTAGATAAGATATTGCTAACTAGGTATATGAACTGGTCTCTATAATTGCCTTGAAAATAGCCTTATGCTATATTAATGGTAATGACTAAGTAGTCCATGGGGAGAATACTCGCATTAAAAATATATTTCTAGATATGTTTAAAGCAGTCAAAAGTATAAATGTATACAACATTAGAACGAAAACAATACAACAATAAACAACCCAAAAATAAAATATTTGATATTTGAATGTATTAAAATAATATGAATATATATCTTTAAAATGTAAATATCAACTGTCGTCAATGTCTATGTAACTAATGATGGTGATTATTTGTTGCAACAGTCGCGATGCATTTGCACTGAGATATGATTGTCTGAGTCGGGCTCTTTAGTCAAATTATCAAAGGTTAACTTATAAAGTATTTATGAGAAAAAAACATTGAGCCTCTAGACACGAAATTTATTTTGACCATAACTTGCCCTAATGACATACGTTCATTCTCAGAGCAAATATCCGTTTCTATCATCTCTTGTTACAACCGACAATTTACGATCATTGGTTCACAAATTTGACCTTAACAAAGCACACATTTGAATAACTTGCAAGCCATAAACTCAAAACACACACGCAAACACACACCACACACACACACACACACACACACCACACACAAGCTTCGCATAATCGATTTCCCCCGTGAACCTGGCAATAATGCTCATGGGCTTGTCTAGACGTTAAATTTTAAATGCTTTAAAGGGGTTTATTTACTGTTTTTAAAAATATTTTGGGGGGGAAGAGGAGAACATTTTTTTAGAAAGCGACTTTATATTCGATCAGTATCTCTCTCTCTCTCTCTCTCTCTCTCTCTCTCTCTCTCTCTCTCTCTCTCTCTCTCTCTCTCTCTCTCTCTCTCTCTCTCTTCTATATATATATATATATATATATATATATTATATATATATATGGTTGTCTTAGAACAAAGATTCAAGTCCCTTATTAATTCAACAGGAATATCATACAATAAAAATCAATATTATTGGGTGATATTTATTAGCAAAAATCTATAGACTTGAAAATAGGTTGACAAAAATAAAATTGCAACATCTCTAAATGAAAATATAAATTGCATCACGGCATATAAAGAAAGTATTAATTTTTAGACTGCTATTATTCATATTAAGACTACAGAGTTCCAATGAGAATTTTGTTAATAATTAATACCAGATGATATATTTTTTGATTATATAATGGCTATTAAATATTTCATTAGATTCTTAAATGTATTATTTAGATGCGAAATTGATTTTCAATTAAATAATTTTTTACAGAATTTACCTCTATAAACAAGAAATGATTCATGATTTTGGCTCATACATTAAGTTTAATCAAACCCTTGTTTAAATCTAATACAGAAATCTATATATGAGTAAATATTAGGACATACTGCGTTCTTTGTCTTTGGTTGGGCAACTGATCTAGGAAAAGGAAAACACTGAATTCAAACAAACTTTATTCCGCTTAAGAAATGCCCTTTTCGCAATCCTTCCTCTGGCGAAGCGTTTGGGTAACACACACACACACACACACACACACACACACATATATATATATATATATATATATATATATATATATATATATATATATATATATATATCAGTATTTCTTATTAAGTTATATTTTTCGTGATTGTGGCGTTAAAAGTCTACGATGACGTGGAACGGTATATATATATTTTTGCTAAATATTCTATAGAAAAGTAAATGCATACAAAAGAATGGATGTTCGTTTTTTATGCCAATTTAAAAATCTACTGGCTAAAGACTCTTATCTGTGTTGTTTAATATGGATTTCAGTGTTTTACTATTTGTCTATCAAATTTCCCCCACGGCTGAACACATATTCTCTGTATTTTTTTTATCTGTATGATGGGATATTTAAAGTTTACAATGTATTAACCTCAGAACTCATTCTATTCAAGTAAAGTCTTTTATTTATTGTAATCTGAGACCTTCTGCTCTATTACAATAAACTAATCATCAGCGCTTTCTGGTAGGATCACACTGGCGGGAAACCGCTGTGAGTTGCTTAAAGTAGGCAAAAAGTTAAATACCCCTAAATAACCCAGAGAAATACACTGGAGTCGAATGATAATTGGTGACCCAAGCAGGATATTGCTTACACATGGTACCTCATCATCATCATCATCATCATCATCATCATCATCATCATCATCAACACGCTGACAGTACATCCCAATGACTCTTTCTCTTTCTCTCATGATAACCGCCCCCTTCGGTTGTCGCTGCTCGCAGATCTTCCGCACGGCATCCGGAATACGCCTAGAGCTGTTTGGCGTACTTTTTGCCTACACCTGTGTGTCCATGTGTAAGTATCTTCTGGAAAATATCAATTTTGCGTTTATTTTTACTTCTCCAGTAGTGTTCAGCATGTCGTGTTCGTCTGTGTGATAGTTTGTGTGATGGAGGGCAAGTGGCCGAACAGCTGGTTTTGGGGAGCTGCTTGCAGGATTTTCTTTCAAGACAGAAACCCAGCATCTTTGTGTAGTTCCGATGTAGCTTTATCTCTTAGTATTTCGTTAAAGTCAAAGTTATGCAGCTATACACTAGCAATGACATAACTACAGCTTGGAAAAATTCACTCTTTATCTTATCAGAAAGATCAGATTTCCATATTGTTGATAATCTGTCTATAGCGGTTCATAGCTTTGCCATGTGTTATACTGACATCGCTTTCTGTAGATAAGATATTGCTAACTAGGTATATGAACTGGTCTCTATAATTGCCTTGAAAATAGCCTTATGCTATATTAATGGTAATGACTAAGTAGTCCATGGGGAGAATACTCGCATTAAAAATATATTTCTAGATATGTTTAAAGCAGTCAAAAGTATAAATGTATACAACATTAGAACGAAAACAATACAACAATAAACAACCCAAAAATAAAATATTTGATATTTGAATGTATTAAAATAATATGAATATATATCTTTAAAATGTAAATATCAACTGTCGTCAATGTCTATGTAACTAATGATGGTGATTATTTGTTGCAACAGTCGCGATGCATTTGCACTGAGATATGATTGTCTGAGTCGGGCTCTTTAGTCAAATTATCAAAGGTTAACTTATAAAGTATTTATGAGAAAAAAACATTGAGCCTCTAGACACGAAATTTATTTTGACCATAACTTGCCCTAATGACATACGTTCATTCTCAGAGCAAATATCCGTTTTCTATCATCTCTTGTTACAACCGACAAATTTACGATCATTGGTTCACAAATTTGACCTTAACAAAAGCACACATTTGAATAACTTGCAAGCCATAACTCAAAACACACACGCAAACACACACACACACACACACACACACACACACACACAAGCTTCGCATAATCGATTTCCCCCGTGAACCTGGCAATAATGCTCATGGGCTTGTCTAGACCGTTAAATTTTAATGCTTTTAAAAGGGGTTTATTTACTGTTTTTAAATATTTTGGGGGGGAAGAGGAGAACATTTTTTTAGAAAGCGACTTTATATTCGATCAGTATTCTCTCTCTCTCTCTCTCTCTCTCTCTCTCTCTCTCTCTCTCTCTCTCTCTCTCTCTCTCTCTCTCTCTCTCTCTCTATCTATATATATATATATATATATATATATATATATATATATATATTTATATGGTTGTCTTAGAACAAAGATTCAAGTCCCTTATTAATTCAACAGGAATATCATACAATAAAAATCAATATTATTGGGTGATATTTATTAGCAAAAATCTATAGACTTGAAAATAGGTTGACAAAAATAAAATTGCAACATCTCTAAATGAAAAATAAAATTGCATCACGGCATATAAAGAAAGTATTAATTTTTAGACTGCTATTTATTCATATTAAGACTACAGAGTTCCAATGAGAATTTTGTTAATAATTAATACCAGATGATATTATTTTTGATTATATAATGGCTATTAAATATTTCATTAGATTCTTAAATGTATTATTTAGATGCGAAATTGATTTTCAATTAAATAATTTTTTACAGAATTTACCTCTATAAACAAGAAATGATTCATGATTTTGGCTCATACATTAAGTTTAATCAAACCCTTGTTTAAATCTAATACAAAAACACAATATTTAAAGATAGTAAATCATTTTGAAAAAGCTATTTAAAATAATTGATAAAAACTATTATTTTAAGATATTTATATAGCAATTGAATATTAACTTTAACAATGTTCTAGTATTAAAAAACACAATCTTATTTACATTACAAATAGCCTGTCCCTAAAAATATCAATATAATTACTATCCTATCATTAACAGACATAAAACCCTCTAAAATAGGAAAGCAAATAAAACAACAGAAGAACTACAATCACCGATTAATATAATCTAAATAAACAGATTTACTTTATTATATACTTTATTATGACATATCTTACGGATTAACTTATTTATGGCCGATTCTGTAGATAAACGTTCTACCATTTATCCTTTATTTAATTTTTCTATGCGCAGCATCCATACTTTTATAAAGAATTACAATTCATTCACACATTTTCCCGATGGAGATGACTGATTAGTAAATTGTAAATGTCTTTCTTTTATATCGATTCTCCTTCCCCATCTTCTGTCCAAAACATTTCTAATAAGTTGCTCCTGGCTCAAATTTGGGGAATATATAAGTGACTCTTAAATCAACATGTGGGCTTATAATGCAATTGGGTATTCTTTATTCGACGCAGAGTCAGGTAGAAAGTTATTTAATTAACTTGATAATGTCTCGTCTCACGTCTAACAATTTGCCTCGTGTGACTCTACTGATAAGAGGTGTTGGCCGTTTTATTATACGACTAGGCTGGCAGCGTTTTCGTCATTGGAAAAGCGTCTGCTGGAATGATATAAGATAAGACTGACAGAAACATTATTTAAATTGAGTGGTTAGGAACATAAAATCTATATTATAACTATCAGATTTCTGTAGATTTTAACGTGGCCGGAAAGCCAACAAAAGAGTAACAGCTTATTCTTATTCAAATTCAGAGAGGGGTGCGTGCTGTGTAACAGATATCATCTTAGGAAATGGACACGGTGACTAGAGTTCAATTTCTGGAGGAAGCTGTTTGCATTTCAATTCGCACAAAGGCATTAATCCATTCTATTTTCCGCCATCTAAGGATAGATTGTACGGCAGACTGGGTCATCTAGCCTTTCTAGAGCAGTCTATTTATATGAATTATAATTCATAATTCCAACCAGAACTGCACCACTGAAAAATCTGACCGTGTGTCGAATCCAACCCGTGACAGACGGGTTGGGTATATACACTCTCAAATTTAGAGAATAGATCTTTTTTTACGTTTGATTTAACATCGTCATTATATAATGTGATCTGTGTTTGTGCTCAAAATGATCATTGGGATTTTACAAGGAATATAAACAGTAAATCCTAATCATTGTTTTATTCCCCTTAATTAATCATTTTCAATAAATTGTAATATACATTAAAGTTGTATAGTATGAAGTAAGTATAAATTTATAGATACTAGTAATAATATACATTAAATCAATATGATAAAGATTAAATATAAATAGTTAACACTTTTTATACAACAATGTGGATTATGGGAAAGAATCAGGAAATTTTAGTAAATATTCTCAGTCAGTTTTAATAAAGATACATGAGTCCTTTGACATCTGGTGTACACATACAAATTTAAGAATACCCCTCCACACACACACACACACATATATATATATATATATATGTGTGTGTGTGTGTGTTTGTGTGTATATATATGTACCGAGGGAGATAGCAAGAGAGAGAGAGAGAAAGAGAGAGAGGTATGCCAGTATCGTCTAAGGTCTGTCATGCTTCAAATCTAGGCATTTTGTTACCATGACTACATTTTACCCATTATTTTTACCTCATCTAGGATGTGCAAGTCTGTATATATTAGGTCATATATTTCTCATATTCCCTGACGACATCGTCTCCGTTCTTCGGGAAAAAGTCAATGACAAAGTTCAGTTAAGATAAACCCGAATCGGTCTGGAGTTAATTGTAATGTTTCCTTTTGTCGGCTAATTATTTGTATTTATAATAGTTGATTGAAGTTATAATTAATTTCAAATAATTACCATTATTGATTAATCAGGGCTGTATAATTGTTTGCAAATAAATGTACTCATTTTGGCATCAAATGATTCAACAAGGACTGACAAGGATTTATAAAAAAAAAAAAAAAAAAAAAAAAGCCTACCAAATGTGGCTGCCCTAAATTAAACATTTTGAATATATATAAGCAACAGACACACAAAATATTTCCATTCATTACCCCCATATATATATATATATATATATATATATATATATATATATATATATATATATCCATCCTGGATTTTTCATTTGCATAATATGTGGGAATTCATAGACAGTACTTTTGATGTTTACTCAGCTTTTAATTGCGTGTCATGCCTCTTTTATCCTGTCGTCTACAAGTCTTAGAAAAGAAATAAGGTAAATGCGTTCTTCTTGAACTTACGCAGACGAGAATTTCTCAGACGAGAATTTCTCAGCATTAAAAAAAAGTATATAACATTGAATATCGAGACAGAAAAATATATTCCTGACAGGGTTTTAACCGGTGCCAAAGAAAATAGTTATGAATAAATTGCATGAAAAGGAAATCATGGTAGTTTCTAGAACAAATTTTACCCCTGCGTTTTAAACAAAATCTGTTTTTTTTGTCCGTGTACTGCCTAACGTCGTGTAATTAATAGTGAGATCGCAGAGTATATTATTATTATTATTATTATTATTATTATTATTATTATTATTATTATTGAGCGGTTCTTACTGGGCACCTGTCTAAGTAAATATTAGAAAATGTCTAAAATGTTTTTATTGCGTATTCAAGAAAATGATATGTTGTCAAATTGTAATGATTTTTTTGACTGATTGTGACCATGCCTACTCTGAGCATCATGAGCTCCACGAAGATCACACACGTTTTTATCCAACAGTAAATAATAGATGTTTATGCTTAAATCAGAGTTTAACAAACGTTGAATTTGCGTAAAGGCCGGTCGTAAACTTTGGATGCATTCTCATCGTCATCAAGTCATGCTGACAGCACGGATTCCAATGACCCTCACACACTCAAAACACACACATACTCTCTCTCTCTCTCTCTCTCTCTCTCTCTCTCTCTCTCTCTCTCTCTCTCTCTCTCTCTCTCTCTCTCTCTCTCTCTCTTTCCTCTACTTGTCTGTCATAACCCTTGACACGACATCCAGGTTACACACATAACTGGTGTGTCCATGGTTTATGTGAACACAGGAGATTGTCTTTTTTGAGTTCTTCCTCACTTCTCCCGCAGTGTCCGATGTGTCATGCTGGTATTACATTGATGGTTTGTGGATAGGAGGTAAATTGGAGTACATCTGCTTTTTGTTTTCATGATTTATTGATTACAGCGTACAACATCCTTATGTAGTTCTCATCAAACTTCTTTAATCCAAGGGGTGCAGTACGACTAACGCGGCTACAGTTTGGAAGAATTCTCGCTTTATCAGAGAGATCAAACTTTTCTGTCAATGGCAGCCCATGCCTTTCCCATGCAAATATAGGCATCGCTTTTTCTAGATGAAATATTCTCCGAATTATGTAACCCAATGCCCTCTCATTAATCTTAATGCCCTTCCTTAATGCCCTTGAGGGACAATAGGGAACCAGTTTGGAAACCCTGATGTTGCTATACTGTTCTTATGTCTTGTATCAGTATTTTGTAAGAGGAGAGTTCATTATCATTGAAAGATGTTCTGAATTTGATCCAAGACCCGTAAGCTGCCCACCTGCACTCTCAGTTTGTGCACGCATGCTACGTGCGCAGACTATTGATCTCAGTGTAATCAAATTTGACAATATGGTGTGTTGTTATCCCTTCTTCTATGAGGATATACACATTTTCTAACTGCCTCTTTAAACCTTTAAATGCTTCCCTGTGGAATTCTAGTCATTGTCCCTTCATAACCCATAACAACTTCACTCCAGTGTGCGGTACAAACACCGTGGAGTAACACCTGTTTAAAGTGTAGTTTACCTGTCAGAGTGCGGGTAGCGATTCTACCAGTCTTGGTTCACTTAAAGATGACACCATTTATTTCAGAGAGTTTTCTTGATTTCTTACATTATTATTCAAGAAGAAAAGGATGAATTATGAGTTAATGGAAAAGATATAACAGAAAATTTACAGTGAGAATATTGTCAAGTTGGATAATGCATTTGAAACAGAACTCATAATTTTTGTAAATAAGAAAAGCGGCTGACTTAACTTTTATATATAAGGAAGCACGTCGGTACTGTGTTACCGATTATATGAAAATTATATTTTGAGATAGATTGATAAATACTGAACTACGAGATGGTAGATAATAAATATATAGATATATAGAGTACAATAAACGAAGGGATTAGTTAAATAATGTAAAATAGATTGTAGAGAATGACTAACAGATAGATAGATAGATAGATAGATACTGGACAATGAGTAGCATAGATAGATTGATTAATAGACACAGGACAATGTTTGAGATAAGATAGATTGATAGATAGATAGATAGATTGAGTAAAATAATTGAGGTAATTATATAGACTAGTACAAAAAAACCCAGGCGATGTAAAAATAGATTTTTGAAACATATTACCTCAGGGGTGGGAGTACAAGATTCAATGTC
>CM042140.1:78453790-78458790 GCA_023376005.1 Doryteuthis pealeii | reverse complement strand
GGTAAAGTGGGTAGTTGATGCTTCACCTCCGATGCAAAATAACATCTATTTTTTAGCACTAGTGAAAAGAGAATAGACTCTGTCGCTGTCTCACCGATAACAACAATCGGCCATTCCACTGATACTACTTTTACAAAATAAAAAAATAGACTCGGTACCGCAAACATGGAGACACATTTTCATAAAAGACGGATTTCATAAATTTAGAGTTTAGTCATTATTAACTAATACTGAAAATAATACTGAAAATAAAAGAAAGACAAAACTCTGGAACTGACAATATTTGCTGTTACGTCCTGACAAAAGGTTTCAGATTATATTACGAGTATCTCATACAAACGGCTAAGACCCACTAAACGAAAGATTGTCCAGGGACTGACAGACAACTGCATCTGATTACGGGATTCCGGTTCTGGGAATGTTGAGTACCCCTTCATTGCCATTACCAAGCCCACTCTGCCCCAGACTGGTAGTACCTGTTAGGGTCCCATCTATGGTTTAAATACATCTGTTTAAAAATTTGTTTTTGAAAAGACCTCTTGCAAAAACACTCTAAACATTTTGCCTACTTTAAACCGCTTACTGCGGCTCTCCCACCTCTACGATCCATCCGAAAACCACTGGAAGCGACTCTCACAAATGTCACTTGTTTACACTGACAACTCACACTTACAATAATAATATAACTTTCTTTAAATAGAATACGTTAGGAGGTGAATAGATAGGGAATTTTGAAACATCCCATCATGCAGGTAAAATATAGCAAGAACATTTGGTACAACCGCGGAGGATATTTGGTAGGCAAAGAGTTAAGGAACATTACAGCCGTAAATATGAACGTACAATGAACGCGGTACACTAACCTCTTGGTATATAATAAAACGAGACGAGTTGATCTGTCGTTAAAATCAGTCAATCAATGTTTACGAATACGTCCATGTCTTTACTATATATTCAGAGAGAACAGACACCTGTAGCAATGCATTGAGCTGATAGCTATTCATTTGCAAACTATTATAATAGCCTTCAGCCAGGCACGGCAGAAAAGTTTACTGAATAAGGCTAGCAGAACTTCCAGTAGCCGTATAGAACCACAAGTGGTTTTCTGATTTCCTTCATACCCACGCATTGTAGATTATTTACTTCTTTTGTTTAGCCGTTACAATGACACTCGTATAATTGAGACAAACTCAAAGATTCCCACTGTCAAAATAGAACTAGAAGTCTTACATTTACTCCATAGAAACTACTTTGATTTGTTCTCTTTTATTTGTTTGACGAACACCTAGTGTGTGTGCACGCATGTCTGTGCGTACGCGCGCGCGCACGTGTGTGTGTGCGCGCATGCGCGCGTGTGCGCGAAGGCGTAGCTGACGCGAAATCTCTACTGATTATTTTCATAGAAACGAAAGACGGCAATACGAATTCAAATTCTGGTCGATGCTCTTTGCATTTCATAGCGCTAATATCATCAGGAAAGGCATGAATCTAACTATTCTTCTTCCAGCTATGGGTAAATACTTGGGCAGACTGAGATCTATAACCTTGGTATGGTAACAAGTCTAGTTGAAGGAAAATTCAAACCTGTTAAACTCTGTTCAAAAGTTGACATTGAGTCACATCCTATTCGTAAATAAATAAATGTACTCGTACAAAGAGCTAAGTGGTCTTTGGACAACAGATCGTTTCGCTACCAAAATGAGAAAAAAAGCCGAAACTTATTTACTTTTCTTTTTCCTTTTACAAACTTAACAAGATTCCACACATTTCAATTGATATAGTTTTGGCAGGTCTTTTACTAAACATATGTCTGTATATACATTGATTTGTTTTTATATATATATATATATATATATATATATATATATATATATATATATGTGTGTGTGTGTGTGTGTGTGTGTGTGTGAGAGAGAGAGAGTTTAATATTCAATGTATATATTATATTTGTATATATGTGTGTCCCGACACTTTACCTATGCTTCACACTAAATACCAATATATATATATATATATATATATATATATATATATATATATATATATATATATATATATATAACACCTATATAAAAATATTATATATACATTGAAAATTAGAGTCTTCAGATATATGAACAAAGAATTATACGTGGACTCCACAACCAGATATATATATATATATATATATATATATATATATATATATATTTGTGTGTGTGTGTGTACAAAGGGGTATGTCATGTGATGTTAAGTATATGTTTACCTATTTACAAACCACAGTTAAAAACAAAGAGTTGCACGTTTATCAAATTTGAAATAATTTGGAATACAGTAACCGTATCCCCTCCAGTGGGGTAAGACCCTCCCCCCAAAAGGTGTGCTGATTTTGTCCCAAAACTATATCGGGTAGTGAGTCTCCAGTTCTACACCCTTCGATTGCCGCGTCCTTCATGTCCACTCTATAATGCATTTCAAATTATCAACGAGGTGACGCTTCTTCCTTCGATCAAAAAACTCCAAGTTGGAATTTAACGAAACATTCGCATTATAATAGGAATATATATACACATGGGTAGTATAAAACCTGTATTGTTCTGTGCAACAGAAAATAAACGGTGCCCATTTGATATAACATGTGTTCCAGGCTATAAATGAGTGTCATTATAATCATGCAATTATGAGTCACAAATGTGACTTGACCCCTTCTGAGAAAGATATTATAACACGTAAACTTTTCAAAGGCAAATCTACATTAGAAATATCCGAAATAATTGAAAGATATCACTAGATTGTTAAAATATTTGTTGCAGCTCCTACAAAGGTATATAAGAGGGCCGATAAGTCATCCAGGTGTTGTTTGCCGACGTTCTTTAACACGAATGAAATATGAATCTGTAAATAATCAAGGCCGGACCAGCGGAGCACTTTTCAGGAGCATTGAAGAAGCAAAAGTGTCCAGAAGTACTGGCTATTGTCTTCTGAAATGGGTTGCGACATAAGTGAAACCAGTGACAAAACCTCAATTGATAAAAATACTCATGCAATGCGTTTGAAATGAGCAAAGGAGAACATGAGAATCGATTTCTCGAATGTTCTGTTCGCCCATTAAACTCTTGCGACACATAATAGCTCTGATTTTTTTAGGAAAGTTTGGGTTATAAATGGACGAGATCGTGATCAAAACTTATGACACCAGCAAGTAGGAGGTGTTATTATGATTTGAGCTGGTATCATTGGAGGTATCATGATTGGTCAGTGCTGTGACTGACAGAACTAAAATAACTGTAGATGCTTATATAGCCTTCCTCAAAGAGCACCTGGTATCTTACACAAAGAATCAACTTCAGGAGAACCATCATATTTATACGAGATAATGCTCATTCGCATTCAACCCTTAAAACTACGGAGTACCTGCAAAATTAGGCTTCTGTGGACCTCGGAAGATAAACTGGCCGACTAATTCTTTATAATTAACCGCAATTGAAAACTTGTGGAGGTTTCTGACATGACATGATTATGAGAATGGATATGCTAATTTAGAAGCAAGGATGACTTGTGGTAGGAAATAGTAAACGTATCATGTGAAATGACATCAGGGGAAATCCAAAAATTGACATGTTCGATGGACAGGGTATTTTCCAAGTCATTTTGAAATAAGGATCACATATCTCATATTAACCAACTCCTCTATTATTTTTTGTCACTGTTTACTTTTTTGTTTCGATTTAATTTAATCTTAGTTACTGTATGTATACCTAAAATCACTACATTAAGCAATTAAAGTGTAATTTTCTTTTTTACATATTTCTTATTACACCTTGCTAATAATGACTCACTAATAATTTAAGTAAATTATGTAAATGATTGTAATTTCTGTTGCCTTTTTAGAACCTTACAATTTTACGCAGTAGGAATATACACGTGTTGTCCTAATTCTTCAATAATTACGTTAAATTCCAGTGCGTAGTTTTTTGGATAAGATGGAAAGTGATATCACGTTGATAACTTGAAACACAATGTACTCGAAGCGGTAGTACCTGTTTGGGCTCGATATATGCGCAAATACAGCTGTTTGGAAATTATCAATATTTTATAAGAATACTTGAAACCAGATGTCAGAAGATTATTTAGTTTCTTGAAGGACATATTAACATTCCAGGGCTATATAATGCCAAAATAATCCTATATAAGAACACTAGTGGTACTACTTAACATATAGCTGGGGGTGAATGTGTTCATATCGTTCCTGAAAGTAAACGCAATAGCACGACTGGAGTTATGAACTCGCACACTACGATCTCACTGTCCAGCACGTTTGCCCCTACACCACGGGGAATCCTCTGCGAATTATATTTAGGAATACTTGATATCTTATAACTTGTTGTAAAAATACGCAGAAAGTGTAAATATAAACATACAATGAATGCGATTCCCTAACCTCTTTATAAAATAAACCCTAACGAGATTTTATGCCGTTAAAATCAATCAGAAAGTCATCTGCCTTTTATATTCTAACTATGGTAGGTGAGTGAATGCAGTGAGTTGGGAAGTTTCAAAAACAAAAGGAATAATATGATTATTCGGACGGTCACTCTCTAATTAACGAAAATAACATCACAAAGGAATGATCTACACAATACATTGGAATAGCGATCAATATGAATTGTTCAAAATGCCGTTCTAAAATGCCTATCAATCTGGTATTGAGTTCAGGATTAAAAATAATCTGTTACCAGAGAAATATACTAGAGAAATGCGACGATATAATGAATGCATGTAACAAATATACCGTAACACAGAGAGAAATAGTGAATTGGACGTTTATGAAAATATAGTAAAATAGAAGAAAAATTATATCCTATGAATTATAAAGAATATTGGGAAAATAGGCAATTCTTTAAGGTCAGCCATTTTGTTCAAGTAGTGTGTTATTTCCGCTTTGCTGGAGGCCATTTTGGCTCTTGCCGTATATAAATCTTCGACGAGAAGAATGAATAAAAAAGATACTTCGGCTCATG
>CM042140.1:78373790-78448790 GCA_023376005.1 Doryteuthis pealeii | reverse complement strand
TACCCATCAATGGGACCCTAACAGGTACTACCACTCCGGATCAGAGTGGACCTGGGAGTAATGTCAATCAGGAGTATTCCACACTTCTCAGAGCTGCAGAACTGGAAACTCACCGTCAGATACAGGTATATAAAATAAGGGCGTGCATACCAATAAAATACTTATAAAACAACGAATTATTTGTTCGCTGAAATATAATGCGCACGTGACCATTCTTGTAATAGAATAAACGACAACGTTTGGTACAGGCAACGAAAAGAAACTGGCATGTTTTCTGAAAACAGTATATCAGAGACAAATATAGAAAGGAATGATAATATCTCCAAACTCTATTCGATTAGGAAACACAGAACGTTATAAAGTTAGTGAACATATATTTCTTAATTTATCTATGTATTTTATGTACAATACTTTTTCTTCCATTTGATGGTCGCATCCGACGAGCTGTGTAAGTTATATTGGCAGCCACTTAAGTTGTCGAAATCAGAAAAATGTACGCCAATGACGAGGACAACAATCTTTCAATGTGTATCTCCTTTTTCGATCTATTAGACTGAGGCTTTTAACATAGCAAGACAAGTCATATTCGATCGCTTTAATGTTGATTTCGTTTTGTAGAATTTCAACCCGATTTTGTTTATTCAACGTTATAAACGATAGGAAAAAAAAGTATTATGCGTATTGACTACATACGATTGTTTTATGAAACTATTTTTCTATTATGTCTACTAACCTAAAAATTGAGCTAAATATGTTAAATGCTTAAGTTAAACTTTGTACAAGAAGAAATAAAGAAAATGTTTGACTATACAAAAAAGTTTTTAAGATATAACAGAAAGTAACGTGCAACACTTGTTGGCATATTTTGAAAATTTAAATGAAGCGAGATGCAAATTGTATTAAGGGATTTACTTCTATTTACATTAATCATTTGAAAATGTTCACCGACCAATCAGAGCACGAGCCCAGAATGACGTAGACGTTAAACGGTAGGAACAATAATTATGTGTGTTGAATATATATGGCGTCTGGTTTGTTTGGGTTTCTTTGTTTAGGTGCATGTCGACCTTCGTGGGTTATTTAATCCCAAACTAAACCCTGTAGAAGAAAGTACTGGTATTATTTAACCCATAGCCTAAGGATAAGTGGATTCATACCTTTTCCCAAGGATATTAGCCCAAAGGTGAACGTAATAGTGTGACTAGAGTTCGAACTCTTTTATTACGATGTCACAATCCGGCACGTTAAGCCACTGAGTCATGGAGACTCTCCCATTTGAATAAACCCGTTTAGGTTTATTTATGTCTTAGGGTTAGGATGTCGCGTTCATCCTAATTTCATATCAACATTATTATAGTTATTTCTTAAAAGTTGTTTTACGTACAGTTATATAATATCATGTATTTTTATCAAATGCAAATATTTTCTGCACACAATCCGATTGAATAGGAATATTTCTTGACTGTTTTTTTTCATCCTTGAATGGAAATCTAACAGGTTCTACCATTCTAGGTCAAAGTGGCCTTACCATTTGATGTAGTCATGTCATACCACTTCAGTAGGATACAGTCAGCGTATTCAAAGCCCTACTGACGGAGCGATAGTTTTGTTGAGTATATCTAGCTTTTGTGTGAGTACATCTTTGATTTTGTTGAATATATCTGAGTTTCCTGAACGCTGATTGCTACTTTCTTTTTTTGCATATGATACTTATTGGTAGTGTTCTTTGTTTACTAGATGGAGTTACGGTGTCCTTTTGTAGAAAAGATATATATATATATATATATATATATATATATATATATATATATATATATATATATGTTTAGACAACTGAAGCAGACATACACACATACACATACTCATTCATCTTGACCCACCCCCATCATCAAACATTATTGACCCACACCTGCATCACCATATAAACACTCCCCATCTAGTGAGAAGAAAACCCATTACCCACCCCCAACCACCCCTGCCCCTATTGACAACCTACTGTTTTCACCATTTTGAAAATGCCCTTCATTGAAGCAAGAACTATATTTGAGTCCTGAAGAAGGTCTAAATGACCGAAACGTTGCAACGTCGACAATAAACATCCAGTTTCCATAACATCCTGTGTTTGTCTACTTTTCTCCACACACACACACACCAGATATATATATATATATATATATATATATATATATATATATATATATATATAATTAAGTAAAGTAGACAGCATTGACTATTGTCGGTATCACTCAGACAGCGAGGGAGTCTATCCTCTTTTCGCTAGCGCTAGATCTGGGAGATTGCTTTTTAAGCTGAGGTGGAACACAACATCTACCGTCAGCTCCAAACTTTTCCGCACATATCTAAGCCGTGCTTACTCCTGCGCTGTATCGAACCCGGAACCTTGTGGTTAGTATGCGGATGCTCGACTGTGCTAAACCGGTCCTATATATATATATATATATATATATATATATATATATATATATATATATATATATACAAGGTGTGTCAAAAAGTCATTCTTCATTTCTATTTTGGTGAAAATAGCTTTCAACTTGGTTCTTTTTAACAGTATTGTATTCTGAACAAAATGTATGAATTGAACGTTATTTTATTTTCAGAATACAATGTTTGCCATGAAGTACAACAAAATCTCGATACTTATATATATAAGAGGAATTTAATATCATTGAAAAGTCTTTTCTTAATTTACAGTACCCTTTAAACTTGATACACCGTGCTAAAAAAAGGCTTTGAAAATACACAATAGAAAAAATAACAGTACATCTTCTAATAACATACACCATAACAACAAAACGATTCTGATAGGTACATCATCCTTCCCAATAATCCTATCACTGATAAAATAAATAGAAACATAAAAAAGATAGGTTTTAAGACAGTTATTCACTCCACGAAAATAATCAAACACATTTTACAGAACAAAAATAATTATAAACACACACACTCCGAAGCAGGGTCTACACAATAGCTTGCTTAAATTGTAACAAAAATATGTAGGAGAGACTTCTAGATCTTTGACTAAATGGGTCTCTGAAAATAGATATCATATTAAACAATGTTTTCTAAACAACGTCCTAGTAAAACATATTATAGACACTAACCATACCTTTAATTTAAAGGTGCCAAAATATTAACTCACATACACAACAGAACACTACGTAGAATTATGGAATAAACCAACCCCCCAAAGACAAGGCTTTTTAATATTTTCCCTTATTTAGCGACACTTGTACTCAGAAATCATAAAAAAACTTTCACATGACCATTTTAACATATACTCCTACAAATTTAAATTTCACATTATCCCAATACACCCTTACACCATTTATATTTTACATAAAATGTAATTTTTAGATATTTAAATAAACATTTCTTTTCTGATAAAAAATAAAAAATAAAATAAATAAATAAATAAATAATTTTTTTAAATCCGTTATTAACCGACCATGAACGGGTTAAAACTCTATTTTTCTATTTTTAAATTTGAAGTATGTCTTTTTCTGTCAAAAACTGTTACAATGAAGATACAGTTCGGTAACATATTCCTGGCGTCAGCGGATGTACATAGGTTGAAGCGAGCGCGTGGTGTACACGTTTTTTTTTGACAATCCTTCCGATTGAATTTAAATTATTTTCTGCTTCTCATTCGATGAGTCCGTATTAAAAAACATGCTCTGATGATGATTTTTTTATAATCGAAATATTGTTCAATATTAGCTATGAAAATGATAAAATATATTCATTTTTATTATATTGTGTTTTGATACCTTTATATATATATATATATATATATATATATATATATATATATATATATATATATATATATATATATATTATATATACGTCGCAGCCATTTTCTGTCTGAAAATCTTGTTCCAGGTCCTTTCAATTTGCCGGATTGATGTGATTATATCTGGCAAAAAAATTAATAATATTAACAATAATAATAATATCCATTATTATTATTATTATTATTATTTTATTATTATTATTATTATTATTATTATTTATTATTATTATTTTCGCTAGATATAATCCCATCAATCGGCAACTTGAAAGAACCTGGAACAATGATAATAATAACAATGATAATAACACTAATGATATTAACAACAATAATTAGAATAAAATATAATAAACACAACCCCGATAAAACAGAATAAAAAGCGTAATAGAACAATCCATTGTTGTATTGTTCATGCACTATCCCTGGGGATTGCCCAAGATATGGCGGAAAGTACTCGGTGAATAAGTTAGGGCACATGCCTCAGCCAATTCTCGCCAGATATAATCACATCGATCCGACAACTTGAAAGGACATGTAACAAGATTTGCAGACAGAAAATCGCTGCGAAGTTCAACAAAATATGCCTTAAAGAAGAAATGCTGTCTAACTCTACACACACACACACACACACACACACACACACACACACACATATATATATATATATATATATACCAAACTTGTTGGTAAACCCTTGCGGTAAGAAAAACCCGGCAAATAGTTTGATTGTAAAAATATACTACCAAACATTACCTGGAGAGAAAAACATTTTTTGAAAAAAAGAAAAGACCAAGATAGTCGTACCAACCGAAAGTAATCGTTTGATACTATAATACTTGGCCAAAAGAAAAAAAAAACAATTTATATGTATATATATATATTAAAAATATATATTCATGCAAAAGTCTCTAGGATATACTAAAGCTTATAAGTAAAGAGTAGAGCAAATAATAAAGATAAACCTAATGAGTCAGATATACCTCCTAAAGTTTCGCTGAGTGCTCTTCAGGGCTAAGATCCGACTTAGTTGGATCTTAGCCCTGAAGAGCACTAAGCAAAACTTTTAGTAAGTATATCTGACTCATTAGGTATATATATATATATATATATATATATATATATAATATATATATATATATATATATATATATATATATATATATATATGTCTGTTAATTTGCTTTTGAAATAATTTTTGAAGTTGTAAAGTGACTTTATGGACACGCAGTATAGCACAAAAAGAAACTGACATGATATTCGATTATATACTGCCTTTAGCAGATTTGAGCGATTCGTTGATACAAAGCCACATCGCGAAACCGAGGCGTATTTCTCATGTACTTAATTCTCAGTTGTAATACCACTGTTGGAGATAGCGATTAATTTTGGGAGGAAATATCTATTTATGAAACACGTGATTACACGGAATGATTTATGAAACAGATACGCTAAAAAGTTCATGTACTTTAATGAATATACATAGAAAGTATATCCCATCGGTAGGGAATGAAATAAATCTATGGATAAAATATCCGAAAGAATAGAAGAGAAACGAAACGCGAATACCAAATCATAAATATTCCGCCAAATTGATTTTCCCGTCTTATTTCTCTACCGTCTGTAGCGAAAAACTTAAACAATTATAGTTGAATTTTTTGTGATTAACATATATATATATATATATATATATGTGTGTGTGTGTGTGTGTGTGTGTGTGTGTATGTGTGTGTGTGTGTGTGAGATATCCAAAACTTGGTAGTAAGGGATTATTCTATATGTGATTTCTAAGACACAGTGTATTATTATTGTATGATCCAGTATGTATAAATACAGTGAATCTTTAAATCACTACAGAGAGCTCAATGTGTAATAAACTTTTTTAGATTATATACAGAGCAATATTTATCTTTGTAAGAAAGGAAAAAAACTCAACACCGTTATTCCATATTTTGGTCGAAATAAACTCATCCTGGAATAAAGGTGTTGAGTTTTTCCTTCCCTTCAAAGATATATATATATATATATATATATATATATATATATATATATATATATATATATATATATATATATATCAGTTAAGGTAGTCAACATCTGGTTACTGAGAGTTTTTCGCCTATGACATCTACAGACCAAATGGGAAAATTTGTTTAGCAGCTTGCTTAATTACCACCTGATTATTCTGAAAAGAGAATGAATGGATCCATACCTTTCCAAAGGACAGCAGAGTCGACGATTACATTGCATACACACATAACCGTTACGCTTTGATGTACTACATTATTCAG
The DNA here is from genome assembly GCA_023376005.1 of Doryteuthis pealeii. Taxonomy (NCBI): domain Eukaryota; kingdom Metazoa; phylum Mollusca; class Cephalopoda; order Myopsida; family Loliginidae; genus Doryteuthis; species Doryteuthis pealeii. Next base: position 78,442,688 of record CM042140.1, on the reverse strand, counting down.
ATTTATATTATATTCTGTTAGCGCTAATGCATCCAACTAATTTCCTTCCACGTGCGGGTAAATAGCAGGGCAGACTCAGCTCTTTAACTTTGGCTAGGTAAACAGCCTAGGAGAATGAAAATTCTGAATTCAAACATGTTAAGCCACGCTTAAGAAATGAAATTTGTTCCACATCCTGCTACAACACACACACACACACACACACACACACACACACACACTCACTCACACACACATACATACACACACACATACATATACACACACGCATATATATATATATATATATATATATATATATATATATATATATATATATATATATATTCTATTATATTAGTTATTAAGATCTTTTTATATCTATCATTTTTAAATCTATGTGATTGCGGTAGTTTTTATTTGTGGATCAAGTAGAAAAAATTATTTTATTTTATTTAAGATAAATGTTCGTTTTTATTTTTATAATAATTGGTCAAAATTAATCCGTGTGCGCCTAAGCAACTATTTCCCTCATTTCGTCACTTATCTGACTTCCAAATTAAACGGTATCTGCATTACTAATCGAATCTGTACACAAGATAACAAGAATTTCAGAGTTTGAAATTGAAAGCCTAATTTTTAATCGATAATCTTTTTTCTTTCTTTCTGTCTTTCTTTCTTTCTTTTTCTTTCTTTTTTTCTTCGATGAACTATCGTCTCATATTTGTAACGTTCAAAGAAATCTTTCGAACGAAGCCAATGAATTACTTCCGTTCTGTCAATCGGTGTTTATAGTATTTCCGCCCGAGAGACGCCGACTCTCTTTCATCGCTTAGATTAGAGTAGAGTTTTTAGGAGTGGGGAGGTCTCACGATCTTTTCCTAAAGATGGTTTTAACAAAGTGAAACGGAATTGCTCTCCTCAGTAAAATATATTATTTGATTGTTGGAGAATCGTTTCATGTTCCACACTAGACAAAATATTTATGTTCTAAATATGATAGCAAAATAAATGAATAACAAAAACCATAAGACCTTTTCTATAATGTAATACAAAGGTTAACTGAAAAGTGACGTAGGTTTAGAGAGAGACATTGAAAAGTCCTTGGTAAGTTAATAATTAGACTATGAGATTTTATGAATAAATTTTGTTTGTCAAAAACTTCTAGTAAACGTTGCAGCACTATTATTAAGTTTTGATTAATCGGACAAAAGGCCGTAATTTTTATATCGATTATCTCTTTTACCACCAAATTTCCCCAATGGATGTTTCAAAATCTCTTGATATTCTTTATTTACTTGTTTGATGGGACATTTCAAAGTTCACTATCTCTTAACCTTGAACCCATTCTATTGGAATAAAGTCCTATTATTATGGTAACTAGCAAATATATGCACCCTCCGGGTGCAAGTATTTAAGTTTAAATGTAATAAAATATTAGATTAAATCAGAAAGTCTAATGAAACTAATTAATTAGTTTCATTAGACTTTCTGATTTAATGAATTCAGATAAAAAGATTTGAAACGGAGAGGATATAATCGGAAAATAGAACAACTGAAACTTACTCTTTCATCACTTCCGTTTTTCAATGCTAGATTTTCCTAATTTAACTATTTAGTTAAAATAGGAAGTAAAGAATAAAATTACAATTATTTCTTCTTGTTAATGAATTTCTTTTAGGATTTATTGAAGAGATTTTTACTCATATTCCTTAAGATACAACCAAACAATTAGAAATCAATAATACCAATCACATTTTTATTAAAATCAGTTTTTTTAACATCAATATGCAAATTAGCTTTACGTTTACACTGAAAACTGGTATTTTGTTGTATATATAAATACAATTGCATGTTATTAGTATTTAGGTAAGGCCAACAGTATTAATAATGTCAAACAGTTTTATTATTAATTGAGGTTTAAATAGAAATAGAATCATGGAGAATGTGACGTAAATAACTAAGGGAATTGTGACTTGAGTAGTAACAGAGTTTCGGTTACAGACAGAAAAACACACAATCTCCATTATAATAAGATATGGGCCCTTCGGCTCAATTATAATAAATGGTGCGAGAGTGGTGACCAGTGCTTTACGATAGGATCGCTGTGATAGGAGAGCCATTGTGAGCAGCCTAAAGTTGGCAAAGAGTTTAGGATTGACTTCACTACTTAATGATTAGAAAGACTATATAGATTATTCTTAGTTGTTTATTTTGTTTCTCGAAGTGGTTGCAAAATTATAGGAATGACTCCTATATTTTTTTACAAATAATCAGAGATTTTAAAACAATTATTTTAGTAGCCATAAATTAGGATTTAGATTTTTTTAAATTGTGATTGAAAAAGAATAGAAAGAAAATTAGTTTGGAAATATTTTAGAAACAATAGATAATTGTTTACAATGTATATAATCTAAGGACTTGTTTACAAACGAGAAATAATAGTTGAAAATTCCAATGATGATATTTATATCAATAGAAAACTGAACGGTCATTGGAATGCCACAAGTAACAGAATCAGCAGATATTTGAACATTCAGACGGCAATATCTACGTCATTAGAAAACTGCCGATATTCAATGGAATGCACAAAGATTAACTGATTTTTGATGAACAATTAATATTAGAAAAAAAGGAGTTCAGAGGGAGAAATATTCAGACAGCATCGGAACATCACCAAAATCACACAGAGAGTTGAGACACGTCAAACAAAGGCTTCACTCAAAAGTCATAACAACTCAATCCGTCTCACACCTTTTCTCTCTTTCCAACTTGACACTGTATAAGCAAAAACATTCTTTACTTACTTTGTTTTGGTTAAAAATCACGGCCAACCACACTTATCAATGTAAGTCTTTTTTCATTCATAAAGACAATACAAACAATACGGACACACTCAACATACATTATTAACTACAGACACATATCGTCTGTCACCTCGTTGAAAGAACAAAACTATACCACTTGTATTTATGTATATAAATTGTTTATTGTATCAATTTTGTCTTCTTCTCTTGTTTTGTGCGGAGACTACATTTCCGTATATACATTTAAATTGTGGGGACCCATAACTCGGATCTTCTTTAACCACACAAACACCAAACAAATCGGTTAACAACGAACACAAAGCAGGAAATAGGATGTTAGATTTAATAGCTAAATAAGTTTGTAGTAATAAAAGATCATTTAGTAAGCTGAAAACGTTACCTATTTTTCTGCAGACATTTGAATGCTTTAACTTTCTAAAAAGATAGTTCCGCTAGTAAGGGGTATATCAGTACTTTTTGTAAATATTTGAATGTTGTATACTATCAATAAAGTATGATCTAAAAATCCTCCTCCTTCTTCTTCTTCTTCTTCTTCTTCTTATTATTATTATTATTATTATTATTATTATTATTAATTATTCTAGCGATATTTGCTCACCAGGATTCTTCTAACTATTCTAGCCGATCTTAACAATGTGGTTGTCTCGATGTTTTCGATTATTTCTCGGATTTCCTATTGCTGCAATATTTTCCAATCTCTTAAGGATCATTCCAGGGACACCAACAATAACTGGTATCCCCTTCACTCTCATGTTTCACAGATTTTTCAGTTCTTTGATAAGGTTCAGGTGTTTATCTATATTTTCGTTTTGTCTCACTTTCTTCTGTGGTCCGCTGGAACGGCAAAATCAACGTGATGACTAGTTTTTTTTCTTGTTAATTAACTCTAGTTATAGTATTTTTGCCGGAATTGCGCGATCTGTTTTATCTCAAAATCCTAGAGAACCTTACGCGTCTAATTCACTAGGAGAAGTTCTGGTCTTGCATATACTAATTGATAGTATGGTCAACATTTAATCTATTTCCCAATTCCCAGTGGATCACCTTTGCCACCCAGTCGTGCTAATCTTGAAATCCATTTGTACTAGTCTGCTGCATTGGCTTAGTATGTGATTAACCGTTTTGTCTTCACACACCCTACATTTGCTATTCTGTTGGTCTTATCTATTTTCATTATTATTATTATTATTATTATTATTATTATTATTATTGGTTTTGTTGTTGTTGTTGTTATTTTCCCACAGTTATATGGTATGAAGTACTTGTATCTAGAATAAATAATTTACACAAATTAATATACTATTTAGCTAAATTTTTGAGATGAGGCTTTATAATTAGTATTATTTGAATTATTCAGACTATTGTCCTCATCATTGTTATTTGTACAACGTTTCGGCCGATGTGCCTCCAGCCTTCTTCAGGTATTTCTTATCGGACTCGGGAACCTTCTCCGACTCGGAAACCTTCTTTTCGAACTCGGAAATCTTCTTGTCGTAATCGGGGGCCATCACGGAACTTTGAACCTAACCATTTATTCAGTTCACGAGGGTACATGTGTTAAGTCGTCCTAATTATTATTCTATGTTACTGCTGACCCTGACCAGGATTGAATATGCACTCTAGAGATAACTGATATTTAGAACTGTCTTAACCTGACTCCTTTATCGACTACGCTAAGTGTCCAATTAGACAATCTAGTGTGAATTTTGGGAACTTATAAACTTAATGTCCTTTTTGCCTAGAATCTACCTATTCACTTATGTATGATTTGTTACCTAGACTCATATTGGGTGATTGTTTTAAAATCTAATCTAACCGTTCCCGAGTTCGAGAAGATTCCCGAGTCCAACAAGAAATACATAAAGAAGGCCGGGCGTACTCGGGCCGAAACGTTGTACAGATAACAATGAAGATGATGACAATAGTCCGTATAATACAAATAATACAAATTAATATAGTTTCAGTTATTCTACTCTAATACTAATGTTTTTCAAATTCATCTATGTGACCCAATATCAATGACAGAGATAATCCTCATGCCCCAGAGCTCAAAAAGTCTCAACACCGGATGCAGTTTAATATAAAACCCAGGCCATCCCTTATTTGCGGGATGCAGTTGGCGTATCTTAAGCCCCGTTAACAGCGCATCGAACATACATTGTAAGCATTATTTTAACCGAGACGCTTTAATATAAATTTATTCTTAGCAATATTCCGTCTATTATAATAAACGATGAATGAAATGGTACAATTTCATTTCGTGAAAGAAAAGAAGAAAAAAAAATGCTTTACCGCGACCAAGAAAAAAATCTTTAAAGAAAATATAAACGTTAAAATAAAAACATAAAAATAAAAACCATTCGAGTATTTCTGGAATGAGTAAAGAAAATTATCTGGCTTACTCTGAAAGAAACTGTGGCGTTCACTGCTTCCTTGCACGGAAATAGAATCGGAATAACTAAAAGTCCGTAATAAAAAGGGACTTCTTAACGATATGTTCTCTTGGACTAAATAGCTTCGATTTGACGGCACCTTTAGAAAGATGTCACGAACGATTTTAATGTGAAATGTATAAGTTAAGCAAAATTTTGAGTCGTCAAAAGCTAAAACTACTCACAATTCTAACTTAGCATAATGCAATGATGGCTTTCTCCCAGTTCACTAACCTGCTTTTCAAATGTCATTGAAGTTGGACTGTAGTTTATTTTAGTTTCTGCCTTGCACATATATGAATTCACACACACACACACACACACACACACACACACACACACACACATATATATATATATATATATATATATATATATATATATATATATTGCGGTTACAATATAATATCGCAAGCGCCTCTAAACCGAAAAATCTATACGGTATATATTGCAAAAATGTGCACTATAGAAATATTAAAACAATTAATAAAATAAGACCGGCTAATAATTGATGGCTCTAAATTTAACTTCCCCGATCGTCAGGAGAGCTAGCAATCCATGTGCATTACCAGCTCACCTGACGACGGAGGACGTGAAACCCAGTGTCTTCAACAATTATATATATATATATATATATATATATATATATGAATATATATATATATATATATATATATATATATGAAAGTAAATAACCATATATATATATATATATATATGAAAGTACGTAATATATATATATATATATATATATATATATATATATATATAATATATATATATGAAAGTACGTAAATAAACACTGTGTTTATGTGATATGGCTTTTAGCCGACAATTTTTGGAGGATATGTGCTTAATTGAAGTCATACCTAATTTTTGAAAATTAATTAGTTAATAATTAATGAATTTAGTGGGGCATATATGTTCAAATGGAAGGCTAAACAAATCGAGAAAATCTACATTCAGGGAAGGACATTTTCTCGATTTGTTTAGCCTTACATTTAAACATATATGCCCCCCTAAATTCATTAATTATTAACTAATTAATTTTCAAAAATTAGGTTTGACTTCAATTAAGCATATATCCTCCATATATATATATATTTATATATATATATATATATATATATATATATATATAGAGAGAGAGAGAGATAGATAGATAGATAGATAGATAGATAGATACACATATATGGAAGTGCTCATTTTAGTAGAATATCGCTATATGTAATTGACACCGAATTCAATGCGCATCGAATTCAAGACGTGGACGAGGTTGTTTGCATTCCGTCTATCGCAAATATTCTAGGGAAGCTATGTATCCAACTATTCTCATCAATAGACAAACTGTTTAGGAGAAAAAAAATCAATTAAAGCCTGTTAAAATATGACCTTTTGTCGCATTCTGCTCTTCCACAGGGTCTGTGTAATCACACAGACAAGCAGACAGACACACATACACTAACACACACATACATACATACACAAACTCGTAAGTGACGTTCTCAAATGAACAGCTACATAGGGACACACCTGTGTAAGCCGAACAGCGAAAACCTACATCAATCACCTCTGTACATATTCTAGATGTCGTGTGGCAGACCTACCAGCATCGATGATAATGAAGTAATATATATTCTTACAACGGTATGCGATTGATTTATCAAAGTAGACAGACGCATGCATATATGTGCATAGGTATACATTCAAATATCAAATTTTCACACACGCCCACGATACATTCCTGTGCAAATTACATATTTACGCTATAAGCTGTTCTCATATGAAAATGATCTTACTACAATACAGCAGCCGTTTCTACATTGGATACAGTAAATCTACCGTAAAACTGGACAATTCGCACAATATTCGAAGCTGACTTTGCACCGTTCTACTTGCAGTACATGCACTATTTGAATTGCTCTCTCCTACTGAACGCGATATCAAGTTGCGCTTCATATTCAACGAATGCATACGATTTAATGCAGGTCATTGTGTAATAAATGGAAAGTGCTGAGGGTTATAATTTTTCCGATCTGAATAAGATATTACGTTGTACAACTCGCCAAAGATGATTACCATATATCAGCTGAGGAAACTGCTACCAGGTAATTATTCACCTACACGCTTTCGCCTAAATTCACTGCTTTTTAAATATGAAAGGAATATATATGATTTTACGGAGGAATTTATTTATGTGCGAATTATTAGGAACAATAAGAAATAATCGACACAGTTTAGAGAATGGATAAATTATTAGCATTTTTTTCATTATGTGAAATGTTCCGATCAAATATATTACCTAAGAACATAATAGAATCATCAATATCATACAGTAATATACAAAAGAAAGTAACAGGCACGTTTAACCAGGGTTCTTTTTTTCGATTGAGAAATTTATTGATTTTAATGACATTTCAACCGGTCGTAGATTATTATAAGCCTAGAAGTCAGGGTATTGCGTTGATTGTATATCCATAGTTACGTTTTTTTATAGTTGTTCCATGAGGATTTTTGAGGTACATGATTATTTTATAGCAATACTTATTCACACAACTTGTTTGCTACCGGTTGGATGAGACACAATTAAGTAACTTACTTGCCAATTATAAAGAAAATAAAGAATAACCGACACAATTTAGAGAATAGATAAATTATAAGCATTTCTTAAAGATGTGATATGTTCAGATAGAATATAAGATTACGTAAGTATATAATAGATTTTTCAAGAACATATTGGGATATACAAAAGAAGTAGCAGGCGCGTTTAACCAGGGTCTTTGAATTGATCGATTAATCGATTTTAACGACATTCCAACCCGTACAGGTTTATTTTACGTCTAGAGGTTAAATAATTTATCACAGGAATATGTGATAACATGTAGGTATTTACTCAGTCCGTTTGCCACCGGTAAGATGTGATACAAATATGAGGAATTCAATGAAAATTGAACTCACTATACAGTATTAATGGATTTGTGAGATTAGCCTTCTTACTATGAAACCACAATGGGGCGCTCTTATAGCAAGTATTCCTCTATAAATGAAATAATTTTCATTGGTGTCATGTGACTTATAATAACACTGGTTTACAAAAAAATATTTTTGGTCTGAGGCAAGAATGTGAATAGGTGATTTTACTAATTTGGGTGTGCTGAATTCAAATTTATAAACAGTTTTGTTCAATCCCCTCTAGTTTTCTGTCTTTTAAATAGTCTCATTTTAGTATATACAGAGTATATACGTGCTTATTCCAACAGTTGCAGCAGCTTATTACAGATAAAACAGGAGAGATAAAGAACATTGACGGAATAAATATACTTGGATGACACAATGTACACAATTCATATTACCACAGACAGTGTAATCACCTTTGGAAATGTTTGGTTTCTTTATAGAATGACATATGAAACTTCCGTGGATATTCTATGCCAAAGCCATTCTTATAGCAGGACAGTAGACATTCTATCTAACATTGATGGAGGACTTAAGGGTTAAATATTTTCTTAAGAGTGAATGTAATTGCACTACTAAATTTCGACATCCCTTTCTGCAATATCGTAGTCCAGTATGTTAGCCACTATGATACGGGGTCTACACTTACTGTGTATATATATATATATATATATATATATATATATATTTATGTGTGTGTGTGTGTGCGTGCGTGCGTGCTTGTGTGTAGGTGTGAATGTTTGTTTGTATGTATGCGTGCGTGTGTGTGTATGCGATTTTCACATTGATAGTCGGCAGAGGATTTGGAATCTGCAATCAGTTCTATTTGACACAAAAATAGAACTTAAACAGGTAATACCACACCAAGGTAGAGTGGACCTGAGCGTAATAATCTAAATGAGTACCCCACACACCTCTGAATTCTAGAATTGGAGCCTCACAATTAGACGCGGTTTAGTCTCCTAACCACGAGACCCCTTGTCTTGGAGGATGCAGTCAGCCTATGATAAGCGCCTTCGACAGACCATTTCATTTAACAATATAACACCACTCCTCCTACAGTAATGGATAAATAGTGGGATATTGTAATGTGTATCTAGTAAGTTTAACCGATCTAGAAGAATAAATTCTAAATTCAAGACATGGTTCTTTGTGACAGAGCAAGGCCAGGTAGTCCAAAGACTTACATAACTTGAGCAAGACCTGAGTCCTGCAGTGGACTGAGAATATAGCTGATCTTATGGGTGAGGGCTAGATTGACAATCAGATAAATGATTGAATATTTCAGTTATCGAATATCGATGGACCGCAAGGAACGGGATTTTCCTTCTTAATCAAAATGTAGCTTTCTTCTTGAAATCATGTGTGTTTTTCATTGTAAGGAATTTTCCTTTATCTTTTGCGCATATTATCAACCATTTACTAACTTTATTTTCTTTTTTTTTTTTTATTTCTGTGAATTGTCATGGTCACCTGCGCGCCAATTTGACGTTCACCGTCAATTTCTCGTTGAAGAATCTCGTTCGGAAAGAAAAGAATGAACAAAAAACAAGTTATGTAATTTTTTACTCCTGGCTTTTGATGTATTTGCTTCAACCAATTAAACATGGAGTGTTAACACTTTTTCATAAAATTTGTGCAATTATTTTTAGGTTTCTTTGTCAAATTTGCATAAACGTAATCGACTTACAGTTATAGACATACGCATTTACACATGTATGAGAGCAAACACACACATACACACACACACACACTCTCTCACACACACACACACACACACATATATATATATATATATGCATAAATACATATATATTTATACATATGGATTTTTATATTGAGTGTTGCACATAAATAAGCACATCCCGAAGAATTTCTTGTGAAAAGTTATTTTTAATCAAGGATATTAAATTTATATGATTTCTCATGGAACGTTTCACTATGAGAATGTATATTAAGTATTACCAGACCCCAGTGCATTGAAATCAAAAAGAAAACTGTAAAACCTCTGTAAACAATAGTAAAATTGCATAAATATATTACGGATACTAACGGAAGTATAACAGACTGATACATATTGTATATATATATATATATATATGGTGGGGGGACTCAAAACTCAACTACGATTTTAGAGAATACATGCCTTTCTTATGCATCATCATCATCATCATGTCGCGCATGTAGCACGGGTATCGACAACAATCTTACGCCAACCCTCCCTATCATTCATTGCAGCTGGAAGATCCTCTGCGGAACAGCCAGCATAGCTGATCAATGTAGGTCCTTGCTGGGCGCCCCACACTTGCATTACCATATGTTGGATTCTACAGGAGAACGTCACTTAAGTTTTTCCCGGGATTATCTACATCACACATTTTTTCTATATATTTCACCCCCAATTTCAAATGTCAAATGAATGTAATTCAAAGAAAAGATATTCCCTTTCTTATTTTGATCTTGCCTTGTTTTTAAAATGGTTAGCAGAATTCAAATCCATGACGAAGCTGTTTGCATTTCACTTCACGCTAATGTTATTGGGAAAGGTATGGCTTCGCGGATTCTCCCTCACTATCTACGGGCAAATACTAGGGCAGACGTGAATTTCTAATTTTAGTGCAGTAACTAGTCTCGGGGAAGGTAAGAACTCCCATGAGTGTTGTTCGGAGAAACTGGTCCCCCTATCCTCCATCATCGGTTCATCGAAAAAGCTTGACTGATTATCGAGATGCTACGTAACTTCTTCCAGCCATCGCCCAATCGCTCTTTTTGTGGCCTCCCTGTCATTTAGTTATCACTTCCGATCGTGTCTAGTTGTGGAAATCTCTTACTTAGATAATAATACAAGTGTTCTCTCTCCAGATAAATAGTAGGACAACCAATCTGGGAGAACGAAAACTCTGAATTCCAAACTGTTAAACTCTGCTCCAAAAAATCACCTTATTTCACACCCTGTTGTTGGGGACGGATTGGGTAAATACGTATAAAAGCGACCAAATTTGTATATGCACATATTAATTTATTTCCCGACGACTTTCATCTTCAGTCATAATCGGGAGTCAGAGGTTGGATCTCATTAGATAGACTCACTTCGGTGAGTCGTTGCTGACTAAAATTATCTTATATTGATTTCCTGACTTTCGAGTATCAACTGAATTTCTTGTTCAACGAAAGCTAAGCTCGGAAATGACCTCAAGCTCTCATTTACACCGTATGACACCCAACGACTTTTGCTATTGAATTAAACTAATTACACTATATGTCAAATAAAAGATGTCCCCAATCCTTTATTTAATACACAAGCTTTCATCACCATAAGCGCATTAAGTAGTTTTGTATTGTTTGGAGTCTTGGGGGTTTTCAAAAAAGGTAATGAGACGAAGAAAAAATTATCCATTTAAGGAAAAAAAGAAGCTGACATATGGATACAAAAACGATCGGCTGAACTTGCAAATCGGTCGGAAAATTAAAACATATTACAGGGTAACCCAGAAAAAACTGAACCCAATTTATTTATTTATTTTCCCATTAAACTGACCCTAAACCCCAACCCTAACTCTAACCCTAATCCTCACCCTAACCCTAACCCTAAACCCCCTAGTTAAAATTAACAGTCTTATTACAACATTTTTGGGTTCTATTTTCTCTGGGTCACCTGTATACATAGTGACCCAGAAAAAACAGAACTCAAATTATTTATTTTCCCATTAAACTAACCCTAACCCTAACCCTATCCTAAACCCTAAACCTAACCCTAAATCCTCCACTAGTTAAAATTAACAGTTGTATTACAAATTTGTGGGTTCTGTTTTTCTGGGTCACCCTAATTTTATGACCGATTTGCAAGTATAACCAAAAGATCACACTCACTTCCTGATATCACCCTCAAATCGGTAGAAAGGGCCTTAAAATTTTCGTGGAGTGTTTTACTATGTCTAGGAAGGAAGTTTGAATAATCCATAAAATGATCCGTCTCTGATGGACGGGTAAGTTTTTCTTAGTCTCGAAATTAAAGCCGTGGCTAGTCACTGTTTTTATAACTAACTTACTGACTACTTTGAAAAATGACCATGTCACAAATCTGACCGCCTCTCAACGCCCAAATGACAATTCTGAGGAACGAACATTTGCGATCAGTTAGGAATCGACTATATTGCAGTAGTCGGACAATTCACATCTTTGACTGAACAGTTGTGTACTCATTCTTCGTTCTCAACGATATATATATATATATATATATATATATATATATATATATATATATATATATATGTCATTCATCTCTTTACTTTCTCTCTCTCTCACTCTATATCTATCTATCTATCTCATTATCTATCTATCTCATATATATATATATATATATATATATATATATATATATATATATATATATATATATATATATACATATACATAGAGAGAGAGAGAGAAAGAGAGAGAGAGAGAATAAGAAAGGGAGACTGAGATATGGGAAACGTCGAGACACGGTGTCTGTGGATGACTATCTCTTATTATAATGGAGATTGTGTGTTTTTTGTCTATAACCGAAACTATATTACTACTCAAATTTCATTGTCCTGAAAAGGTTTTATTAAAAAAAAGGAAATAATTAAGTATCGACATAAAGAGTTTCCATCATTCATGACATCCTGTGTTTGTTTTCTTTAACAATTTTCTCCACAAACTGTCGGATTAATTTCCTCATCTTACTTCCATATATATATATATATATATATATATATATATATATATATTATAATTATAATTATAATTATATGTATATATATATAGAATCTAATATATAAAACAGAGATTTTGGTATGTACGTGTCGACGTATAACAAAAAAACGGGAGGTCACTCAGATTCAAAATCTTGCATACACATTGATATCGTTCTAACTATGAAAAATTCCAAATTTGGTTATTGATTTTTACTGATTAAGGGATTTAATCGATTAATTAATCCAAAATCACCCAATTTGCGGAACTGTCCGTATATCAGCCCCTCCTGATAATAGAATATTGTCTCTGCCTGCTTATTGTTAAAGCGATAACAGCAGCGAAGTTTTGATTTTAATGAATTAATTTTGCAGTCTAAGCCGTTCAGCTCCGAATTTATGGCCTATTTATGGTCCAGTCTTTAATAATTCTTATATCGTTAGAAAGATAAGAACATACTCTTTCAAAATATGTAATTTGTGTGAGTTTTTATTAATTGAATCATTTTTTACAGCGAGTTAAAAAATTAAAAAATGGCTTCGGATAGCCACGCTGCCTATGATTATTGCGATACAAGCAGTGCAGTCTATAACAGTCAGATCGGAATCTCTTACCTATTTAGGATTTTAATCTTTAAAATATTTATATCTTTAGTAATAAGATGAAATAGTCTTTCTGAATATGTAATTTGTATGTTTTTATAGATTTTTTTTTTTTTACAGCGAATTAAAAAAAAAAAATACTACGTATAGGCGATAATACGAATAAAGCTCGGAATCTCTTAGTCTTTCTGAATATGTAATTTGTATGTGTTTTTTATAGATTAAATTATTTTTTACAGCGAGTTTGTCCATATTCTTAAATTGTACAGTACACTCATTTTAATTTTAATTTTTGTAATGCATAAAAATTGTAGAAAATCAAAATGTACGCTTTACGGTTACATTATTAAAATAATATTTTAATCGTAAATAACAGTATAATGAAAATCAGTTTACGTCGTAAGTACGGTTACATATTTGTATAAATTAAACTAAGATTTTCATTCGAATAAAATGACTTTTAATTCTTTAATTTATTTATTAATTTTTATTGTTAGAGTTTTAAAGGGTTAAAAATAACAATAAGATTGACGAATTTCCTTAGAAACTGTTTTTCTTTTGGTTCGTTAACTAATTATTTTCTCAAACCACGATAAAAAAATAAAAAAACAAAGGTTACTAATACGGACAAAATCCGGTGTTTTATCTTTAGTCGAAGGCCCGACTGGAGATAAGTAGTCAATTATTTGTAAGACGAAATTTATTTCAAGTTTATCAGACAATATCCAGTTATTGGAACATTTCAACAAATTTTTATATGTAAGTACGAAAAATTGTAAGCGCTTTGTTTATCAAAATGACATGATTCGTTAGTAAGTTACCCGAAAAGTTGATAAAACAAAACAACTAACAACCAACATTTAAATTATTATTCAAAATACAATTTAAAATATTCCTCAGAATTTGCCTTACAAATTAAATTTTAAGTTTTATGATTTTACTCTTTATTGTGAAGTCAATAAACATCGCTGAGTGCAACTTTTCAGTTCTGAAAAATTGGCATGTTTAAATAGAGATTTCATAGGTGACATTTGAACTTTTATGAAAATTAATGTTTTGTAATTAATACAAATTTTGTAATAAAACTTAATTTTAACAAGGGGGGGTAGGGTTAGGGGGGGTAGTTTAATAGGAAAATAAATAAATAATTTGGGTTCCGTTCAAGCGGTTCCGATATGGGGGATCAATTTACTATAAACTTATACGAGGAAATGAGCACCCGTGAATACTCAAATAATAAAGAACTTTTAAGAATTTTTTTTTCAATCTGATAGATTGGTGTGTAATCGATAATAATCAACTGAAGGAAAAAATAGATGGGGGGGGGGAGTCCAGATAATCAGGTCCACCAAAACGTTTTTAAACAATGTTTTTAAAATATTGGTACCACCAATTTTACCCTATGAAATCCCCCCCCCTATATTTAACACTATGAAACTTGCAGAAAAATTAATATTTTCTTGAAAAATTTTTCCATTTGAAAGAAAAAACATTAAATAAACTCCTGATGATTTTTTAACTTTTTTTCAGCTTACGGAAATAATGAAAATTATGATTGAAAAACAACGTTTTCATTTTTGCACTGTTAAATCAACTGAAAATTAACGTAGCTAAAAACAAGTTACGATAAGAGTTTTTTAAATTCTATGAAAAATCAATTAATTATAAATAATAACAAAATATTTCCGTTTTATTCAAGATGGCCTAAACTGATCAATTGGGGTCCCTATAATACTATCTTAGGTTTTAGCAAAAATAGATATTGCAATACGAAGAATTTAAATTTTCGATTCTCAGCTTCTTTTTAAACTCAACATGCAATTAAGAACTAAATGTGAATTGTTGTCATGTACAAAAAATTTAAAACAATAACAAACAAATATACAAACGAATACTTTCAATTTGTTGTATAATAATATGAAATAATTTTAAACTATAAAACAGAAAATACAAATCCTGAAATATACAAATTCTCAATGATTTTAGTTTCAAGAATTATTTTCCTCTTACCCCCTCTCTAACTACTGTCTTCCACTTTCTCTCTCACTCCCTGGTGATCCAAATTTCATTTTAGTCCGGTTATGGACCGGGTACTTTAGATAGTTATATATATAATGCTTCAAGCATATTATAAAACCATATATATATTATATATATTATATATATATATATATATATAATATATATATATATATATATATATTATATATATATATATATATATATATATATATATATATATATATATATATATATATAATGGGAGAATATGTGCTTAATTGAAGTCGAACCTAATTTTTTAAAGTTAATTCATTAATAATTAATTAGGCGGGATTTATATATATTATATATTATTATTATAATAATTATATATATATAATTATATATTATATATATATATATATATATATATATATTGCTTCAAACAAATTATAAAATATATATATATATATATATATATATATATATATATATATATATATATATATATATATATGAGGATAAACCTAAAGGTAAGCTCTCCAAATTATTTAGAAATCACAGAAACGTTTATTGATTATTGTCAATGATGTTTACATTATTTAACAATTTCAACATGTAGATATTTTTAATACAATCCTCAATATGGTCGATGCATTTTTGTTGGCACTCTGACAGTTTTCGTAAGCCAACACGTTAAGGGAGAATTGAACATCGTCGTCGTTGAAAAGATCCTACAAAACTTGTGTAAGTTTTTGACATCTAATCACGAGAAGTCTTACACTTCCGTCAATTAGCGATGAATTTCAATCAGCTGAATGTATTTTCCTTAAATAAACCGAATACCTGTTCAAACTTCACACTTGGCAGTAATGTCAGTCGGCCAAGCCAAAACTGAGCTTCACAGCGAAGCACGTACAGGGACAGGCACAGGCGCATGCACAAAAAATACAACAATGTTACCAATAGTCGCACGAACAGTTTATTATCATCTATAGCGGTTTGGAGGACTTACTTTTGCGATTACCCTCGTGTAAATTACATTTAATCTTGTGACACATACCAAATTGCAAAGAAACTGGTAGGTAGGTTGATAATTACAACCGAATTGATATAGATATGTAATGACTAGAATTTTACACTATTTTGATTCATTTGTTTAATAACTCCACTCCTGGATATTCTGATTTACAGGTAATATGCATACACGCTCCAAGCAATGAAACCAAAGATCCAGTTTTTCTAAAATTGTCCAATTTCAATGAAAAAAAAAAATTATATTAGTGTCGCATCTTCCAAGTTAAATATCAAAGTGTCTCATTATATTTCGAGACAGGAATTCATATTCTCGCGCCCTTCTATAAATATTTAAAATACTTTTATTTTTCATAAATTTTATTTTTTGGTCTTTGCTTCGACTTTTAACGACAATTTTTCTTGGAATATATCCTGTTCTCCGTTTTAACGATCACTTCAACTTTTCAATGCTCTTTAGAGATGTTTTTTCCTATTTTACCAGTTGTTGTTGTTGTTGTTGTTGTTGTTGTTGCTGCTGTTGTTGTTGTTGTTGTTGTTGTTGTTGTTCTTCTTCTTCTTCTTCTTCTTCTTCTTCTTCTTCTTCTTCTTCTTCTTCTTCTTCTTCTTCTTCTTCTTCTTCTTCTTCCTGGCATCTATATATCGATCGCATTCTTATTAATCTTCCTTTTCTTCCCATCAACTATTTATATATCTTCTTGTCATCTACCTGTATATCCTATTTTTCTTCTCGTAATATATATATATATATATATATATATTATATATATATATATATATATTCTTATTCTTGTTCTTCTCATTACCTCCTTTTGAGTTTTCACACCAGTGTTAGCTGATGGTCTTTCACTGGAGTCTGAGTGACAGCAAGTCTCCTCAGGTCTCCAGGACTCTTCTGAGTATTCTGGCAGATTGCAGGAGTGCAGTTTTCTGAATGGTTTCAATCCTTCCTCTGATATCCAAACTTTCCCAACCCTTTTCTAATCCTTTTGGGACCGTTCCAAGTGCACCAACTACAATTGGTATCACTTTCACTTTCATGTTCCACACCTTTTCACTTCTCTTGCAAGGTCCAGGTATTTTTTCATTTTTTCATTTTCCTTTAGTTTCACCCTATGCTCTGCTGGCACTGCAAAATCCACCAGTTGACAAGTTCTTTCTTTTTTGTTTATCAACACTAGGTCTGGTCTTCTTGCTGGGATAAGGTGATCCGTTTTTATTTCAAAGTCCCAGAGAATTTTATGCGTTTCGTTCTCAAGAACATATTCTGGTTTATGCATATACCATTTTGTTGTGTGGTCAAAGTTTAATTTTTTGCATAATTCCCAGTGGATCACCTTCCCAACCCAATCGTGTCTAGTTTTGTATTCTCGTTGTGCTAGTTTGCTACATTCGCAGAGTATATGGTTTACAGTCTCATCTCTATTACCACAAAGTCTACATTTACTATTTTGTAGGGTCTTATCAATTTTCGCTTTTATATAGTTTGTCCTTATGGCATTATTTTGTGCAGCAATTATCAATGATTCTGTTTCTCTTTTGAGGTTTCCTTTTCTTAACCATGTCCAAGTCTTTCCATGTGCAACCCCTTGTATTTGTCGTTTGAAGTATCCATATAATTGTTTTTCTTCCCATTTTTGTTTTCTAGTCTTTGTTGTTTTTCTGTTTGTCCGTTTGTCACATCTACTATTGTTGGCCGCCATAAGTAATTTGTCTTTGCTCTTTCTTGTGTAATCCTCAAGTTGTTGGATAGTGGTTTCTACGCAGTCCTCTATGTTGGCAAGACCTCTTCCCCTTCCTTTCTTGACACATAATCTATCTCTGTCGTCTCTAGGGTGAAGAGACTTGTGCATGGTCATTAACTTTCTCGTTCATGGGTCTATCAGTCTGAGTTCTTCTTTTGTCCATTTTAAGAATGGTCATGAGTATCTTATAATGGGGACGGCCCAGGTATTGATTCCTTTGATCAGATTCCTGCTGTTAAGTTTGGTTTCTAGAAGTTTTCTAGTTCTCCTGAGATATTCTTTTTTAACTTTTCCTTTCATTTCTCTTTGCTTAATATTGTCCGCTTCTAAAATTCCTAAGTATTTGTAACTTTCATTTTCATCAAGTGATTTTATGGTGTCCTGATTTGGTAGTTGTATTCCATTCATTAATTTTCTTTCGCCCTGTTTCATTACTAGCATAGCACATTTTTCAATTCCAAATTCCATTCCAATATCTTGGCTATATATTCTAATAGTTTGTACCAGGGTTTCTAATTTCTTTTCATTTTTTGCAATTTTTTTTATGTCATCCATGTACATAAGGTGGTTTATCTTCTCTTGTGTGCTAGTGAATTTGTATCCCCCTGTACATTTTTTAAGTATATGACTGAGAGGCATCATTGCTATAATGAACAGTAGTGGTGATAATGAGTCTCCTTGGAAGATACCTCTTTTGATTTTTACTTCTGCCAGCGATTGTTTTCCGGCTTTTAATTGAACTCTCCAGTTTTTCATGGCTTTTTCAATGAAATTTATGATGTTGTTGGAAATTTTGTACATTTTAAACATTCTAAAGTTAGATAGAGGAAACAATAAGATAGATAGAATACAAGAACAGGATGATTAATAATAATATAATAATAATAATAATAATAATAATAATAATAATAATAATATAATTATTATTATTATTATTATATTATTATTATTATATTATTATTATTAATTGTCCTCTTCTTCTTGTATTATATCTGTCTTATTGTTCCCTTCTATCTAACGATATATCTATCTTCTGTCTGTCTGTCTTCTCTCTCTCTCTCTTTCTCTCTCTCTCTCTCTCTATATATATATATATATATATATATATATATATATGTGTGTGTGTGTGTGTGTGTGTGTGTGTGTGTGTGCGCGCGTGTGTACACGTATTGCAGTCATCAGGTATATATCAAACATCGGGTATATATCTATATATATATATATATATATATATATATATATATATATATATATATATATATATATAAGGATCATTCAATAAATAGGGTGAATTTTGTGAAAGAAGTTGACATTTGTAACCACTGTTTACAGTCGCACCTTTTCAATGAAATCAATAGTGTCATTTCATGGCCTAGAGGACTGTCAGAATATTGTTCTTTACTGACTCTAGTGCTCGGCATATTTTTCTTTACCGGTGAGACAATGTGTTTCCACCCCATGGATACTTTTTTCGATTCAAGTCCATAGTAGTAAACCTATCTTTTACCCTAGTTGAACACACCTGTTGACTAAAACATGCTTCTCCGTATACTTAACACATTTCTTTAAAGATTCACATGGTTTACACTTCTCAGGCTCCAAAAATCTAATGGCTAACCTCTGTTATAGCCTGGGTCACTCTCATTTTGAATAGTCTCAAAACAATACTTTCGTGAGATTTAAATAATGTTTGCTATAAGGCAATTCCAAACAAAGAAAAATATATATTTATGGAAAAATTCTGAAAAAAAAAAAATTTTCTACACACAGCTAATTACATAGGTAGCATTAGACATACCACTCCAACGAGCCCTAACCAACCGAAGACACAACTCAAAACTATCAGATTAAAATAGACGATCTTTCACATCCTGAAGGAAAATCCAAACATAACCCAATACCTCTACAAAGTAATAAAACACTTTAAGCACCCTAAGACAGAAATACTTAATGTACATTCCCTCTGTTAAAAGAAAATAATTCTGAGTAATCCCTTGTCGCATGTACAACAAGCAGGCACTCGCATACCTCAGCAACAACGAACTCTACATAGGGATCACATAAACAATTTAAGAAAATGAAAGGAACACTACCCAAATAGAAAGCCACATAAACATTGTATGGGGGCTAATCTGCAAGCGAAGAAAACTCCTCAACAATGCATGTTGGGTTATTTCGGCAAATAAGTGTGCTGTTGGCCACCACTTACTTATAGAATCTGCGTGGACGTGTTGATAAGCTGGCTTGAATCCACGCGCCCACGCAGAGTCGGATCAGCAACCAAGGAACAACAAAGGATTCTGCCTAACACTAAGGAACACCGAGGAACACACAAGAAGTTTACCTAACAGAAAGGAACACCGAGGAACAACCAAGGATTCTTCACTAAGGAACACAGAGGATCTCCACTATAAAGTGCTCTCACCTGCAGCCTAAAAATGGCGACGAAAATCGTAACAATGCATAATCAATTTCACCCGATAAAACACATAAAACTAGATTCCATCATAGAAGGACCTCTATACAAAATAACATGGGTCCTATCCTAAATACTCAAACCAGTACTCTCTATCTTCCCTGGACGTGTCATCAGCTTATACGAAGTCATCCGAAGACTTCGTCAGATACAACCAGGGAAACTTACACCACAAAAAAAATACACATTTAGTCAAGATGTATCTTCCCTGTATACGTCAGTGCCGGCTCAATCAGTGACCGACCTGATGACATCTCATCACATTCGAACTTTATTGCTACAACATACACCAGAAATACACTAAATATTATCAATAGATAGGGACAAAAACTACTTCACATTCTACAGACAAACTTAGAAATAAATCAAGTGCCTAACGATGGGATCCAACCGGTCCGGTTCACTAACCATGAATGAACCGGCTTGAACGACACATACATAACACATCTCTACACCCACAGACCAGCAGCAAATCACAGATGATTACAACAGTAATTATGACAAGCCTACAACAGATGGAGAGCCAATTAACGCCACTGAGATTCCCAAAACAAGAGAATGCAGATACACATGTATATAAACAAAATAAAGTATAGCATATGATAAGGTTAACAATATAATTTAAATATATAGAATAGAGAATCAAATAAATGAATAGGACCTACCTCACCATGAAGGGATGGGTCAAGACTGAGCTTCGACTAATACAAAAAGGTGACATAAATCACACAAGCACACATGGTCAAGACAAACACACACACAGACACACACACACACACACACACAGACACACACACACACACACACACAATTGTCATGAATTTTCTAGTCATTTGGTCGATCTCTCTGAGTTCTTCTTTTGCTCATTTTAAGAATGACCCAGAGTATCTTATAACCGGGACGGCCCAGGTATTTATTCCGTTGATAAGATTTATTTTGTCGGGCTTGGTTTCTAATAGCTTTCTTGTTCTTCTGAGGTATTCTTTTTTAACTTTTCCCTTCATTGCTGTTTGCTTGACATTGTCTGCTTCTAAAATACCTAAGTATTTCCAAATTTATTTTTATTCAAGTGAATTTATAGTATCCTGATTTGTGAGTGGTATTCCGTCCATTAATACCCCCCCCCCGTTTCATTACTAGCATAGCATATTTTTCGGTTCCGAATTCCATCCCTCTATATTGTTTATACCAGGGTTTCTAGTTCTATTCTATTTTTTGCACAAAAATTTATGTCATTCATGTACATAAGGTGGTTTACTTTTTCCTACGAGTTAGTGAATTTGTATCCCCTGTGCATTTTATGAATATAGGATACATGGCATCATTGCTGTAATAAATTCTAGTGGTGATAGCGAGTCTCCTTGGGAAATACCTCTTTGGATTTTTACTTCTGCCAGTTATTGTCCTGTTTTAATTGGACTCTCCAGTTTTTCATGGCTTTTTAAATAAAACTTTTGAAGTTGTAGGATATTTTGTACATTTTTAGACATTCTAAAATCCATGTATGTGGGAACATGTCATAGGCCTTTCTGTAGTCAATCCATGCCATTGCAATATTTTCCGCCTATTCTTAACTTCTTTAAGGATGTGTTGATCTATATAGAGTAAGTCATGGGTTCCACTTTTTATTTCATCCTTTCTGTTCATCTGGAAAAAGTTTATGCCAAGTAAGTGAAAAGTATATTTCTTCTTTTAAATACTGCAGTCAATATTCTCCACATCATGGGCTGACAAGTTTTGGGTCTCTAATTACGAGGGGTATTTCTTTTTTGTGGGTATTTTGGGGTTAGGGTAGTTATTCCTTTTGTCATCCATTCGGGTACATTTGTTTCTTGTAGACATGTGTTAGTTGTTGAGCCATTCTCCCGTCGATTGAAGTGAATTTCTTGAACCAGAATCCGTGTATGCCATCATGGCCTGGTATTATCCAGTTTGCTGTTTTCTTAAGTGTTGATCTGAGCGTAATTATGTGTATATTTGCTACAGGACCCTCCTCGATTTCGATCAGT
Organism: Doryteuthis pealeii; assembly: GCA_023376005.1. Classification (NCBI taxonomy): domain Eukaryota; kingdom Metazoa; phylum Mollusca; class Cephalopoda; order Myopsida; family Loliginidae; genus Doryteuthis; species Doryteuthis pealeii. The sequence continues at coordinate 78,419,928 of CM042140.1, read as the reverse complement.
ATTATTATTTACTCCTTTTGAGTTTTCACATCAGTGTTAGCTGATGGTCTTTTGACAGCAAGTCTCCTCAGGTCTATACAGTGTTCTGAATTATTCCAAACATTATTTCCATTATTATTATTATTATTGGTATATTATTATTATTATTATTATTATTATTATTATTATTATTATTATTAACTAATTTCAATCACACTTTGTTCCCCATCTTTGACATCCTCTGCTATATTAGGCCTTTATACACATTACCCAGTAGATAGTATTACTGATAAGTATAATTAACTTATATATTTGACAATTTCCACAAATAGCAATGCGAGTTCGCTATTGCAGTTTCCTTCAACTATTCAAGTCACGATTTTAAAACGAGAGATAACAATGTAATTTCATTAAAATGCATTTTCCTAGCATGAAGAACTAGAGAGCACGACTAAATGCATGACTAAATGCACGCCTCGTTATTTTTTCTTGCATAATGTCGTTGTTTACAAATATCAACATCAGACGATTAGAATCATTTAGGTTTATTTGTTCAAACTGTATGCACACACCGTTATATCTCAGTCGGTAGAGCGTTCGGCTAGACACCACAAGGTTCCTAGTTCGATACCGGTCCTCGCCAACTCAGCGTGTGAGTAGCATAGGGATCTGTGCGGTAAAGTAAGGAGCTGATGGTAGGTGTGGCGCTCCATCTCAGACGCCAAAACAATCTCCTTGGTCTAGCGCTATTGAAAAGGGGATAGATTCCTTCGCTGACTGGTTGATACCGACTTTAGGCCGCCCCGGCGACTTTACTTTACTTTATATATATATATATATATATATATATATATATATATATATATATATATATTATGTCTGTGTCTGTGTCTGTGTCTGTGTCTGTGTGTCTGTGTGTCTGTGTCTGTGTCTGTGTGTGTAGGCAGAGAGAGAGAGAGAATTTGTTCTCCATCAATGTAAACACTGCATTGTTTGAAATATTTATTTAGTATTTGCATACACACAAACTCACACACACACACACACACACACAACACACACACATGCATACACACACATACATACACACACACACACACACACACACACATATATATATATATATATATATATATATATATATATATATATATATATATATATATATATAAAGCAATTTTTTACTTAAATATAAACTCTGCATTGTTTGAAATTGTTACTTGATTAAATTTATTTTGTGTATTGCAAGGATAAACTGGAGCGCCACACCTACCATCACCTCCTCAATTTAACACACAGATCCAATTATGTGCTACTCATACACTGAGTTGATGAGGACCAGTATCGGACCCGGGACCTTTTGGTTCCTTGGTGGATGTCTACCGACTGTTTAATATGATTTACATAAGAAAATCATCAGTAAACTATAAATGCAAGTGACCTTTAAATTATTGAATTATTTTCAATGGTCATGGGTATGTTTTGTGAGTACTGAGGAGATCACGTTCTATGTGCAAACAGTTTCTCTGTTTGCTTAGTTAATTATGCACTAGGGTAAACACATATTCCACCATATACAAATTTTGGAAAGAAAACTTTGTAATTTGTGACAATTTATACGTTCAGCCTGCCATATACAATTCTTTTAAATATGTAAATAGATTTCGCTTCAAGAACGAAAGTCTTTTCAATATTCTTTTCTTCAAGAAATGTATCTAAATGTTCACTGTTCCCCTCAACATCGTTCTTTTCTTTAAATGACACGTATGTCTCATCATATGTCATTATCACGCCCAATCAGGCATTCTGACAGGTGTACGATATCTTAATAGTGAGTTCGATCGTCAATGCCCCATACTTGCGACCTTGTGTTACATTCCACCCGTGGGAAAAGGTTGAGTAAATATATACATGAACCAGCGATGTTTATTTCTGCTGTTATAAGCAGATTTATAAATGCAAGCTAGTAAATTCCTACCCGAGGACAACTGATATTTTATTTATCCTGCTAAAATTATGATGTGACGGAAAACGAGAAAGGAAAAAGAGCAAGACATTGTCTTTCCTGTCGGGATCGAACCCGCGTCCTCCCGCATGCAAAAAGAAATGCAATTTAGGCACTGGACGAGCGCGAGGTTCGACTGATGTACCCGGATGTTTGAGTAATATGCCCATAAATAACCAAAGCGAGTGGAGCGTGAGTGGACAAGCAGAGAAGCATTCGGCTTACGTGAGACGGCAGTCAGAAAATATTATTTTGACGATGACGATGACGATGACGGATTTTCAGTTACTGGTCGAAAACGAAGACTCTGTTGACCAAAAGAAAGTTTGGCCTGCGAGAAGACAGTGAACTCGCTTCTTTCCCTCCCCCCCCGCCCTCAGCAGGAACTTGTTGACTCAATATCTATTTCGCCCTCTATTTTTCCTCCTTCTATAAATCCCCTCTTGTAGAAGAACAGTAGTCGTACCTTTCCCAAGATTATTAATCCAAAAGCGAGCATAGTGGCGTGATTCGAGTTCGAACTCACTTACTACGATATCGAACTCCACGTTAGCGAATTATTCCATGGGGACTACTCCTAAAGTAAACATAGTAAATGATAAGTATGCTAGAAAAATTAACGATAATTTTAAACTATGTAAAAATGCATGGCCTTACATTTGTATTTTAATCTACTTTGACTAATATAATTCTATTTCAATAAATAGTGTTTGCTGGTGTGTGTTTTCTCATGCGGTGAATGTTATTAACTAGTAGAAATTGACGAGGGCGCTACTCTATTTCGAGTTCATTGGCTTCATATTTGTTTTGTCTGAGGAAGCATTAGTTACAGGACTAACCAATGACTTTCAATAAGATTTTATCAATGAATTATTCTGCTCACGTTGGACTGACAGGTATCATGTTGTTGTTTTCTTCAAGTTTTTCGTTTGCTTGTTCCCATAGGGTCTCGAATATGCAGAGCTCTCCACATGGATCTAGATTAAAACACTTTTTTTTCGAAATGAGGTGACTTATACTAATCACATCTAGCTGAATCTTCGCTATAGTGTATTGGCAAACCCGACACTTAAATTGTGGCAGCATGTAAGCACATTTTGAAAACACCATTTTAGGTCAAAGAACTTTCCGTTTATATATCTATAAATAATCATTTTGTAAAGGTGATTTTCAAGCCTAATGCTATGTATTTGAATTAAGATATTAGTTCAATGAATTTATAAATTTCGTTATGATAAATCAAAGATTGTCCGATCCACACACACACACACACACACACACACACACATACACACACACACACACACACACACCACAAATACACACACACACACACCACACACACACACACATATATATATATATATATATATATATATATATATATAGGACATTCTGGAGAAATGTGACTGTTTCATAAGGAAAAAGAAAACGTGCTTGGTAACTACAAAATTTAATGGGTTGTAAATAAATTCAACAGGCACGGAAATTACACAACTGTCAACAGGTTTCACTCAAAATAAACGCCATTAGCGTCAATGACAGCCTCAATTCTGCTCCGGAACCTAGAAGAAGCTGTTTACAGTTTCCCTGGGAAGGGTCTAAAAAATTACCTTAATTCTGTCGATTAAATGGGCTTTTATAGTACTGGCACGGCGATTGATGTCTTTCTCAACAGAGCACCATACATAATAATCCGTGGGGTTAAGATCTGGGGAGTTCAGAGGCCAAACATTGGGACTGATGTAGTCGTAAAGATTTATTCCCAGAGGTGTTAGGGGGGGGGGCTGAATCCTGCTGCCATACATATGGCCTACCATTGGCTACCCTTGGAATCCAGAGCTTGATTACAGTTTTTAGCAACTCAACAAAGGCATCTGAATTCAACCTGATACCCTCGCAGAAAAAAAATTCCTTTGTCAGACGATTTTCACGGGACTTTTCTGGGGGCAGTTGACCTCTGCAACGCTTGTATGAGTATTAGCGAAGGTCTTCATTGAGTGCAATCTTCATGGTAGACAAAGCCCGAATTCCAATGTCAACACTTTTTTTCTGTAGATTTTCGAGTAATTCTGCTGTACGAACGCAAACAGATCGTCTGTTATGTTGCTTTCTTCTAGCCACAGCCTCGTAGTCTCCACTGTAATTCTCCAGTTTATGCCTGATAGTTTTTACAGTGTTTAGGGGGCATTAGGCAGCAACCATAATCGCATTTTGATGGCCGGTGCAGATCATCATGATACAAGTTATTATCTTCCATGATTCAGGTGGGTTCCAGTCATCCATTCTATCTGTCATATGAATGAAGACGTGTCCATGCTTTTAAAGGATTCGCAGTGTGCGTCAATACCTCCAACATACGGAGAACAAATAACCAAATATACGTATGTCAAATTTATCCCGAACACACACATATATATATATATATATATATATATATATATATATAAATTTATCTGGTTTTCATTATTCCTTTTTTATTGGATTCTGACTTAATATATAATATCACACAATCCCACGCACACACACACATACACACACACACGCATATATATATATATATATATATATATATATATATATATATATATATATATGTGTGTGTGTGTGTGTGTGTGTGTGTGTGTGTGTGCGTGTGTGTATGTCTATGTCTATGTGTTGATTTCTAAAGAAATGTATAAATCTTCCTTCCTAGTAAGCATTTAATTTGCTGGTTTTAATTGTGCTATCTGATATGTTCAGGCAGTAGTGTTTAAATAAGTCGGGTGATAACAGTAATTTTGTATTTGAAGATCGGAAAAAATGCTGTACAACATCTTGGTCGACACAAGAGTCAACAACTTGTCCGTAAAATCCACTTGACCGACGTTGTCGACTTCAAAATTATTTTGAGGATATGAATCACGCACAGGTGCATTTGAAATCAGCAACGCACAAGCAAATACAAAGAAGAAGAAAATAAATAAAAGTTTTCCTGTGAAAAAGGATGTTCAGGTTTTATGTATTCAACATAAGAAAATAGTGTCACGAACAGCTCAGTGGGTATCACCGGATAGAACGGACGTTTAAGCGAACCAAGTTCAAATCCTGCTGTGGTCGTTAGCTTTTTACTTGGCATTAATGCCCTTGGTAAAAGAATTAAATACTCTATCCAACGCCCCAGCTAAGAATAAAATAGTAGGGTAGAGTTAGCTTTTGATACTTGGTATGTATTTACCAACCCATCGGCACGATATAAGACAATTCATTTTAAAAGGAGTTTAGCAGGTTTGAAATCAGAGTTTTCGTGCTCCTAGACCGTTTGCCTTACTCATAGCTGAAGGGAAAATAGTTGCATGCGTACCTTTCGTAATATTATTAACGCTATGTGAAATGCAAACTGTCGCGACCAGGAGTTGAGTTCGAGGTCAAATAGCCAAGTCTGCCCTGTTATTTACTCATGACTGGAGGGAGAATAGTTAGATGTGTAACTACAGTAAAACAGCCTCGACTAGGATATGAATTCGGTTCGCCGTGTCCATTTTCTTCGATTATAAATGTTACAAGATATACGCCTCATCGTTGTTATCCATCATTTCATTAAGAGCTTTTGAAATGAAAACACTCCCCTCCATGATATGAACTCAGGCGCCTCATTAGTTTAACCTATCTAGGAGAAGGTAAATATCTGAATTCAATATCTGGGACTGAGGTTGTCATCAATTTCTGTCTGATACTCTGGTACAAGGTTACTGATTTCATTGTATTGCAAGTTGCTGTTCGCTTGGATAACATCGTTGTTGTGACGAGGGTAGACTCTCTGCACAGGATGTGCCGCTGTATCATATTGAGACCTGTTCCAACATCAAGGAACACCTCCATGGGTTCTTGTGAGACTAATGAATTCCATAACTTAATATAAATCACTTTTAATGAAAAGAAAAGAAATGATGATACGAATGTTCTCTCTCTCTCTCTCTCTCTCTCCTCTCTCTCTCTCTCTCTCTCTCTCTCTCTCTCCGAGCATACGTTCTCTTATAAAGGAAAATTGGTGGAGACCAGCAAAGACCAATATTCAATAAAATCCACAGCCCTATTTTTGTTATAAATATTAACAAAACATGTGGATAATTGTACTCATGTAATATATAAATATTTATATAAGTAAATATATATACAAAAACAATAACATATACAAATATATACATTATATGATATGTAATATAAAATATATAATATACTATATATAAATATCCATGTAATTAAATCTATATACACAAACTAATATATATATCATATATATATATCAGCGGAATCTAAAATCATAATTCTTGATAGATATTAGTTTTATTCTAAAATCATAATTCTTGATAGATATTAGTTTTATTCTAACCTTCTAAAACTCAACCCAGCACACACTAGAAATACTTTTACAAGAACAAAACAAGTAAGAGATTAAATATATATATGTATAATAATAATAATAATAATAATAATAATAATAATAATAATAGAAAAATAGATAAATAAATAAATAAATAAACAATTCATAAAATAAATAGATAAATGGATATTTACTAAAAACGAATAAATAAATAAAATAAACTAAAATATATATATAATATATATATAAAAATAACTAATAAAATAAATAAATAAATAAATAATAAAATAAAAAATAAAACAAAATAATTTGAAATGAAATAAGATAAATATAATGCTAAAATAAAAAACAAAGCAGAATAGAATCTAGCAGACTCTATAATCGCAATTTTTAATAAAATTAAGTTCATTCTAAGCTCCTAAAACCAACACACACACACACACACACATATATATATATATTAATGTACATGTACAAAGCACACATACTATAAATAACACACACATACATTAATGTACAGGAAATAGGCATACACGCCCACATATAACACACACACACACACACACACACACACACACACACTCATGGTGTTAGGACTGACCAGATACGCCGCGCACACACACAACAGGCTACAGGCCACCTGATAGACAGGAAATCCACACACCCGCACCCATAAACAATCAAGCAATATCTGGAATGTTAGTCTCAGACACATAGCAAACAAAAAAACAAATAAAAAAAAAAAAATAAAACCTTGCTTAGAGGCGAATCAAATCTGGAATAATAATAAAATAAAATAAAAAGAAATGATCAGACACACAGACATAAGCACCACGCACACACACATACGCTTACATTTACACACACAAGCACGCGCACACACACACTTATACACACAAACACACACATAAGCAAGCACCCCAACCATACACATACACACACAGAATTTGGAAGACCCAAGACAGAACGAATGTAGCAGCCGCTAAGACAACTTCAGTTCCAGTATTCTTCTGAGGATGGGAATTTCTTCCCGAAATATTGAGAAATAAATGACAGGTTAACAAAAAACATCATAGTTACCTTCTTTTTTCTTTACACTCGCATTGTGACAGCCTTCAAAACCAACCAACAAACTAATATATATATATATATATATATATATATATATATATATATATATATATTTATATATATATATATTAGCAATTTGATCATATTTACTGACAATATATATTTTACATACATACATGCATTAGTACATTGATTTTTCACATTAGGGAGAAGTATTTAGTCTGTATTTGTTTCAAAACTCTTTCTCTTCACACAATTGATACATTTATAAAGTAATAATCGAACTAGACTCCATTATTGACAAAGATATCTCCCTGGTCACAGAAACAATTGAAAATTTTCTAACGTCCCCTGGGACAGATTTTTGTCAATTCTGATAACAGATGCATTTCCACTTGTGCTGCCAATATAGTCAAATATCTTTTCTCTTGTTTTATACTTTCAATTATTTTTTTATTATTTCACTTGATAGCTATAGGCGGATATTATATTAAGCCCTGCGCTAAAAAACTAATGTTAATATCAACATCATTGGATCATAAGTTTCTCAACAAACACTGGGTTTTTGCTGATATGTACAAAGAGATTTGTAACTTCGCATTGAAGAAATTTAGAGATAAGACCATAACAATATTTAGAAAATATCCAATAAAGTAAACGAATTTAATATCATAGAACACAGACATGTTCTTGTTTGTGGTTTAACACGTTTACATTCTACGTGGATTACTGACAAGTTCTCTGCTTAAACAAGAACGAAATGACTTTCTTTTTTCTTTTGATATAATCATTTTAGAAATATACGGTTTAGCTCAGTCGGTAGATCATCCGACTAGGAACCACAACGTTCCAGGTTCGATACCAGCCCTCGCCAACTCAGCGTATGAGTAGCACAGGGATATGTTTGGTAAAGTGGGGATCTGATGGTAGGTGTCGTGCTCCACTACAGATGCCAAAAACAATCTCCTTAGTCTAGCACTAGTGTAGCGTGGATGGACTCCCTCGCTGTCTAGCTGATAATGATTTAGGCCACCCCGATTACTTACTTACTACTATATGTTAATATTTCATGTATATTTAATATAGTTGAATATTTATATATATCCAAAAGGTCTCAGCTCTGTGTGAATACTGGATGTCATGTAAAGGACTTGACAAAAGTGATGACCGATAGAGACAGATGGCATGAGAAAAAAAGAAAGAAAGAAAGAGAGAGAGCGAGAGAGACAGAGTGTGTGTGTGAATGTGTGTGTGCGTGAAAGAAATCCGTGCATTCAACACGGTTCATATGATACACACACACACACACACACACACACACACACACATATATATATATATATATATATATATATATATATATATATATATACCGTCAACTAAAGCGTAAACGCAACGCTCTCCATTAAAATGTGATAGAGCACTCAATGGCGGCCTTTACATATTTAGAGATGTGTGTATTAAAACAGTTAAACTTCCTTTCGCATTCTGTGGTTGACGATAGCCGATATATATTGTAATACAATAGACTTATGATCTTAAAGCTAACTAAATTGGCTTATGAAGCCCTAAAAGGAATATGGGCGCTGAAACATAAGATTCATAGGAGATTCGCTCCTGAGCCCAAAACAAACTTTGGCTTCTTAACATTTACATGGCTGCTTGCAATGACACCTAGCGCCTAACAGAAGAAATGTGACTCTACAACATCAAAAGAAGAAATCAATGAAAACATATCCCTTCAATTGTATTAACACTATCCTCGATAAAAAAAAATTGGTAAATTCAGATGCGATCGCAAGGAAATTTAAATTGACTTGCATGAGATTGTTATAGTTTATTTTTCAATGAAACTTTTTGTTATTTTTGTTGGTTGGTTGGTTTATACGACATGCCAAACCTTGTGTTATTTTATGCCAAAGTCGTTTTTATTTTATTCATTATTTTTAAAATCCTGTTTTACACATTATTAAAAATTCAACTTAATTGATTGGCGGGCAAAAACAATATCATTATTTGAATGAGATATTGAAAAGTTCTTTAACGCCTGCTTTGATCAACAGTCAAATTATTCAAAATGAGTTCTTGGGTTGGGTCATTGATATGCTTGGATAGACAGGGAACACCTGTAGAAGGTTGGAGGATACCACAATAAAGATAACAGTCTCAAAAATCAAAATAACAGCATTTTGTGAGTTTCTTTCTTTGCCTACATTATATGTTTACGTTTATTGTTGCTTCCATTTTCCCATAACTGGTTGGAGAATTTACATTCATCTTTTTTATGTTTCTTTTCCTTTTCTTTTTTGTTATGTTCCCTCTCATTCTGTCTTATTTTACTTTACTTTACTTTTAACCCCTTATACTTTTGTCATTTACATATATTCCACTCTAAATCTTAGTATTTAATAAACAATTGTTGTTTAAAAATCTCATTCTCTTAGTTCAATAGTGTTTGTTTTTCGTCCTATATATCCTGCTTGTTTAAGAAAGAAAGCTTTTAATTAAAAAAAACCTTTCTGCATGATAATGTCATCATTCCTTAGATGTTTTTTATCCTATTTGCAAAAATCGGACAACACTATTATTAGGATTAACTAGCTATTTCCTTTTAGAAATATGTTAATTACGATAGTTTGAAGAAACTGGATGAGGATCGTACACTATCATTATCGAGTGGCATTTCACCAGGATGTTTTTACGCATTCTTTAGTGCACTTTAGGGATACCTTGATTCACAGCATAACTAGAATGCACTGTTTCATCTAATTTAAAGGAAGAAACAAACAAAAATAATTTTATGACTGAACTCAAATCGAAATCGATTCTCATCGAAAATTACATCTTTGCTCTAACGTATTGTACTTTGTTCACCGCATTAAAACAACACATGTAACCTGTACATATATTAGATTTATTTAAGTAGCAATTATAAAACGATAAACGTTCATTGCGTTCTTTCGGGTCCCCAAGGAATGTGTGCTGGATTGGTCAGCAGTGGACTGCTATGTCAGAAGGTTGTTCGGAGAGTGAAGAGTGAAACATACAAAGCAAATCTTGAGTTTTAATCATGGGATCTTTTGTTCATTTCCTCTGTCCGCATATAGTTTCTGCAACGTGGTTGTCAAATTTCCGTTTTTTTCTTCTTTTTTTTCTTTTTTTTTCTTTTTTTTTTTCTTTGTTTATTTTCGTGAAAGGAACTGACAGAAACACAAGGAATGTTAGTTCCTTATCTTTATTGCTTGTCCGTTAATAGTCAGTTAAAATACGCCTGACTTTAGAGTGAGGAAGAGAGATAGAGATAGATATATAGATAGATAGATAGATAGAGAGAGAGAGAAGTAGAGGGGGAGAGGGGAGAGATAGGGGTGTTGTTGGCATTAGCATCTTTATCGGGATCGTCTCTTAGAACTAAATGGTGACTCTCCTAATTGATGATTAAATACACTCTTTTATGACGGTCAAAAGCTCTCGGTCTGTGAATTTTCACCCAAGGACCATATGAGAACAAAAAAGGTTTTATTTATATAATTTTCTTTAAGACATTGACTAAGATAGACTTTTAACTAGTTTTCTTGTTCCGATTCCTCACCACTGTGGGAAGCTTTGCCCGCCCACTTTAATTACGACGGTTAATTCATTTTCCGTTATAGGCTTCCTATTTGTTTATTAGGTATCCTTAATCACGAAAAGTAATTCTAATCTATTATACACATCTAGAATTATGTTCAAAAAGAGAGTCACTTCAAAGGTGACGGATTAAACAGGTTGTCAGATATACAACGATTACTCGTCTAAATTCAAAAAGTAATTTAACTTTAAAACATCAGATGTTTATCAAAAGGAAATTATAATCCCTACCCGCCTACGGTTTAAACAGACAATACATATTTGTGCACACTCTCACAATGTAATTAAAAGGATGGCGTAAGGTAATTAATTAAATTAAATTCAAAAATGTGAATCTAATTTCTAGATAAGGAGAAAGATAAAAAAGAGAAAGAAAATGTTTTGTGGAGACAGAGAGCTGGAATGAGCTCTGAGGGATTCAGGTCAGAGCACACGCTTCTTGGCCAGCTAGTCAAAGGAGAATGGATACTAATAATTAAGCCAAAATGGTTACATAAAAGCGGAAGCTTCGAATTTTCCGGACAAGTGTAGAAATTTCTTAAGGGTTCAAGAAATATGAGAACAGGAAAGATATACCCCTGTCCCGACACCGTTGATGGAAGATTAAGATAGGGTGACGAGAGACTAAAAGTCTGAGGTCGGCAGAAGTGCAACAACTCCCAAAAAGAGAATTTGGGGTCTAGATTGGGCCCCACGGGGAGCCGGGAATGTTAGAGTGTCATATTAATATTAAAGATCAATCAGTATTTATCTCAAAAAGTCTAGCCGGACAACCCTCACAGGCAAAAGCAATTAATAAAACTGACGCTGGAATTGACAAAAGTACTAATGTGATTGTATATCGTTTTTCTATGCCTGTTTGCATACCTCTTACTTATAGTGACCACATGGCATAAATGGTCTTGATAAGGCCTATGCCACAAATAAAGCAATAATCTAAAAAGTAATTTGATTTAATTTTAGATTGGAGAGGCCTACTGTTTATATTGTCTGGAGCAGGTGTTTTTATTTTAATACTCCACAACGAAAGACTTACACTGTAACAGTATTGAAAGCGAATATATATATATATATATATATATATATATATATATATATATATATATATACAGGTATTCGTGGTTAGATGGAATATTCGTGATATATTTATAGACAGTTATTTGTGTTTAAGTCGATTACATTTATGTACAGGTCTTCATGGCTAGGTCGATTATTAAAGGTATTTCCATCAGGCAAAACCAGAATCTCGTGTACATAAGTAATTTAAAAAAACTTTATTTGTATTATAAATACATATCTATTTCTTCCAATGACAAATTGTAATTAATAACGCAATTTTTTAATAATACTTTATTTTACAGCTTTTGAAATGTCCCGTATCTTAAAGCTTCTCGGGGTTGAGTGGTCTTTTCAGGGAATTCACTTGCCATTCTTTGGGACAAAGAATTTCCAATCTTTTGACATAGATTGGGAATTGGAAACGATAGTCTTTCATTAAAAATGAATTAATATATTTCTTCATTGAATAAGAGCACAAGAATCTGGACAGAATTTTCATAGGAATCATACACGTTATTTTTAAATATCGAAATTCAAATATACTGGGGTGACTAGGAACAACACTTGGCTTTTAAAATGACCTCTAAAAATAAGGATTGTTTTATGAGTATGAAGTAAGGGTCAATGTAAGCACTAGGTGTATCTATATATTAGTTTTTGATTCGTTCAGAAATCATATCTATAAGGTATTCATTCGTGTGCATATGACTATTCGTGTGCATATGACTATTCATATATATATATATATATATATATATATATATATATATATTATATATATATATATATATATATATATATATATATATATATTATCTTTACCATAAGTGAAATATGTGTTTGTAATTGTATGTGCATGTATATATATATATATATATATGTGTGTGTGTGTGTGTGTGTGTGTGTGTGTGTGTGTGTTCTGTGTGTTTGTGTGTGTGTGTTTGTGTGTGCGCGTGAACGTATGTGTGTTTCTGTGTTTGTGTTTTTGTGTGAGTGAACGTGTGTATGTTTCTGTATTTCTCTCTCTCTCTCTCTCTCTCCTCTCTCTCTCTCTCTCTCTCTCTCTCTCTCTCTCTGTGTGCGTCTGTGTTTATGGCTCTAGATGCTTATGAATAGACTGATGTCTTATATACACATATATTATCAGATAAACATTACTTCATTTCGAATGAATAGAGATAAATAACAGACTTATCATTGCCAACCAGTCGAACTTTAAATGTTGATACTTAATCATTTAGACTGAAGAAATGCACCTACACAGAGGAATTCATTGCAGAAAAGAAAACAGTCGATATTAGCCAGAGACATACTAAAATACAGATTGTGTGGTGATAAGATTAACTAGCTACCAAGCTAACTAATAGATAGTTATATCACACACACACACACACACACACATATATATATTATATATATATATATATATATATATATATATATATATATCTGCGAGGGAGAAAGAGAGAGTGAGAGAGAGATGAGCGTATGGTAAAACCAAGTATATCTTAGCTATTAAATGTATCGTCTTACAACCAAAATGGGATGCTTCTATGAACTCAATATTTATTCAGAAAGGAATTATTTTTGTGTTAATGACATTCGGTCAAAGAATTTTAGGGCTTTCTAAGGTGAAGATAAAAGTTTGTTTTTTTTTAAATTAAAAAAACACCCACTCATGCACGTGCACAGATATATACCCAAACACCACCGTCATCGTCATCGTCATCATCATCATCATCAGCAGCAGCAGCAGCAGCAGCAGCAGCAGCAAAATGTTTCGACATCACGGATCCCCTTCATGTCATCTGTCCGTATAGGCCATCGATCTTGGCATCTCCAACAAGACACACAGACACAAACACAACACAAACACAGACACACACACACACAACACACACACACACACACACACACACACATATATATATATATAATATATATATATATATATATATATATATATATATATATATATATATTAGAATGTTATTGTTGAACTGATGTTCGAGCAAAGATAAAACATCGTAAGACAGGTGTGAAGCTTATAATAATATTTCAATATTACTGCGCAAATATGCATACATACATGCGAATATATATATATATATATATATATATATATGTGTGTGTGTGTTCGTGTGTATATACGTGACCGTGTTTGTCTATTTGATTATATTTATTAACCTAGAACGTCAAATACAAAATAGTAATTGTATAGTATTCTTTACCTCATCCTTTTTATAAACGACAAACCATGAGTACTAGTTAATTCGTTACTTTAGAGAGAAGTAAAAACAAATGATGATATATATATATATATATATATATATATATATATATATATATAGAGAGAGAGAGAGAGAGAGAGAGAGGAGAGGGAGAGAGAGAGGGAAGAAGAGAGATTGAGGAGATATAAGAAAAGAGGATATATGAAGTGAAATCGAGATTGACAGGCATATATATATACAAGTAAAGACAGGACAAGAGTGCATGTATATATATGTATATATATATATATATATATATATATATATTATATATATATTTCATTACTGCAAAATGATTTTTATAAGATGTATTATTTACCAGTTAAGTTTAAATTTAGTGTGAATGCGTGTTTATATGAGAGTGGGTTGGTAATTAAGGGAAGGTAAGTTAATTGATAGATAGATGAATTATTTGCTAGGCGAATAGACAGATTGACAAATATAGAGATGTTACCTATGATGCATAATCTACAGAGATATTAATGGGTAGATAGATAGATAGATACATACATACATACATACATAGATATGCACAGTATGGCACATAATCTATTGAGTCGGATACAGACATACATGCTGTCAAACTAGTACATAGATACATAGAAAGAAAGAAAGAATGAAAGAATAAAGATAGATATATAGAAGCAAAATTTATAGAGTAGGATACGTGAACGTATACTCACACACTCGACATACACACACAATTATTCTCTCACACACATATGTATATATGGAGGGAACAATATTGTGCATAATATATATACTGAGATAGATAGATAGATAGATAGATAGATAGATAGATAGAGAGATATGTAGAGATAGGTACAAATTCAGATACCTCGTTTTATAAGGAAGACTAAACGAGTGTGTGAAATACACGAAGGATTGTAGATCTTTCAAAGCAACCAAAACAAAAGATGTTTGTCCTATTTTTCCCTCTAGTTCTTGTTTTTTGTATTTTGTATTTGTTTTGTTTGTTTTTTGTATTTGTTTTTTTTTTGTCTTGTTTTGTTTTTTGCTTTGTTTTTGTTTTTTTGTTTTGTTCTCTCACCGTAATTATCTTGTCAATTGTGTCTCGCTTTTATTTCTGAACATGTCATGGCAGCACTCACAGTCAGATACGCTCAACTCCTCATATGAACTAATATCTAAAATATTCGCCAAATATAAATGTGCTAGCTTATTTGGATGAATCGGTCTGTAAATGAGGAATATTTTGAATTGAAGAGAAGGGAAATCATTTCGATTTTTATTAGCACCGGTGCAATAAGCGTAAGACAGAGTTTTCAGTAAGATTAAAATGAGATTTATTGCAATCCAACTGATAAGCCAGCCAAACAAGTAGACATACAATAACACGCTCTCTAAACAGAACTATACATATTCATAAGTTTTTGACATAGTCAGGCTATAACTATACTTGCGTATGTGTGTGTGTGTATGAGTATGTATTCCCCACAAAGCACATACATACGTATACATATATATATATATGTGTGTGTGTATGTGTATTTGTCTATGTGTCTGTGTGCATATATATATATATATATATATATATATATATATATATATATATATATTATATATATATATATATATATACGAGTGTGTATTTGTTTTTATGTATATAATCAGAATCCTTATATATTCACCTACATCTGTCTTTATTCCCAAAAACATAGACACAAACAACGACTAACGAAACACGTATATAATATTGTCACAGTGTCTATATATATATATATATATATGTGTGTGTGTGTGTGTGTGTGTGTACGCGCATTTGTGCCTGATATTATTGAGTGTTTATG
This sequence comes from Doryteuthis pealeii, assembly GCA_023376005.1. Lineage (NCBI taxonomy): Eukaryota > Metazoa > Mollusca > Cephalopoda > Myopsida > Loliginidae > Doryteuthis > Doryteuthis pealeii. The sequence continues at coordinate 78,403,740 of CM042140.1, read as the reverse complement.
TTTGCGTTTTTGTGTCTAGGCAAGAACACTTCGCTCTCATAAAATAATATGTAGTCTTGAAGACTCTTACTTACGAGCTCGGTTCTCACTGTGTTCCTAATTCTTCTAGCTGTACGCCAGAACCAATCTGTGTTTCGTAAATTACTATGTATTTGTTTTTTGTCTACCCCATCTACTTCTCTCTATCTATCTATCTATCTCTCTCTCTTTCTCTTTCTCTCTCTCTCTCTCTCTCTCTCTCTCTCTCTCTCTCTCTCTCTTTGTCTGTGTGTATATGTCTGTCCGTTTGTCTCTCTGTCTTTGACTTTGTCTGTCTGTCTGCCTCTCTCTCTCTCTCTCTCTCTCTCTCTCTCTCTGCCTCTCTCTATCTCTCTCTCTCTGTGTCTTTCTCTCTGTCTTTCTCTCTGTCTGTCTGTCCCTCTCTCTCTTTAGATAGATAGATAGATAGATAGATAAAGGAAGCGTAAAGGAGATTTTAGAAGTAAAATGGACAATATTATTTTTTAGATTCGAAATAAAATAACACGTTACTAATTGACAATTTCCCAATTTACTATCCAAAAACATAAAATAATCGATGCCAATTACTTCATATTAAACTCGTATTACATATGTTGTGAAATTGTCTTATATCACAGGGTCATATTATTATTCAATATTATGGTTCATATTACGCTTCTTACGTCATATCATATATTATAAATATACGGTACACTGTTTTTTTTTAAGAAAGATAAACTATTGCGTGTATCCTTGCAACAGAATGCAAAAACTTATTTCCCAAACGGATCCGTATTAAAGGGAGAGAAACAAAATAACTTATGTAGATCATGAAAACGCTTTAGTTACGAGGATATGTCAAAATTCTTTACAATATTTTGGTAACGTGGTGCACAATTCAGCAGTTCCAGATGCATTTGCTGAGGTCAGGAAGTGAAGGACCCCACAGGACTATAGATGCTCTCTCGCCTGATACTCTCCCGGTGATGCACGGAATCCTCGATTTTAGGACTAGGAGACGTTTCCTGATCGTCGAGCTTCTTGCAACCTGAGCGACATTTCTTGAACCATCTTGTTACTATATTGTAATCAAAAACATTGCAAGTATGGAGCATCTAACAACAATCAAAGTCATTATTCAGAACTAGTGCATCTGCGAAACTAGCTTGCAAACCATAGCAGCATAAGTAGACGCCTATGTGTATATTTGGATATATGTGTGTATATTAGAACAGTGCTTCTCAACCTTTTTCGGCTTATGGACCATTTTATATTTTAAAAATTCCCATAGACCAATCCTACTTTTCTTAAATGTTGCTGTGAGCGGTTAAAGTAATACAAGACAATTCATTTTGCGCTGATCATCGACGTGCGCTTAAATAAAGATTTTCAACTGGGGAGGGTCTTTATAAGAAGCGCTAAATTTGTTAAATTTTTGTGAAATGGCTAAAACATTTTCCTGGCTTCGAACTCTCTGTGGACCACTAGAAATGTTCTCTGGACCATAGATGGTCCAGCTGGACCACGTTGAGAATCACTGTATTAGAATATGTGGATAAACTACGAACAAAATGAGTAGCATAATATGAAAATCTTACACTTCATAATATTTTACCTTATTTATGCACCGCAGTTTATATAGTAATTATATGTAGAATAGCTAGGCCTATAGTGTTGCTATTAGGCGTGTTCAACAGATGAGTTAAAGATTTGAACTGATTAACTACTTACATAGTTCGAAACGAATTGCAAGTGCCTCTCCACCTCAGGCAGCAAATTTCTCTTTGTCTAAAAGGGATAAGGGCAGAGTTTATTTATTGTTCTGTACAAGTGAAGGTCGAGTGAATAAAGCAATTTTTTCCGCCATTCCTGTGTATATACCCAAACTAAACCGACCTTGTGTCACATTTTGATCTCGTGGGGAGCTAAATGAATACCTACACAGTTGATTTGTATTTATAGTGATGAAAGCTTGTGTTGAACAAGCCACACTTTGGGAATTAGCCGATGACAGAAGAATGGAGTACCAGAGTGCCACGAGACATGATGTAAAAAAACAATTAATCAGAATTGTCGACATAAACGTTTACTGTTCTGGTGTAAAACAAAACATTTCGTAGAAATTGATGATAATTTGTAGTCATACTTAAAAACATCACTATATAAATCAACAGATTTTAGGAAAATTCTTTAAAAAATGGATACATCAAAAAATTTCACATCGATTTAAAAAAATAATATAACTGAAATTTATTAACGATATTAGATCTACAAGAAAATATATGCACCCTCCGGGTGCAAGTATTTAAGTTTTAATGTAATAAAATATTGTATTAAATTAGAAAGGCTAATGAAACTAAATAAGAATGCAGATAAAACAGAGGGGGTGATAATCGAAAATAGAACAACTGAAACGTACTCTTCCATCACTCTCGCCTTTCCTTGTTATTTTTTATAATTTAAGTATTTAGTTAAAAGAGGAAGTAAAGAATAAAATGACAGTTATTTTTTCATGTTAATAGATTTCATTTAAGATTCATTGAAGAGATTTTTGCTTATATTCATTAAAATAAAACCAAACGGTTAGAAATCAATAATACTAAGCACATATTTATTAAAATGACATTTTTAATATCAATATGTAAATTAGCCTTCCTATCCACACTGTAAACTGCTATTTTGTTGTATATATGAATATAATTGCATGTTTTTCGTATGTAGATATGGTTAACAGTATTAATAATGTAAAACAATTTTATTAATAATTGAGGTTAAAATTAAAATAAAATCATTGAGAATGTGACGTCAATAACTAAGGGAATTGTAACTTGAGTAGTAATATAGTTAGGTTACAGACAGGAAAACTCACAATCTCCATTATAATAAGATATTATAATAAATCTAATAAATTAATGTGCATTTCATAGTTACAAATAAAATATAAATGAATGTTAGTATTAGATGAGTTAGTTTTTAAAATAACACTTTTGGGTTCGCTTTAGTTTCAGTTGTCATAGTAAAAAAAGGAGACTCACCGTAGCGTAGTAGTTAAGTTGCTTAATTGCGACTTCGCAATAAGCAAGTTCAAACATCAGTCGTGCTATTATGTTAACTTTAAGACTAATACCCTAGTAAAAGGTATCCCTGCTATGGGTTAAATAGTACCCCTACGGTTCTTTTACAAGAATGTCATTAGATAATCCACAAAATTTGATATGCCAATAACCAAAGGAACCAATCCAAACGAGAAGGACACAGAATATCAGAACAACACTTTTTCCCGTTTTGAATACAGAGTATTTCCTTTTGATATCCGCCCTGTCGGTTGAGGCGTTAGAATACACCGACTACACATCAACAGAGGGGTAAGAATCCCGCAATCGGGCCACCTGTTGGTCGTGGGTGGCGACCCGTGATGCTTAAGGATGGTACTATGGCGGCTGAGCAGTCCATGATATGCAACACTCTACTTAGGTCCTTACTTAGGTGAGATGGGTGGTAGGAGGGACCCCTCCCGATTAATCGGCTGGTCACGTCATGTCCTAGCACGTATATATTAGCCCCAGCTCTATTGTCCTTATGGCAAGCCCCAGCCCTTTTTATCATATGGGTGCTAGAAGGCGGTGGCTGGGGGTCTTTATGTCCTGTGAATGACGTTAAAATCTATCTGATGGTGAGGTTCCAGTTATGGAGGTTTGAGGAATGTTTTGTTTGTTTTGTTTTACGGCATATCAAAACTAAGTGGGTTATTCAATGCCGACAAAGTTTTGAAATATTCATTCTTAATGGATATTCCATTTTTTAAAAACACGTTTTTCTATTTAACCCATTGATGGGTCCGTAACCGGAACTACCACCCCGGATCAAAGTGGACCAGAGAACAATGCTGATGAATGAGTGCTCCACATTCCTCAAACCTCCATAACTGGAACCTCACCATCAGATAGATTTTAACGTCATTCACAGGACATAAAGACCCCCAGCAAACATCCTTTTGATATACCAATTACCTTATATATAATTTTTTTTTTTTGTTAGATGCACAGTTTATCATATTCCCCCATAGCTGATGGAGTAAAGAGAAGGGTTCATGCCTTTCCTAACTGCATTAACGCAAATGGAAACCCAAACAGTGTCGTGCAGGATTCGAACCCATTTTGACGGGTCCATTTCTCATGATAATTACCATGACGTCAATCGCGGCTCCTTTCCGAGAATGTAACGTATTCTAATCTGCATTTTCATATGATATATACAAAAGCAGTTGCAAAAGTTTGAGTCTGCAAGACTTTCATCTGTATTTCTCCTGAGGTTTTACAAAAGGCAATTCTTTTCGTCTCAGCTTTTTCATCAGGTTTTCTATTGATTTTCCTCTTGGTATAAGCATTTTATGCAACAGAATGTACCAGAAACAACTAAATTTGGAAGTTTCATTGTGTTCCTGTTGGCTATTATGTCTAATGAATGTCGAAGATTTCAAAACAAGCCACCTGCTCCAGTGTCTGATATCTTTCCTCTAGGCCCACGTATCCACCAGAATTACGAAAAAAATAAATAATCCATGATAAGGGTTTGTCAGCTGAGAGCTGTTAATTTACTTGTGGTATTTCATATCGTTCCAGTTAGAACGTGTTAATGTGTTCTAATACATTGGCCATGTTAGCACAACCGTAAATTTTTTTTTTCTGTCAAAGTTACCATGTGCTCTAGATCTGGAATTTGCTGAAAGAAAACTGCATTCCCGTCATAATGATAGGTACTGATATGTTTTTGTATATATCATATGTTTTATATTATTTTGTGTGTTTTTGTAAGAGTCAGAAATTCTTATTTGATACTTATACATTTATAGAGATAATAAAAAAAACACATCAAATGAAAACAAATATATATTTAGGTATTCTATATATACACAAACAAACGCACTCACTCACACATGCACACTTAATAGAACGTCATATACAAAATAATAATTGTATAGTATTCTGAATTATTATCTCAGCCTTTTTAGAAACAAAAAAACATGAGTACCAGCTAATCAAAATCTACATTTTTGCATTTTATTTTGTACAATTTGGATCTCTCATTTTAAACCAGAGGGTGCTGCAAGATGATAACATCCTCACTTTTAAGGAACACGATTATTAATATAGATATCAAATTAGAAATACTAACGAATTATTATATTGACTGGAATCAGATGAATCCACTTTATCTATTTCACACTTATACACAGTAAAAATATTCTGATTATTTTCGTTGCAAGATCCTACAAAGAAAATCATGTTTCTCTATCACGTGTCAATGTTTCAATACATACGCTTTTTTCATAATTTCGCCTACATTACACATAAGGATGCTGTGAAAATATTAAGGTGATTTCTTTAAATATTTCTTCTTGAATTAAGAAAATATATCTCAGAAAAAATTCGGTCATCGTGTAACTTTTTTTTTTCACAAAATATATTTTAATTTTCCAATATAGGATTTTCTTTTAATTTCCCCTTAGATATGGATTATTTACAAATTTACTCATTTTTTAATATCAAAATACATTAAAAAAAATAATTCATTATTTAAAGTGAATAAGATTTAGAAAAAAATTACCAAACAAAAATATTACTGCAGATATATTTTAGAAAACGTAGATAAATTTCTGTTACTACCAATTCATGATTTGGAGCTTGAGTTAATGGAGCAGTTGTCTTATCAAAAGAACGGGCTTGTTTTACATATTTATACCAAAGTGTCCTCGTTTCTTGAATGTTTGAGGAGTCCCTGTGGCGTAGTGGCAAACGTGTTGCACATCTTAGTTCTAACGCCAGCTGTACTGTAACGTTCACTTTCGAACTAACAATAAACTAGCTACGGATACAATAGTACTACAACTATTCCTTTACAATGATGGCTTTGGTATTAAATTACCCACAAAGTTTCATATACCATTAAACAACAAAGAAATAATATCAGTTTCTTTTGATGTTACTGATTACTACAGTAGTTAACAGTCGGCATATTGGAGGAAATACATATATATTCTAAACAGTAACACTAAAAGAATACTTTAGCCAATGAACGCAAAGGAAATTAAATCAAAGAAAAAAAAATTAATCCTATTTTAAAGGCGGCGTTTATTCAAATGTAATTTTTGTGTTGATTTGATTTTACAGTCGAATCATTTTGGCGCAAAAATATTGAAATTGAAAGTGTAAGTTATTTTCTTGAAATAATAACAGCACAGAAATATTAATAGTACCAATGAGATATTTTAAAAAATATAGATAGAAGGATTACGGTTTAAGAAGTTGTATGACATTGATATACACATTGCCGAATATAGTATACTATATCTTATTATAATGGAGATTGTGTTTGTTTGTCTGTAACCGAAACTATATCACTACTCAAGTCACTATCCATTTATTATTATACATCACATTCTCCATTAATCATTTTTATTTAAGCCTCAATCATTAATAAAATTGTTTTTCATTCATTAATACTGCTGACCATATCTACGTAGTGATAACATGCAATTGTATTTATATGTACAGCAAATAGCTGTTTACAGTGTGAACGGCAAGCCTAACTTGCATATTGATATTTAAAATTTGATTTTAATAAATATGTGCTTGGTATTGTTGATTTCTAATTATTTGATTTTATCTTAATGGATATGAGCAAAAATCTCGGAGATAAATCTTAAAAGAAATCAATTAACAAAAAGAAATAACTGTAATTTTATTCTTTACTTCCTAATTTAACTGAATAGTTAAATTAGAATAGTTTATCTAGGAAAGACGGGGGTGATGGAAGAAAAAGCTTCAGCTGTTATATTTTTCGATTATACCCCTCTCTGTTTCAAATCATTTTATCTGCATTCTTATTTAGTTTCTTTAGACTTTCTAATTTAATATAATATTATATTTTATGACATTAATACTTGCACCCGGAGGGTACATATATTTCCTAGTCTATCTAAAGTACATATATCAACTGATATATATATATATATATATATATATATATGTGTGTGTGTATGTGCGTGTGTGTGCGTGTGTGTGCGCGTTTCTATGTGTGTGGGGGTGTATGTGTGTGTATGTATGTCTGCATCCTTTTCCCGGCGGAATTAAATTTCAGAGGTATGATGTCAATTATCCACTAAAAAATTGCGGTGTCAGTTGATAGATGGCAGCACCTACTGGGTCGGTGACTTTGGGGGTAATGTTTAAAAGTTTCAGGAATGTATCCGTTTCTCAAAACATAAGTTTTTTGTGGGTGATGTGAGTATAAATCCAGTTTCCGCAGTAAACGGTAATAACATTTTTAGCGGATATATCTTCTTTGTGCAGCGAATGGGTTAATATATATATATATATATATATATATATATATATATATATATATATATATATATATATATCCTGGTAATTAGGATCATTCCATGTGTATTTTAACCATATTGATATAGGTGAAGCGTAATGAGAGTTCGATGTGCCTCGTGCCAGTGAATGAACGAACAGAGCAATATATTCCAGAAATGAAGGAAAAACTTTGAATTTGTTTCATTGCTAATTTATTTCAACTGGATTCCTGTAGCATCTTCAGACATGAGAAAAATCATAGACCTTACTGAAAAAATTCCTAAAATGTAAAGTTTTTTCATTCATTTACTGTATATATATATAAATGTGTGAAGTGTGTGTGTGTGTGTGTGTGTGAAGTGTGTATCTGTGGGAGTGAGAGTGAAGAAGATGGAGTCTCTCTCCTCTCTCTCTCTCTCTCTCTCTCTCTCTCTCTCTCTCTCTCTCCTCTCTCTCTCTCTCTCTCTCTCTGTGTGTTTGCAAACGATCGCCAGTCGATAATAAGTTATCTAATGCGTTAGAAAGTGGTTATAAAATTCTTATTTTTTATCTCAACGCATTAAAAAATATTAGCCGCTCATAATAAACCACTGAGCAGCATACAACTTTTTTATTGTATTTTCTTTCGATTATTTGGAACTGTTTGGAGACAACTGTTATTTTCAATTGTGATCATCCTAGATTATCCGCAGTATGATTGCTTCTTTCATTGAGGCAAAATACCGAGAGAGAGTGAGATATGAGAGAGAGAGAGAGAGAGAGAGAGAGAGAGAGAGAGAGAGAGAGAGAGAGAGAGAGAGAGTTACTTATGGATATTTACAAATGAATATATATAAATAATTAAGTCAGATGATTCTTATTTCTACGAATAGAAATATTCAAACCTTCTGTATTGGCGTTACGTGTTGTTGAATAAAAGATTCACTATTTTTTTCTTCTTTTTCTTTCTGCTCTCCTTGAATTTTTGATCAATTCTGTGTTTATATTTTTTCGTTTGGGATGCAATATTACATATAGTGCTCTTTTGTTTTCTTTAAAATAAGACTTAGAAGAACATACCAATGTTTTAATCCATTCAGAGCGCTAAAGTTTGTTTCTGGGCTTCTCAGATCTCTTGGGGAAAGGGAAACCATACTTGAATTATTCCTTTCTTACGGATTGGAGAGAGACAGGATACGTATTTGAATAGAAGTTCCGCTAGCTGTACACATTACAAAACACCATGTCCGCCGTCATAATTCCTTTTGCTGTAAAAGATCTCGTTACCTGATCACTACGTTGTGCTTTATCAACATTAACTCTGTCATTTAGGTGAATGGGTATAATCTTGAAACAATGCTCTATACAAGAGGCGGTTTATTGGTATAATGTTACGCCAAAAGACGGCGTCTCAACTTCCACAGCACCGTTCAACACTATATACAATTATACTGTCCGCATACAGGGTATTGATACCGTGGCCAACCCTGAACCGCAAGATGACCAGGGACAATATCGAGTAGGGACGCTGCGTGGTTGAGAATCCCTCACAGTAGGTGTACGAATAAATCCAGGATAGGGCAAGTAACTGGAATTAACAGTCCCCTATCTGTGCAGGTCGATGGGATTCCTCACCATGTGAAAAACTTACGCCTGTTTCAGGAATGCATGTGCCATCCAGTATTACTCATAATTCGTCAGAGAATCAAGAGCAGAGGGCGGATCGGGATCGGAATCGCTATATGATGCCTCTGACACGAGTGTCTCGGAAACAACCGACGATAATGAGGATGGTCCCCCTGACGATGGACGTGAACGTGGTTTGGCCGAGGAAGAAGCCACAGCTCCTCCTTGAAGGAGCACCCGAACAAAGAGGCCAGCACCCACTAATAATGCTTGGATCAAACCATTGATCATATATATGGCCAGGTGTATCTTCCAGATGTGTTTCTTGACCGGATCAGAAAACCTCGCAAGTAATTTTTTTTAAATATATATATATATTATATATATATATATATAATATATATATATGCAGCGGGAGACTATTTAGGCCATTAAGCCCATACAAGGGGAGCAGTGGTTAGTGGATGCCACTGCATGTCTATACATATGCCAGGTGCCACTGCTGTTTCGAGATTCCCTACAATTTAGCCTGAGTTCGCGAGATTTACATTGATCAATATGTATACTTCAGGTGGTCACGCTACGCACCTAGATACCAACAGGTATTTATACGTCCCCGCGAAATGAGCTAAACTGTCGTACAGCGAAAAGTAAGAGACAAATTGGTCGATCCAGTTGCGATTTAAGGGTGTCTGTAAGTATAATCTCAAGTGCTTTAATATTAATAATTCCATCTGCGAGGATTTTGCTGAAAACTGCTGTCGGTGGCAACAGGCTTTCCACAGCGAACTATTCATGTCTGAAGTCACTATGGCTCAACAGTAATAGAGCACCGGTACACTATGCCTTCACATGTGACATATATGGAGTCACAGAGGCGCTGCTCTAGAACACAGTAAATGTATGGTATTTCATCAAATCGTTGCTCCCACATTGTAGTAGCCCCAATGTGCTCAATATATTTCGTAAAAATAAAGCCTCTCAACCACTAATATGACCTATATATATATATATATATATATATATATATAATATATATATATAATTTACTGATTTTGTCTCCTTTTTTTCTTTTAGTGACTGTGGTGCGAGGACACAAACGGAGAAATTAGTTTGGTATTTTTATCTTTTAAGAATGTGTCAGTGAGGAACAGTAAGTAATCTCAGTTCCGAAAACAACTTTTATATTCAAGGTATTCCAAAAATTATATATATTTTCCTAATCTAATAACTTGACCAATTCCCGTCCAGATTTTAATAGCATGTAAAGAAATAATTCAAATTTTTATTATTATTTCTTTCTATGTGGGTATAGAATGTCATTCACTGGAAATAAACAGGCGTTTAAATATTGCACATATAATTTCGTATTATGTCCACACATGCTGTTAGAATTTGAGATCATTCAAACGAGAATTTGCCAAGTTATTGGTATATAAATGTATATCAATTTTTTAAAACTCTGTACATCTCAAATGATATCAATGTTTTGAAACACCTTGTATATTCTAAAAATATAAAGAGACGTTGTGTCATGTTATTTTTCTTTCGCAGGGGTTTCTATTTCGACAGCAGTGGTCGATCACGTATATGTAAGTTATGTTAAACGGTTTTATAACAACATGAAAAGGCTCAGTTATGAAAGGCAATAGAAAAAGCAACTATAAATACACAACGTCAGGAAATAGAGGCTTGAAGGAATGCACGATGAAGCCAAATCAAGTACGAACATTGAGTGCGTTTTTATATTTAATCCAAAACTGCATACACTTCCTAAAATACCAGAAAATGTTATTTAAAGTTGAAACTCACATACCATCCTTGTGTAAGTCTCTTTCTTTATAGTCAGGATCAATTGGTAACGCTTCCTAACTCTTTGCCTACCAAATTTCCCCATGGTGTGATACACTTTCTTGTTATTTTTTACCTGTATGATGGGATACTTCAACGGTCACAATTTATTCCCCTCAGAAATCATTCTATTGAAAGTCCTATTGTTATTGTAATCTGAGTTTTTTGGTCAATTGGAATGAACTAACCATTTGTTAGGTGTTGTACTTTGCATGTTAGTAATGGGATAGTTGCTGTGGGCGGCTTGGTAGCATGGATATATATATATATATATATATATATATATATATATATATATATATATATATATATATATATATATACAATAATTGAAGGGAAAAAAACTTGCTTCATTACAATAATATATTTCAACTACGGCATCTTCAGGTAATCACCATAACATGACTCTTACTGAGAATTCCCCAAAGTAACATCGCTTTTAAATCAATCAATTTGGGGGGGTCTTAGTTCGAGATGGGCAGGATTAGTTTATTTCAATGACCAATAATAAAATGTTATATATATATAATATATATATATATATATATATATATATATATATAGGGTCATCCACAGACACGTGTTTCAACTTATCAAGTCTCTTCAGTGTGGCTAGACATTTTGTAAGCTATCTACAGCCGGAATTGAAATCCGATCGATTGGGTGTCAATCCAGTACCATTAGGCTGTCTTCACTTACAGAATAGGAAGGGGATTTTAACTGTTTTAATACACACATCGCTTTGTGTGTAAAGGCCATCACAGAGTGCTCCATTCCTTATATAGAAGAGCGTCGCGTTTGCATGGCAGTAATGGGATAGCTGCTGTGAGCGGCTTGAAGAAGGCAAAGCATTAAATGTCAATGTCATATATCGAATCAGGTGCAGAGGTACTGCTTTTTGGTTACCCCCCTCTATCTCTCTCTCTCTCTCTCTCTCTCTCTCTCTATATATATATATATATATATATATATATATATATATATATATATATATATGAACAGTTTATTTACAGTACAGAATTTAATAAGGACGCGTAAAAGCATATGCATTTTGTAAAATAATTGTTTTTTTTTTCTTAAAAAGAAAGGAAAGGGTACCCTAGTTCGATTTAAAATCAGAAATGATTTTCTTTTTTTCGATCAATGCTCCTCAGAGAAAAAATTTCATTGAAAGATGGTGATATAGTTTATTTTTTTATTTTATTTATTTATTTTTTTTTTTTGTAGACAACGGAAAAGACAGAAAGCAGTGAGAACAAGGGGAAAAAACATTTTTTTCTCAATAAGAGAATTCGTAAAATTACGAAACTTACAACTCACGTGGGGGGGTTCGAAAGTTACGAGTGCCCCCGTTTGATAAGTTGAGGCTTGAAGTGCCAAAAAGGAGCAGTTGTTGGGACTGCTTCTGAACGCACAGGAAGGGTTGAGTGCGGGAGATGAAAAGCGGGCTTTGAGAGCCAACAACGATCATTGAATTTCGGCTTGTGTTGGAGAAGCTGAAAGTATATCAGTTCAAATTCTGACAGGATGTTCTCCCGCTAATTTTGACGGGGGGGGGGATGCAGAATTCAAAATGCTTTCAAAAGCTAACCTTATTGCAGTTGAAATAAACGTTTGCATGAAGCCAAATTCAAGTTTTCTCCTTCCTTTTTCCACCTTTCTCTGTCTGTCTGTCCGTCTGTCTGTCTGTTTATCTCTCTCTCTCTCTCTCTCTCTCTCTCTCTATATATATATATATATATATATATATATATATATATATAATATATATATATATATATAGGTTCACCCAGAGGTAAAGTCTCAAAATACTGGGAACCCAGGGAAACTGTTCGTGTAGCTATTGTCAACAATGATGTGTTTTTTGTGCATGTACCTGCCCTGACGCCGCGCGCGTTTCACTACCATGCCCAATCGATTCTGATTGAGCACCCCGTTGACGTCACCGCCAAGTATCAAATTTGACGCAGTGATCTGGTTTTTGAACACAAAAGGCAGTAAACCAATTGAAATTCATCACCAATTAAGGGAAGTGTATAGGGAGACAAAAACTTCCACAGGTGATTATGGAGTTTTCAACTATGACTTGGCTTAGCGATTCCTCAACGGTATGACCGCAATCTGGTATGGCATGTGCTTACAGTAACTGCCACAACGTCTACAAAAATGAATCGACTGAAATGGTGATTATGGAGAGAAATAAGTACATAATTAGACGTTCAAATAAATATCAATTTGCTTCCATTGAAATAAATAGAAATAACTTAATAAATTAATTTGTTCTAGTACTTTTAAAAAAAATACATTTTTGTAACTGATTTTTTTTTTAATGAGGAAAATATCACTGCGTTGAAGAATATGTAATCAAACATGATATAATGAATTATGTGCAGTAATAAATTTCGATGTTTGTTTATTTATAAACGATATTTTCTTTGGTGTAATAAATTTTGCACCAAACGTTTTTATTGAACATTTAAACATTAGTGTATCTAAAGCCCGCTCCAACCTCAAATTTTAGCTCGCAACAGTTCTCTTAGTTTAGCATACAGGTCTCAGGTTGCTAACGATACCCACTGCTTCTTCATCTAAAACCATAACAGGCTCATCACTGTTAAATTCCGTTGATCTTGCGAGAACCGGGGCTTTGTGTGTTATTCGATCATAACTCAGTTACCTTGCCCAACCTGCCCCAAGCAGGACGTGATGCAAGAACAATTGTTAACCGGATTAAAGCTGAGTTGAATTCATTATTTTGACTTGTTGCCTAACTAATGCTAAAACTCTATTTTGTGATATTGTTAATACTGTAATACTGGTTGCCCATGGCCATAAGTGTCTGGCTTTCCTAATATCATCAGTGCAGTGCAACAGTCTCGTCTAAGATTTAAACTATAGTCAACGATTCCATTTCCTTTAAAGATAAGCGTTACGCTAAGGGCGTATATCATGTAACCCTTATTGTTGTCATTTACACATATTTGTTTTGTTCGGTACACAAGTCTCTGAATACCTACTGTTCCTTAACCGTTATAATCCTGAGCTTTTGTGCATGAATTTACTCTCTGTCATTTGAGCGTGATCTATGCACCAGTAAACCGGTGCGAGGGTGTAGGACTACCACCAGTATACCGTGTAACTTCAGGAAAGTTAATATTCATATAAGCAGTGAAAAGGGTCATCATTGCTCAATTCCGATGATCTGTCGAGGATTTAATCGTCTTTGTGGAAGCGTGTGGTGATAGTGTAATGGTTATCATTGTAGGAGATGTTTTGAAATGCCTTTTACTTCTTTTTCCTATCTTATAGTACTTAGTTTTTTTCTTAACTGTAACGGGTTGTCTATTATCTACCTGTGTGTCTGGGCTGGTCCCCCTGCCCTTCTTGTCTGCTTTCCCGGAACTTCTGGGGCCTTCGTCGTCTCTGTATCCGTTGTTCTCAGTAGCGAACACAAAGAATTCGATGTTTTCCAGAGGTTTCTATTTATCTCCAGTTAACCATCATTCCTGGGAGAAATAGCCACCTTGAAGATACGTCTACCCCTCCGAAAATATAGGTAAAACTATCTTTTCGTAGTCTACATACGCTTTGATCTATCATATATCAGGTACAAGATCAGAAAAAAGGTCAAGTTCTGTGAAATTATTTTTACGTTTTTCTTTCATGATTCAGAATTATCCTTATTTTTAATTTCTACAATATTGTACATTATAGGCAACTTATCAATTATGCAATACATGTACTCGGCGACACGAGTTCAAATCCTGGATGAGGCTGTTTGCATGTCATATATCGCTAATACCCTTAAAAAATGTGTAGAATACATAACACCCCACACCTCAACATTAGGGACCTGGCCTCACCCAATGTCACTCCGCCCCCAAAACCAAGGCCGACGAAAATACCCCGGGCATTGTCAAGATTGCTCCCCTCTAATCAGCCTGGCCGAAAGGAACTAATTTCTCCTCAAAGGCCAATACGCCTGCGCAATGGGAGAGGGGGGAGGAAGGGGAGATGTAGAATACTGATAATTGTTATTCTGTGTTACTTTCACCCTTAGCCAGGATTGAACCTGCAGTCTGGAAATGACTGTTACAGATTGTTAACTATTGGACAGTAGAACAGTCAAACACCTCCTCAGCTTAATGGACTCTTCCTGGCAGCAGTGGCAGGAATTATTTAAGCTGTGGGTTCATTAATGAACTAGTAACTTCATGTTAGGCTTGGACAGTCAAACCAATTGTTGACTGTCTAACTGACTGACTTCAATAAAATGTATGAATCACACTATTCTCCCCCTAGTTATGGGTCAATTGAGAGCTTAACATTGGTATGGCAACCAGTTTAAGAAAAATGATACTTTGTTGTATTCAGTTCGTTGAAGGGGTTGGTAAATATATAATCGTTATTGTTTTCAGCTCTAGAGCAGTGGATTCTTAGTTTCTGGTTGGATTTATTGATTAATGGACTGATTTTAACGGCATATCAACCCGTTTAGGGTGATTTTAAGCATATAGATTTAGCGACTCGCGCTCATGTTTACATTTTTGAGTAGTTTTATCTCACGATTCTTTTCACATTCAAATAAGAATACATTTTAGATTTATTTTACCCATACATAGTATCAAACTCCGTGTTTAGTGTCATATACAGTATATCCCTTTCTTGGGGGAATATTGTTGACACTTTGCAGAGGATGCAGTTGACGTATTCTCATTGTTGCTGACTGGCTTAGCAGAATCTGGTTTATAGTGATTAATAGATGTTAAAATTGAAATAAATCTATTATTGATTAGATTTGTATTAGTAACAAGATGTGTGAATATATATGTGTGATACATGTACGTTTTCTTTGGATGTATGCGTGTCAGTGTTTTATTTAAGATTCCGCAAAACATTGCATCAGTTAATATTAAAGATTAGACACACAAAGAAAAGAAGAAATAAATCATCTTCTTTTTCAAAATATAATCTATTGAAATTTATCCAGGAAACACTTTCAATTAATAATTTTATTGAAAAGGACATTTAAGTTATAATTTTTGCTCTTTTAAATTTACACAAGATCTCCAACTGTTTTTGCCTGACTTACTTGCATGTAGGCGGACTGATAATTAGATTCCTATTATTGTTTTAATCGAAATTCTTATCTTATATTTTTAGTAATTAGTAAAAAAAATTATTAACAAGTCTACCTGGTTTACTACCCGTACAACAGAACAACAGAAGCAACTACAGCAATTACTACTACTACTACTAATAATAATAATACTAGTACTTTTATTTATAGTAACCCTGCTAGGTATAATAATAATAATAATAATAATAATAAGAAGAAGAAGAAGAAGAAGAAGAAGAAGAAGAAGAGCGAGGATTTAATACATAATCCGCTGAAGGGGGGAAAGATACTTACAAATGCATCATTCTACCTGGTTAAAAGTATTAGGATCCCGAGTGTAATCGATTTGCACAGATCAGAATATCAGAATATAAAGTTATGAAGCGTAAGGAATAAGAATATTTCTCAGAAGAATCTGGAAGATTTTGTGATCAAAATGAAATGGCGTTCCATTCACTAAAGAAATACAAACCCGAACAATATTCCCTAATTCTATATCATGGACGCCTCTTCAAGTTGGCAAATACACATTGAACAGACGAAAAAAGAAATAGATTTAAACACAATAAATACACTAATTATTGATGGTGATGAAATATTTAATGTAAAGGAAAGAGAGGAGGCGACAAAGAGGTGGATTAAATTATTTAATCAAGAACGAACTATGAATATATCAACTTCATATTCATAAAGGTCTTCCTCATTTGGTGTAGATACGCTGGTAACTGATGAGGTTAATACGAGAAATTCAAGTATGTAAAATGTATAATGTCCATATTAAAGAGCCTGAGGAAGAAAACTATAATGAAGTGGCCGTCCCCACCACATGAACCTGGTCTCCGGCTGTATGACCGACAACGTAGGGTCAATCAGGAAAAGTCTCACTGTGAGTGAGAAAATGACTTTTAAGGACAGTTAGATACCGACCGAGTGACAAGTAACGACCTAAATTAATCTACTTAGAAATACCACCTCAAATCTTCTCGTGTGCTACTATCAGGCATTTTCCATTCCTGATATGAATCGGTCGCCACCTCTTCATCGCCTTTGTTTCCAGCAACTTTCGTTAAGACACGCGCAATTCGGAAGAAGAAGAAGAAGAAGAAGAAGAAGAAGAAGAAGAAGAAGAAGAAGAAGAAGAAGAGCGCTAGATAATGGTGATAAACAGTCAGTAGACATACGAAATCGATCAATTTTGATCAAAAGCTGACATGATAGGATTGGGTTTCACTGGGAATTGATCAGATGGACAGTTTTAGCCATCCAAAATGCCATGGATACAAACAGGAAACTGACCCTTAAACTAAGGAAATAAGTGAAATATGAAGAGAGCCCCTTCCCATGACCTGTAACTAAAATATAGTCGTGTAAACAAAGCATGGATATTATTTTTGATAGTAGCCGTTTTTGAAGCCCAAATACTGAAGCTTGAGAAGAGCGATGTACAAAATCAAATAATCTTGAACGACAGCAGCTGCTTTAATATGAAATAGGAAAGCAATCGTCAGGTTTTAAACAATTATATTCACAATACCAGTATTTAACCACAGACAAATTCCAACTGCATCTTTAACCAGGATAATTCAAAATAAATAATTATAATTGTAGGCTTTTGATATTTGTTATGAAAAATAACCTAACAATGGTGCTTTTTATAAAATAATTTTTTTTTTCAAAGATTGATGATAATGGTTTTTAAGTTTACTTTTATTTAAGTGTATATAAATTATTTATTAGGCAAGCACATATGTAAATTAGAAATGTGTTTTCTATTTGTAAGAAGAGCATATTTAAGATGCTTCAACAATTATTTAAAAAAAGCAATGAGAACCTTCTCACATTCAAACTGTATTATCATCTTTACTTTTTTTACTTTTCATATTTTTCCCACTACTTCTAACCGTTGGCCTTTCACTGAAGTCGAGTTGCGGAAAATGTTTTCAGTTCTGAAGGACATTTCTAAGTATCAAAGCCAATGAAAGAAGTACTGTGGTCTGGATGGTCTCTATTCTTCATCTAATCCCCAGTTCAACGAGACTCTTTTCCAGATTCTTGACGACCCTTAAAAGGTCGGCATCTACGATTAGTATCACCATCATCTTCATGCCCTATATAGTTTTCAATTCTCTGGTCTAGTTATTTGCCCACCTTTTCACTTTACTTTACGTTCACTCTGAAGTCTGCTGGAATTGAAAAATCAACTTGATAAAAAGTTATTTTCTTCTTATTAATTAAAACTAGATCTGGTTTTCCTTTTAATCCCAGAGTTCTAGATATTTTTATGCGTTTAATTTTCTAACACATATTCTAGTTTGAGCTTATACAATTTGTAAGTATGGTGAAATTTAGTATATTCCACAATACCCTGTGAATCATATTCCTCACCGAGTCATATCTGTTCATGAGTTCATTCTGAGCTAGTATGCAGTATTGACTCAGGTGATTAACTGTTTCATCTCTATCACCATATGCTGCAACATATTGACAATTTTGATTTTAGCATAATTAGTTATTGTGGCATTATTTATGCTTCTATTATTAATATCAGTTTCTCTCATTAAGTTTTCCCCTTTGTAGCCATGTCCAGGTCACCATATAGGCAATGTCCTTCGTTTGATGCATGAATTACATCTTGTTGTTCTGCCAGGTTTGACTTCATATATATATATATATATATATATATATATATATATATATATATATATATATATATATATATAGTTTTCCTTATTAGTAGTAACTGGTGATTTAAGTGCGAGTAAGAGCAAGTCTTGAAATTTACTTCTGCAGGAATTTTTGGGTGTTTATATTTCTATGGAGTTTTGCAGTCGTAATATTATTGGTCCCAGCAAAAGAGTGATTATTAATCTCATGTTTTACATTTGATAAGGAAAGAAAGCAGGTGATTCGCATGTTTTGAATAAAGACGTAAACTTAAAATTTCATGGACTCACCTGTGGTGTAATGGTTATCTAATGTGGTGGGGGAACACAGTAGTCCGAGTTAAATACTAACGTGTTTGCATTTCCCAATAACCTTGGGAAAGGTATACATTCCACTATTCTCCATCCAGCTAAGGGAAATGGTGGTACAGACTGGGCTCTTTAAACTTGGTATGGGAAAAGGTCTAGGAGAAGGAAAACTCTGAATTCAAAACTGTTAAACGCCGTTCAAAAATAGCCATTTTGTCTCATCCTGCTTGTAGTGAGATGTTCGTTGATACATACACTTGGAATTTTATTCTGAAATATTTTTTGATAAAATAAAACATTTTAAGAAAAAGTCCAAAATCTAATCTTTAAATACTAAGCCTAATGACAAGATATATCCGCTAAACCTTTCCAGAAGTGAAAACAATAAATCCTTATAAAATTTAATAACTACCACTTCATTACCATAGGATTTTAAGCTTAATATTCCCAAGTTAAATTGCATACATTTCCAATCCATGCGTACAATAAGTGTAAATAACAGATACAAACTTCTTCTCGTTTTTTTTAAAATTCTACTAGATTGATAGAAAAGTACCTTTAAAATTTAATTCTTGCACAAATAAATAATACAAAATAAAATTTCTATATTTACTTGAATAATTCACTGAAAAAAAGATTTATTCTCTACTTTAAGCTTTCAAAACAAAAAGTCAATATAATTATTATTATTTGCCCTATCTAAGTATATGCAGAGTGTTTAATTAATAGTTTAGTTGACGTAATAATGCCATTTATATCTCTAAAATAGCAATGGGCAACTGGAATCTTTTAAACACTTTAATACTTATTTTCATAATTATTCAAGAAATATGTATTCGCACAGTACGCTGTACTCAATATTTCTATCTAATGAAGCGGAAGTCTTAAGATTTTGATGTGTTCAGCGAAATTTCCAAGTGTTTCGTTCGTTCGAATTATTATATTAATTTTCAAGTATTTATGAAAATAGTGTTTCCTGCAATTTTTTTTTCGAATTCTTAAAAAGTTAGCTAAAATTCTAAGATAATCACATGTCTTCAGTCAACGACTTATACGGAACATAACGCTCATTATCCAATCTTTTTGGGACCGTTCCAAGTGCATCAACTACAATTGGTATCGCTTTCATCATTATTATTATTATTATTATTATTATTATTATTATTATTATTATTATTATTATTATTATTATTATTATTATTATTATTATTATTATCATCTTCGAAGGAATTATTTCTAACACACTTGCTGGGAATAGCACTTTTGCCTTCCTTATTGCGTCCAAATTCATTAAACGAATTAAAGACCCTGTTGAATTAACTATTCTACGTTTTAATGGGGGACTTCACAAGCTTTCTCTTTTGTTATGGAATGAGTAAGCTAAATACACCAGGCTGATAAGGATATATACAAATTAAAAAGAAAATGCTAGCGAAAAGCAATAAATATAAGGATGATAAAATTATATTTTTGTAATTACATCTATAAACAAAATATCCTAAAGTCTAATTTTTTTAAATGATGATATATGAAAGGATGTGAAATGATTGTATACGTTTTTAAATCTGAAAATATATATTATTTCTGGCTTAAATTCTAAGATTACTTATTGGTATGATTTAACTAATCATTAGGAACATAATCGATTTTGCTATTATTCTTGAAATTATTGGTGATTCTTAATTCTGTTCGATGTTCTGGGAAGAAAATTCTCATTATTGACTGAATTATTCCAAAATCTATTCCCCCATGAATTATAAAAAAAGAAATCATCAGCACCCCTTAAAAATAATAATCAGATGGTACTATAAAAATGGCCAAAAGAAAAAATTTCTGTAAGAGTTGGACGAGTTAAATGTACTAAAGTGCTCAATACAAAAAGTAGAGCTAAGAAATAATAATAAAGTAATACTTAATTATTATTCATATATATTTATATATATATATGAAATAAAGTTAAACCTAATGAGTCAGATATACCTACTAATAGTTTCACTTAGCAGCTCATCAGGCAAGAATACACACACAATGAAGTGTAAGCATTTAGCTGATTACTTATTCGAGTTACACTTCTTATTGGGTTTTTTCGTCAAAATAGACCTTCGTCCTTTCTAATCGTCTTCAAATTAATGGGATGAATAATAGACATTGTTGAATTATACAGTTTCTAAATGGGGGGAGGTGACAAGCTCACAGTATTGTTCTAGAAAGTGGAAGTAGAATACACGTTGAGGGTGCTAATAAAGTTTTAGGCAAAAATATCAAAAAAGGAAAAACTAGTGAAAAAGCAATATAAAAATGAATACATTTGGTAAATGATATAAATCGATTTATTAGATAACATTGATAAATAGAATATCCAGATTTGTATTATAAAAGATCATGCCATATATGATGCGATATGTAAATATGTGAAATCCTGATATATGAAAATATGTGAAATAATGATATATGAAAATATGTGAAATGATGATATATGAACAAAAATTATTATGATATATGAAAATATTGGAAATAATTAAATTTTAAAAGATACGCAATTATGATATATGAAAAGATGTGAAATGATGATTATTGAAAAGGTGTGAATGGATGATATATGAGAAGTTTTCCTTATATATATATATATATATATATATATATATATATATATATATATATATATATATATATATGTATATATATATATGTGTATATATATATATGTATGTATATATATATATATGTATGTAATGTATATATATATATGTATGTATGTATATGTATATTATGTATGTATGTATATATATATATGTATATATATATATATATATATATATATATATATATATATATATATATATATATGAAAAGGAACAAGCCATATGTAGTAGTCACTCAAAGTTTCACCGTAACATAATCTGTGCACTTTTTTTTATAGAATAGGACATGCATATCTTCCTGTTTCCTTAAATAAAACGTTAGAACATGCATATCTTGGCTATTTCCTAAATAAAAACGTTAGAAATGCGTTTAACATAAAATGTCATATTACAAATTGCACGTAAATATAACATTAGAAGAGATATCCGAAGAAACCTTTTCAAGATAAACGTAACAGAATTAATTTGTTTTGACATTGAATGTACTTTAACTATTTTCTCTATTGTTGAATAAAGAAAAACATCGTTCTGCCAAGAACAGCATCTAGTTATAATAATCAGGTTTAAAAGATAACCAAAAATGGTAGCATGTATATATATATATATATATATATATATATATATATATATATATATATATATAAATGAAGGAACACATTTTTAACTTGCTTCATTATAATAATTTATTTCAAATACGGCATCTTGAGGTAATTACAAGAACATGACTCTTACTGAGAATTCCGCAACGTATCATCGCTTTTAAATCAATCAATTTGGGGGGTCTTAGTTCGAGATAGGCAGGATTAGTTTATTTCAATGACCAATAATAAAATGTTATATATATATATATATATATATATATATATATATATATATATATATATATATATATGTATATATATATATATGCATATAATTTTATTATTGGTTAAACACTTTTAGGTGAACAATTTTTTTTAATTAGTCAACAAATTATCAGGAGTATAATTGTCTCCTTTATTATTTGAATTGGGTTTTTGACTTCCGAATTCTGTCAGCAGGACTGAGAATAAAATTAATTATTTAAAAATTATAATAAAAAATAGAAAAGGCAAAAAGTAATGAAAATAAGATAAATTTTGGGATACTAAAAATGAATAGATTTGTTAGATTTTTATTTTGAAATTACATTTATGAACAGATTGTCCCAATTTCTATTAAAAGAAGATAAATAACGCGACAATGATTGTGCATGCATGAGTGTATAGGAAACTGCATGTACGTCTCTGTGTGTGCATACTTGCATGTGTGAATTTAAAACTGCGTTTGATCACTTTCTGGCAAAGTAGAACGAATGCAGGTAAACTACAAAGACTTCACTGCGTAGATCTAATGGGCAGTCAATCGGAAAGACTGGCGACAATTCACTTAACCCCGTGAAACGCTGACCTTGGTAGAAGATGCGATAACGAAAATGCTCTCAGAAAAGTAAAGCTTCAAAGCCCACATCTTGCTCTTAACATTTGAAATTGTCTGACATGCTGAATGATCTCATGCCTTAAAAGCCTTTCAGCGATCATAATCCATAGCCTCTTTTTCCTTTGGGTTTTTATTGATCTATTCTGATAAAGACCGTCTCTTATCTTAATGCCATTCCAAAAGTACTGAGCCGATTTTATTCCTATCAGTTTATCACACACACACACACACACACACACACACACACACATATATATATATATATATATATATATATGTGTGTGTGTGTGTGTGTGTGTGTGTGTGATAAACTGATAGGAATAAAATCGGCTCAGTACTTTATATATATATATATATATAATATATATATATATATATATATACACATTTTGTTTGGATTGTAGGTTATATCTCAATTTCCTTATTTTACTATCATGAGAGACGATTCACTTCCCAAAGTCAATATAAGAAAGGCTACACACACACACACACGCACACACACACACACACACAAACAAACACGCATATATGCACACATATATATATGTATATATATGCAATTTGTGAATGTATATATATATATATGTGTGTGTGTGCGGGTGTATGTGTGTGTGCGTGCGTTGAGCGTTATATTTCAATTAACTATCATATGTAACGATTCACTACCCAAAGTCAAGATAAAAAGACGATATATATATATATATATATATATGTGTGTGTGTGTGTGTGTGTGTGTGTGTGTGTGTGTGTGTGTGTGTGTGTGTGTGTGTGTGTGTGTTTATGTGAGCGTGTGTGTGTTGTGTATGTTGAAGTTTATATTCACGATTTCCTACGATTTACGATTCACTACCAAGATAAAGGAATTGACAAGTGTACCATGATCGTTATATAAAGGGGGGGGGGGAAACAAATGTATATGACTACCGAATCTCACAAAGGGTATAAACACATGGGCTGTCTCCATTGTGAGATACTCTGGACCATTCTTAAAATGGACGAGAGTTGCTCCGATAGATGGACCAGGACCAAAGGCCAAGGAAACTTTTCACAAAGCATTACACCCGAGAGACGACATATTATATGTATCAAGAAAAGAGGGAGGAATAGGTCTCGTCAGAATTGAAGATTGTGGAGATACGACAATTTGAGCACTCGATGAATACACTAAAATGAGCAAAGAAATGCTAATAGCAGCAACAAGAAAAAAAAAACAATTGCAACATATGGACGAGCAAACATATAACAAAAACAAGAAATGTGAAGCGGGATGAAAAATAGCTGTATGGACACTTCAAAATACAAACTGGAGAAATTACACATGAGAAGACATGGAAATGGCTAAGATGGGGAACCCCCAAGAAAGAAACCGAATCACTAATAATCACAGCACAATACAATGCATGAGAACAAATTGTATTAAAGCAAAAATAGATTAGGCACAACATGATAGCAAGTGTAGAATGTGTGGCGAAAAAGACGAAACGGTCAATCACATAATAACTGAACGCAGTAAGCTAGCCCAAATAGAGTACAAGAGGAGGTACAATTGGGTGGGAAAGGTGATTAACTGGGAATTGTGCAAGAAATTTCATTGTTATCATACACCTAAAGGGTGTATGCACAAACCTGAATCTTTCCTGGAGAATGAGAGGCACACAATTCTCTGTGACTTTGAGATGCAGACCTAGTGTTGATTAACAAGAAGAATAGAAATTGTCATTAGTGAAGTTTGCCATCTCGGACGATCACCGTGTGAAAGTGAAAGAAAGCGAAAAGATATGCAAATAACTGGACCTTGCCAGAGAACTAAGAAAGCTATGGAAAAGGAACGTGAAGGTTGTGCCAATTGTATCTAGGGTCATTCGAACGGTCCCCGGGATCTATAAAAGAATCTGGATGAACTGGAAATCAGATGGACGTGAAAAACTCGAATAAACTTGTCAACTGGTGGATTTTGCAGTGCCAGCAGATCACAGGTGAAGCTAAAGGAAAATGAAAAAATGGACAAATATCTGGACCTTGCCACAGAAGTGAAAAAGTTATGGAACAGGAAAGTGAAAGTGATACCAATTGTGGTTGGTGCACTTGGAACAGTCACAAAAGGATTAGAAAAGGGTTTGGAAAGTTTGGATATCAAAGGAAGGATTAAAACCATTCAGAACACTGCTGCAATCTGCCAGAATACTCAGAAGAGTCCTGCAGACCTGAGGAGACATGCTGTCACTCAGACTCCAGTGAAATACCATCAGCTAACACTGGTGTGAAAACTCAAAAGGGGTGAATAATAATAATAATAATAATAATAATAATAATAATAATAATACAGTATTACTAACGCAACTCTATATTACATAATAATAATAATAATAATAATAATAATAATAATCTTAAATAAACAATTATAGCTTCAAGAAACTAGTTTATTTATTTTGCTTTGGAATATTCCCATCGAGAAAGCAAATTATTAACTACACGAGCATAACAAATTATAAATGACTAGAATATAAGATCACTTTGGTAAAAATATTTCTGTCTTATTGTTTTTCATACTGAAGAATGAATATCTGAAAAAAGAAATTGACAGAGGAGAGTGTGGAGGATTGGTCAATGAGATAAACCCTTTATATTCGGAAATATAAATAATTTATACACATTCATATGTTATCAATATTACAATCGAATGCAAATAATGTTCAAACAGGTCAGATTGACCCATAGATGAAAACATAAAAGGTACTGACATTCCTCATCGGAGGAAATCAAGTAGTAGTAGTAGTAATGTATTTGTAAGCTAAACGTTCCGTAGCTCCCAAACTTGATCCCCTACTAGATGTAGTTTAATGTCATACTCAATTGTTGTTGAATGTCATACTCGAAACACCAACCTTTGTGTGAGCTTTACCGTTCTAGTCAAGAGAAGACTTTTGTGATGCCAACGATTAATTGTTGTCAGTGTAAATGAAAATCTTCCCGATTGTTCTCATCTCTGGCGTAAAAGGGCAGCATTCAATACCATACAGATCATGCATGCCTGGTACACTTTGAACTTAGAGTAGAATACCAGCTATTTTTGTCCAACTCTTTTGTTTGGTCAATCAGCTAAAATATTTCCCTGGCGAACATCACGTCTCTGGTGATAGTAGAATTCAAATAAATAAAGAGACAAGTGACTTTTAGCACTTCATTGCCAAGGTCGACTGATTGTGGTGCAGGGATGCCCTGACCCCTGATATTGGTTTTCTTGATGTTGGTTTAGCAACTGCAGAAGGTTTTACTGGCATGTGAGTTGAGGTCAGGGGGTTTGAAGTCTCAATATGTCATCAGGACAGGCAGCCCTCTGCACGCATTGACCTGACCGATTTATATTCCATTACATGACAACCGTAACAACAAATCTGGTTTACAACCTAGTGGTGAAACTTCGTAGCAGAGGGCAGAAGAGTGTTTTTCATGGAACATATGGATTTTATAGTTGTGACTTAGTAGATAATGGCTGTAAAAAAAAAAAAAAACTGGTGATGATTCAGGCTAACGAAACGGACTATCTTTGTGAGTAACTGAACATTTTTGATAAAGTGTCTGAACAAACAGATGTTAAGACATTTTATGCAAAAAATTCATTTTTATCCATATATACAGGGTGTGTAAAAAAAGTATCGAGATTTTTTGTACTTATTGTCACACCTTGTATACTGAAAAAATAAGCGTTCCATTATTTGTTCATTTCTATCTTGGTAAATACAGTTTCAATCTCGATACTTTTATGACCCACCTTGTAAATATATATATATATATATATATATATATATATAAAGATAATCTAATGAGTCAGACGAACCTACTATTAGTTTCGCATAAAGCTCTTCAGGGCTAAAATCTGACTAAAGAAGAAAAAGGAAGCAAGACCAATAAATACTACTAAGTCAGATTTTAGCCCTGAAGAGCTTTATGCGAAACTAATAGTAGGTTCGTCTGACTCATTAGATTATCTTTATTACTTGGCTCTACTTAGGTATCGAGCCCTTTTTACATATTACCTTCTCCTAGCGGTTATATGAATATATATATATATCTTATATACATATATATACATATAAATTGTTTTTTCTTTTGGCCAAATACTGTACCAATAGATTATTTTTTGTTGGTACAAATATCTTGGTCCTTTCTTTTTTTCAAAAATTTTTTTCTTCCTGGTTGATGTTTGGTATATTTTTACAATCAAACTCTCTGCTGGTTTTTTCTCTCCGCAAGGATCTACCAACATGCTTGGTATATTAAATTATATATATATATATATATATATATATAATTATATTATATATATATATATATATATATATATATAGGTAGTGTGTGTGTGTGTGTGTATTTATATTGAAACTAATGTGGTTTAATACTACATAATTCAAATTTTTTCTAATTGTTTCTTTTTCTTTCCAAGCTTTCCAATGATGTTCTTGATATTATCAGTTTTTTTTTAAGTCTGAAAATATTATCATTCTTAGTACATTCGATTCTCCTTTGAACCATTGTTAAGGGTGCTTTACTGAGGTTATCATTGTTTGTATCAATTCTATTGTTCGTGTCATAAGGTGAAACAAAATAATGCTAGTTATATTTTAGGTTTAAGTTACAATGTTCAAGAAAATGTGACCGGTTTTTCAATATGATCTAAAACAATAATTGTTCCATTTAAGTGAGACCTTTTAAAATATTATCAGCGGTTTCGTAATTAATTCCATTAAACGTGGATTGTCTAATATATATATATATATATATATATATATATAAATATATATATATATATACGGTGATTGACTCTTCTTTACAGAGGAAGGCAATTTCTAGAAGAAAGCAGTTCGGTTGTGATCACAGGTGGTGGTTCAGGGGTCCAGCTTTACTTTTACGCGCCCTATCGCACATATAACGCTGAATCCTCCCATCTGGCTTCCTCTCGTATGGGATCATACGTGACTGAGGAGCCCATCACAGACCAGCCCAGCCCTCGTCAACCAAGCCGCGCCACTCTCATCACATATTGGAAATGTGTCCCAGACGTCTGTCATCTCCCGCTACGTAACGCCCGCTTCAGAACGGGGTGTTCGAGCCGCCTTACCTCAAACCCTTTACATCCAATATGAATAGATCCTCTCCAAACCACACGATTCGTAGCTATCATTTCCCTCTCCTGAACATTTATATCAAGAGTTTTTAAGGTTGTTTTTGATGACATACCTAAAACGTTTTTATGGCTTGTGCATATATATATATATATATATATATATATATATATATATATATATATATATATATATATATATATAAGTAATTCAACATTATTAGAAACAAGAATAAAGTATACATTTTAAAAGGATTTATTCTAATTTTCATGTTTAACGTTATTTATTAAATTGTGCCAATAGTTAAGAATAATTTGACTTAACTTCAAAGTGATGATTGGGGTTTTAAATTCATCATATATATATATATATATATATATATATATATATATATATATATATATATATATTGAGATACTTAACTTTTATCTAATAATCAATTATAAATTGAATCTAAGTAGAAGTTATTTTTCCCTTTTTGTTAGCATATTCATATCAAGGAAAAATTATTAATGACTCGAACATAATTCCTTAGTGTTTCAAGGCAAAAATGTATCGATATATTTTTCACCTCTTCAATATCGAAAACTCTCCCCAAAGCCCATCCACAAAATATAGTATCTGTAAAGTTATAAGCTGATAGGAGGGTGAGAGTATGGATTTGGTAAACCTTTATTCAGAACTAAATCATTTTCTGGTGTGGCTTTAGCAGCATGGGGTCTTTTGTTGCCATGCAAGGATTATCATCATCATCTCATGCTAGACCCACGGATATACATGACAATATCTCTCACAATGATAAATGTCTCTATCCTTCCTTGCACCTGCCAGGTACTCCCCGGAGCATCCGGTATCAGCGCAGAGTTGGTTAATGTATGTCTTTGTTGGCCGGTCCACATTGGCGCTTCCATATGGTGGCTTCCCCTGGAGAACGTCACTTATGAGTTCTTCCTTACTTCTCCAGCAGTGTCCAGCGTGTCTTGTTCGTCTCACTCGGATGGTTTCTTTGATAAGGGGCAATTGGTCGTACAGCTGCTTTCTTGTGTGTTTTTTTGGCACGATTTAAGATCGCACGCAGTATTCTTGTGCAGCTTCCATATAGCTTATTCTCTAGGCATTTGTTAGGTACCATGTGGTATATTGATACAACTACGGCCTGGAATAATTGTCACTTTAGCAGAATGAGATCAGTTTTCCATATGACTGATACAGAAATCTAGAGTGGTAATAAGCAGAAAGTCGCAGTTAAATATTGTCTTACAAAAAAGACTAGTGGGTGCTTGGGTTTCCCCGGTCCATAGATTCATGTTGATATAATTGGTCTCTAATTGACAGTTGAGAATGGGGAGTCACGTACGATGCCCTAACACCGGAACGAGTGTAGTAGTGACAAATCGCCAAAAAGAGAACCATGTGTCCCGATTTATTTTATTATTTTTTTTTTAGAGTTCAATAATCGTTTCCTGAATTCTTAATATTGATATTATTTATTTAAATTTAAAAAAAACACACACACATACGCAACATGTGAGTAGTCGATTAACCGATGATGCTGTACGAGTCACGAATACACTGTCACAATGTAATCCTGCTTTGGTAACAAGTTCAGGTTTTCCCTTGGGTGATAGTCATTGTCTGTTTTCTTGAATGTGATTTTTAAAGGCCCATTTTGCCCCATGCTTGCTGATCCATTTCCGGAGGGGATAATGTAATGCACTTCGCTCAAACTGATGTCGAGAATCAATCAGATCATCTGAACCAATTAATCAAATGCTGATCTTATCCGATTGAGAAGATGTTGACAGGGCTGGAGGAC
>CM042140.1:78338790-78371290 GCA_023376005.1 Doryteuthis pealeii | reverse complement strand
ATATATATATATATATATATATATATGCGTGTGATGAGTCAATTGTCAGAAAGCTGTCGTTGAAGCCAATATCAATTTCTTTGAATAAATCAGCATAGAATTTCGAGATACTTTCATGTAATTTGGGGAATATATTAGCAACGTAAGATGTCAGTTTAATTTTCATTTTTGCATAATTTAGACCACAATTTACCCAACGCAACCTGCATATATATATATATATATATATATATATTTGGCTACGAAATTTCCCCAACGGCTGTACGAATTATATTGTTGGTATGTTTCACCTGTATGATTGGATATTTCAAAGTTACTTATCTTTTCACCTCAGAACTCATTCTATTCAAATAAAGTTATATTATTATTGTTGTAATGTAATTGTGACACGTGCAAGAGCAGGTGCTAGCGGTTTACGAGAGTATCACATTGGTGCCCAAGCTGCTCTGAGCGGTTTAATTATATATATATATTATATATATATATATATATTATATATATATATATAAAGAGAGAAGAGAGAGAGAGACAGAGAGAGAGAGAGAGAGAGTGAGAGAGAGACAGAGACAGAAAGATATACTGTCAGCGTAGCTTGGAATTTGCTGGCAGTAGGAAATAGGTGTTGTGGGTCAGACACTTAACCACATCCGATGGTGAGGCTCCTGTTCTAGAGATTTCAAGTGTCGATTATCCCCTTATTGCCGCCACACTGTGACCAGAAGTGAAAATACATGTTAGGGTCTAATCTATGTGTAACATAGATCTGTTTTAAAATTGGTATTATTTGACAGGAATACTTGATGTCATATAAATTTAAATACTTTTATGAAGTATAGTTATTTGGAGCTATACTTGTTTACTAAGGATTATTTGCTATCTGAAATCATATAACTGTAAACAAAGAAATGGTTATTATTAAATAGAATTGATTACTTTGAACCATATAATTCTGTCTTAATTGGATAGGAATTCGAGATAATATACGACTGTGAGATAATTATTTTTTTAGACAGGAATAATTGGTATCCTATAACTGTGCAAAAACAATTCAAAATGTAAATATAGATATCCGAGGAATGCAATTCCCTAATCTTTAAGCCT
The DNA here is from genome assembly GCA_023376005.1 of Doryteuthis pealeii. Classification (NCBI taxonomy): domain Eukaryota; kingdom Metazoa; phylum Mollusca; class Cephalopoda; order Myopsida; family Loliginidae; genus Doryteuthis; species Doryteuthis pealeii. The sequence goes on along the minus strand of CM042140.1, from coordinate 78,370,189 downwards.
AAAATAACCTTATATAACCTTTAAAATAACCAATTAAGATAACCAATCAACCAACGAATACTTTGAGTAATTTCAATAAAGTATGCCAAAACGATTGTAGTATGGGATCCTGACGCTACCATTTGTGAGCAGTCCAATTTATTTATGTTTTAATGTACAAACAGTCCCAGAGGCAAGTTACTATTTTGAAAGACTCAGTGAAACATATTTACTAGGGCAAATAATTTTATCTTTCCCGGGGAATTTATCAAAAATAGCAATTGTTTTCTAAAAAAGGATAATTTGCTTAATTGCTTAATTGTCCGAAACGGGACTCTTTTCTCCAGGGGAGAAATCCGAAGCAACTATGGGAATATTCCTATCTGCCTCCCGAAGGCCTGCTTCCTTTGCGACCCCCAATTTAAATCAATCTTGTGTCTCGGTTTTTCTTTTATAGAACTTTGAATACATAGCCTGAATTCCCTGCAGACTGGTTAAAAACCTAGGAAATGCATTAGGTAATTAGACTCAAATTCTGGAGCTCTAATTAGTGCGAACGACTCATTAATTACTATTACTCACAGGTCCACCATGTTATGGTCCTGTTTATGGGCCTATATGATTTATTTGCAAATTATTTGTTTTAGGCTCCCAAAAACTCGGAAGAAACTCATGAACAATGTAACCAGAAATGTACAATTTACGCATTTCCATAATCGGTGGTCAATTCTTGGTGCTAGTAAGAGTGTTTAAGTTGGTATCTCTATTTTTTTCTCTGATGGGGTGTGTAGCTAGTACAACATCCCGTGTTTGTCTACCTTTCTCCACATATTTGTCGGATTAATTACCACTTATTTCTCCCATTTGGAGGTACGATTATCTTGGTCTTTTCTTTTTTTCCCTCAAAAAAATTTCTTCCCGGTTGATGTTTGGTAGTATATTTTTACAAACAAACTATTTGCTGGTTTTTTTCTTACCGCGAGGGTTTACCAATAAGTTTGGTATATTATATATATATATATATATATATATATATATATATATGTGTGTGTGTGTGTGTGTGTGTGTGTGTGTGTGTACGAGGGTCATTGACTAAATATGGTGATTTGTTCTCATGTATTGGCTATAGGAAGCACTGTTTACATTTGCACTGGGTTTTTCATGTTTCGAAAGACTGTCAGCATGATCTTATTTAGTGATAACTGAATCTGGAAGTTTTTCTTTTCCAAATATTCAGTGTGTTTCCCCTGAATTGACTGGGAAAATCTGTTTTGCTCATTTGTAATGTCTGAGGTACTTTGTTTGGTTTGCCGCCATTTGGAATTTCGTGAAAACAAATACTTTTGAGAGATTAAGGTAAGTTTGCTGATAAACCAATTCAATCAATGCAGCGTTTGTATTTATCGAACATATATGAAAAAAAGAAATGTTGCTTTAAAAAAAGAAAGAATTTTATATTTTGAATAGCATATATATATATATATATATATATATATATAAGTAAAGAAATAACAAAAGACTTAGAGATTTAGCTTTATAGTCTATTTCAGGGAGCTTAGACAAATAGTCTAAATCTCCCGACTGATCAGATGCGAATGATGAATTTTTTTATTACTTTAAAGGCATTTGAAAACAGATTTTTATTTATATATATTTTTTAATTTTTTTTTAGAATTTTGTAGTCCTGTGATATGAATTACAAATGTAATCCTTGATGTTGCAAATGTAATCCTTGATATTGCAAAAAAGGAAAAAAAAATTATGTTGCAGTTTCACTTCCGCACAAAAAATTGGTGAGCGTAAGATGTATCTCTTAACTGTATCCAATTTTATTTTACTTTTGACAGACTAGAAAAAAGAAAGACATATTAAAACTTCGTCACCAGGCGAAATTCCCTATTCCACTAATTTGAAAAAAGCAACGGAAATAAGGAAGGATTTATAAATTTTGTAATAAAATTATTTAAATCTCTCTATATATTTTATTAAAAATTTTAATATATAAAGTAAGATATTTAAGAAAGAAGTAAAGTTATTAAAATTTTAGGAAAAGATAGAAAATTAAAATTTAAAATGAAATATAAATTAATCTATTTTATTATATTTTATTTCTAAGTGACATACACATATATATACACACATATATATATATATACATACATACATATACACACACTAACGTACATAAACATATACAAATACATACATATAAACACATACACATACATACAAACATATATGAAGATCCAAGAAATCATTTTGAGAAGGATCAGTCTCCTGAGTTACGATGATAAGGCTAACTTAGCTTGTGTACATGATGGGGAGGCTGGTTTCCCTTGTATTTAAGGGAGGGGTCCATTTCGCGATTCACTACAGTTACCAAGCATTGTTGATTTCATGTTTTCGCTACCCTAACTTATACATGTTCTATCAATGATACTGAGCACTCTGTATTCATAGATATAGGAGAAAATTTAATTAATGCTCCCACAGACACGCACATACACACACACACACACACAGACACACGCACGCACGCACGGGCACACACATACACACACGCGCGCGCGCACGCACACACACACACACACGCGCGCGCGCATACAGATATATATATATATACATATATAGATTTAGACAACTATAAATGCTCTATATTTTATGAAATGTATTGAGCCCTTTTGGATTAACTGCTAAAGCTACAATGAAAACGTGGTAGCAACTTTCGATGAATATATATATATATATATATATATATGTGTGTTGTGTGTGTGTGTGTGTGTGTGAGTTAGTGTGTGTGAGTGTGCGTGTATGTATGTTTGTGTGTGTGTGTGTGTGTGGTGTGTGTGGTGCTTAGGTATTTAATAAATGATTTTGTTGATATTTCCATGTTTACTAACGTCAATTTCATGGCTGGCGGATGATTAAAAGAAGAAAGGAACAATATTTGTCACTTTAAAGAGAGCAGAACACATCACATATGAAGGCGATTTTTTAACCAATTATTAACGATTTTAAAACCATTATTTTTGATCTTCGGGCTATCAGACTGACAACTGCAATAAAAGACAAAGAAGAAAAAATGTACTTAAGATCTGTGAAAATCAAGAACGATTTCAGGAAGCCTTCTGACTCCTCCTCGCTGCCTGACATTTTGAAAAATGCCGATAGATGGCAGGGGCAAAGGTTTCTCTGCTTTCTTTCATGTCACTTCAGGAAAGAAACTTGTTTATTCAACAAAGGTCACTGTATAAATTATGCATATATGTCGAGATATTTGTGAGTAGATAAGTCTCACACTCTCTGGGGAAATTCTTTTATTAGCGACGCTGGTCACAGAGGTATTAAAACTGGACACTTGAATATAATTAATATTTCTAATGCTGAATAAAGTTAAGATAAAATGCGTAATACTGAAGACAAGCATAAGTGTGAGTGGGCTAAGATGATGTAAATAAACTCAGAATTTCAATGTATCTATCTATCTATATATTTATCTCTCTCTCTCTCTCTCTCTCTCTCTTCTCTCTCTCTCTCTCTCTCTCTCTCTCTCTCTAACTATCTCTCCCCCCCTCTCTCTTCTCTCTCTCTCTTCTCTCTCCCTCTCTCTCTCTTCTTGTCAGTCGGTAGAGCGTTCGGCTAGAAACCAAAAGTTCCTAGTTTGATACTGTCCTCGTCATCTCAGTTTATGAGTAGCACAGGAATCTGTGCGGTAAAGGAGCTGATGATAGGTGTGGCGCTCCACCTCAGATGACAAAAAACAATCTCCTTGGTCTAGCGCTAATGAAAAGGGGATAGACTCCCTCGCTGAACTGGCTGATGCCTACTTTAGGCCGCCCCGACGACTTTACTTACTTTACTATATATATATATATATATATATGTGTAATATAAAGATTTTGAAGGCAATTTACAATGCAATATGTGTAGAAAATCACAATTATTCAACTTTTTTTTATTCTAAATATTTTCGGAAATAAAATTCCATCATCAGAGTTATTGAAAGTACCAAATGTTTTTTTACAGTACTTATCCCACGGTGATGTTGTAATCATCTGTTGTTTTAAGAAGTTGAGGAACGCCGTATATTTGAAAAAAAAATATTTCGGTTGTGGTGTTAAATCGGCTATTTCCGTGATGTTAATTCGGTTCTGCTGCTCCTGCGCTCGTGGAGATTGTTCGAAATTCTTTTAATTTTTACTATAAATTTAGCCTCGCTCAGGCATAGTGAAATAAGTTTTTTTTATAGTATCTTTGAAGCATTATGCGTATGTGAAATATAAAGATTTTTGAAGGCAATTTACCATGCAATATGTGTTGAAAATTACATTTATTTAACTTTTTTTTTAATCCTAAATATTTTCGGAAATAAAATTCCATCATAAGAGTTATTGAAAGTACTAGGTGTTTTTTTTATAGTACTTATCCAACGGCGATGTTGTAACCATCTGTTGTTTTAAGAAGTTCAGAAACGCCGTATATTTGAATTTTTTTTTCGGTTACTTCCGTGATGTTAAATCGGCTATTTCCGTGATATATATATATATATATATATATATATATATATATATATATATATATATATATATATATATATATAATAAAGGAAATAAGAAAAGTGTATACATAGAAAGAGTATTCAATGCTATAATAGCAGAGCTGGTGCAAAATCTAAAATATAAGAATATGGGTACCTTATTACTGTTACACGAGATTTATGTGTATAATACAATTCTCATACGGGAGTATATATGAAGCTCGAGTAACAGTAATAATATCTTTCTATCTATCTTTCTATCTCTACCTCTCTCCTCCCCCATCTCTCTCTCTCTCTCTCTCTATATATATATATATATATATATATATATATATATATATATATATTTATATTTTTGCTTGAAGGCAATTATAATGCATGTATCGTATAAAATTCGATAATTATAGAAAATAATATTGACAAGAGAATCCTGCAAAGGATGGCTCGCCATGCAGAACACCGTACAGACTGTTTGGACTTTATTAAGTCTCTTCAGCGATGTATACTAACGACTCCCCTCCGATGGTGTTAATTTTCCGTAAATATTGTTTCATGCGTATTATGCTATCTTCAGACGGTTAAATAGTGAAATATTGAAAAAGAAGCTTGTTCAGCGTTTATAAAACGTGAAACGTGCTCACACGATGGAATGTGAATTCACGGGAGAAAACAGTGAACTAGTTTCCAAATGTAGTCATTTAAACAGATTTATGCTATGTCATTTACCACCTGACCCTAATCAATCCCATATTTTTAGCCCTCAATTAATTTAATTTTTGTTTTTATTACATCTGCATACCGCATGCATTAAGACCTAAGCATGTTTATGTTTTTAAATGTAAGTATTACGTAATACCATTCAATCGCGTGAGCACGTATACGTTATAAACGCTGAACAACCCACGTTTTCAATATTTCAATATTTAATCGTCTGTAGATTGAATAATGGGCATGAAACTATAGTAGGAATATTGACACCATAATCATTTATGATTTTAAACCAGCGCTGCTCTTTTAGCATTGATCACCTTTACATGCTAAAACTTTTTATATCGATTCACCATTATATTACATTGCATTATATATTCGATTTTATGAAAATCGTCATCAGAGCTTGTTTATATTCCGTGTTGTCATAAAATCGAAATATTGTTCAATATCAGCGAAGTTATAAAATGTTTTCACTTTAACAGCATTTTATGGTGTTTTCATATCTTTTTTATATATACTCATACCATCGAATTCATTTCCTTTCTTTTAACTATATATTATATATATATATATATATATATATATATATATATATATATATATGAAGTGGTCAAACGATGTGTTTGAAACGGTGAAGGCCGACAATTTTTAGGGAGATTATGTGGTTAATTAAAATCATACCTAATTTGTTAATTAATCAATTATATCTAATTCATTTAATTATAATTAATTAATTAACAAATTAGGTATGACTTTAATTAAGCACATAATCTCCCTATATATATATATATATATATATATATATATATATATATATATATATATATATATATATATATAGAGAGAGAGAGAGAGAGAGAGAGATGTATTCGTGTGTATGTACGTGTGTGTTCACAACAGCTGCTGCAAGGATTATTGTAATTTATCTTTGCGAATAATACACCTTGTGTGATAATTATATACATATTCAAGGTAACATAGAAAAATGTATATAACGTTTAGGTGACAGAAATCCTCGTTTATCATTGCGTTACATACAAATAACACCTGACGTGACACATTATCAGAATTATGTAATAGATAACATTATCGTAAGATTATTATTTTCTGTTATCAGCAGTAATATTTTATACACATTTAAGAAAATAATTTAAGAATAAGGGAGACGATGTTAGTATGTGTGTTTCAATTCTGAGCAAATATCTGGAGATACTTCTTGACTTTCACCATTTCTCATGGCTTTTGATATCCCTACATAGAATTTGTTGTAAAAAGAAATTTCGCGGTGGTTCTGTTGCAAAAAGGGCGTAACTTTTACACACAATTATTTAATATCCAATGCAAATAATTTGCAAACAGATTTATGGTTTTAAGCATTCCTATTTAATACTAATAATTGAATGGTTTTAAGTAATTATTTTATTCAATAAAGCCATACATTTCCAGTTATATTATTTCAAGTAACAAATAATAAGTCATAGTAAACAATTATATTTTCAAGTAACAGTTATTAATACAGAATTATGTTTATATGACATCAAGTATTCCTATCGAATACGAATATTTTAAATAAATAATTTTTTTAATCGATCATATTTTAAATAAAATCGTCCTGGGAAACTTGGCCATGAAGTAGTAACTTCATACTTCCCAAAGCACCAGAAATATAGCCTCGATATCAGTTGCGGTATAGTTTCATACCCACGACACCCCTTTTTACGAGGAATCTTACCCCTCAGCATGGGATACATACAGCATGCTTTAAGTCTCAGTGACATGACAAATGCTGTCTGTATGTAGTTATGCGTTTATACTAGTGTGTATGTGCGTGCAATGACATGTATGTTTGACCTGACTACTGATTGAAATGGCTGTTGTTCAGTAATTGATAGAAGTTGAATACATGCCAAGGTCTTGAATGAAAAACATGCTGTTCCTCTCAAATTGAATAGTTAGTACTCGATAGTAACTCAATTTCTTATTTTGTGCCACTGATCAATAGATATATCTCTCAGAATATCGAAAGGTTACACAATGTATAGCCAATACTTCAGGTGACATTTTTCCATCATCATAACGATAGAGAATCGTGCCACCACTCTATCACCCAAACGTCCTTGATTTGTTGCATCCATTACTGAATTCGGTTATGATGAAATGACTTGTGTTGATTTTTCGTTGGGAGTGTTATTCATAGTTATGCGAGCCATTGTATCATTAATAAAAAAAGATGAATTAATTTATTTCTCTAAAAATGTGGTTGGTGATCTTTGTTTTGTGGCAGCACTTTTGATATGAAACTTGTTTAATAGACAGAATTACTGACGTCCTTGTGCACTTAACACACACACACACACGCACACGCACACGCACATATATATGTGCGTGTTTGTATGTGTGTGTGTGTGTGTGTGTGTGCGTTTACTTCATTCTAGTTGGATGATATGATTTTTCCACGATGACGAATCATCCAGGGAAATTAAGTAGAATATCTAATAAGTAAAAACTCATTTTTTTATTTTTTCGTATTTAAGGAACTGAAATAAATAAGTAAACAATGCAGTATCTTTTTAATTTATAGAAAATATGAAGATTTTTTTTCATGGACAATTTATTGAGTCGAAAGATTTACAATATGTTGGAAGCGCTAGTTGCAGCGTGTATATCACGTGACCGAAGCACTTGAAAGCATACTAGAAAACATCGTGGTAGTTAGTGCGCTGACAGTTCATACATTGCGTCACTCCATGTGTGATTTGAACGCTGCACAGATGCACATGCAACGTATTCTAATTCTAGAGAGGCTTCGTTTTCACACTGTCCTATCGAATATGAATAATTTTAAACAGATCTATTTAACTTATAGATGGGACCCTTACAGTAGTAGCTACCCCTGTTTAAAATGGATATCGGAGTAAGTGTTCCAAGCTCCTCACTTCTATTAAACTAGAGCCTCGATATCAGATTTAATTTACTGTTATACCCAGGATCCCTCTTGTGGAGGAGAGTCAACCGCTCTGAATTTTTATCTTTGATTAAAGAAATGTTCCAATTTTGTTTTTGGTTACAGCGTTTAAATGATATATAGTTTGTTAATAAAAAAATACATAAAAATGTCAGTTTTGATTGAGTAATAAGTCGTTGGGTTGACCTAAAATTGGTATCAGTCAATCACCGAGGGAGCCTATCCCCTTTTGACTAGCGCTAGACCAAGGAGATTGTTTTTGCGTCTGAGGTGGAGCGCCACACCTACCATCAGCTCCTTACTTTACCACACATGTCTCTATGCTACTCATACGCTGAGTTGGCGAGGGCCGGTATCGAACTAGGAACCTTGTGGTTTCTAGCCGAACGCTCTACCGACTGAGCTGACCCGGATCTATGAAAATAAATTGTCAGTGGTTTAATTATATATGGGCTGTACTCTATGTTAGGTTGAGGCAAAAGATTCTAGCATTTTTAGCAAATTTCATTTATGTATTATTTTTCTTACTCCGTCCTTTAAATTATTGAGATCTAGACCTGTAGATAATTTCATAATTTGTGATGTATTTTCATGACCCCCACCAGGCCTGATTACTATAAAAATATGTTTAACCTTTTTAAGCTCATGGAATGGTCAGTGCAAAAAAAATGTATGGTCCATTCGGCATACCCATTCGGGAGCAGCTCAGGCACTGGGCAATAAAACCGGCAATTACCCCTTTAGGCAAGGGGGCCCATTACCTCATTCACCACATTATAAAATTAAGGCTTCTGTATCAGGCAAATATATTTACCCAACCCATTCGCCACGGGTAGGATGTAAAACAAGTTTGCAAGTATGGGATACCCGACGAAGAAGAAACTCGCAATTCAGTAGCCATTGATCTAGCTTGCTAAACATTACTCCACATTGCGATGGCCGTTATATCCAAACTGTCCGCCACGTGTAGGATTTGACACAAGGTCGCACGTATGGGGCATCTAAAGAGGATCGAACTAGCTTTTCAATTGTTATTGATCATCAAGATTGACTTGTTAACCATTATACAATGAAAATTTCCCTAGTATTGGGAAAAGTATTTTTCGCACATCCACTTTCAGAACTTATTGCTTTTCACATCTAAGTATTCTTGTCTATTTGCAGAATCTTTAACAATTTCTAGCGAGTGACAATCACCCATTTTACCCGTTGCAATTCTCATCGATAAACAATATAAAGTTTCCAATCTCATTATTGACAAATCACGTGTTAATATTAATTTAAATTAGTGTATCTACATTAGAAAACTATATATATATATATATATATATATATATATGTGTGTGTGTGTGTGTGTGTGTGTGTGTGCATAAATATGTATACATATGTATATGTGTAGACAATATATATATACATATATATGCATATATATACATATGTATATACATGTATTTGCATATATACGTACATATGTATATATAAGTATCTATATGTGTATGTGTATATATATATATATATATATGAATATATATATGTATATATATATAAATATACATTTCTATACATGTATGCATATGTGTGTGTGTGTGTGTGTGTGTATCCGTGTGTGTATGTGTGTGTGTTTCAATTATAAAACATTTAAAGCTTCAATTTATTTTACATAGAATATATATTTTTTAATATTATTCATACAAAGAACTAAATAAAGATATTTCGTGCAAAGACTGTATTATCAAAGTCTGACAATTTATTTTTATGATCATTGATGTGAATTAGTCAAATTGAACCAAGCGGGAAATGAATGTGATTCGCCGTTTATGTTACATTCATTTGTTCGGCTAAACATCACTAATAGATTTAGCATTATAAATAAAAAGAATCATTTACAAAAGCATCATTTCTTCATTTCCGTTGATATATATATATATATATATATATATATATATATATTATATATATATATATATAGAGAGAGAGAGAGAGAGAGAGGAGAGAGAGAGAGATAGATATAGGTAAGTGCTTTTTTTACCTACCATCAGCCAATCAGATTTATCCATTTGTCCATATGCATATCTTTCGTTGTCTCCTCTCTCTCTCTCTCTCTCTCTCTCTCTCTCTCTCTCTCTCTCTCTCTACATATATATATATATATATATATATATATATATATATATATATTCCTGTAGTCAGGATCTTTCCATGTGTGGTTTAACCAAGCTGATGCAAGTAGACCATAAGGAGAGCTCAATGTGCCTAATACCAGTGAGTAGAAGAACAGAGCAAGATATTTAGTAAATGAAGGAAAAAACTCTAAACTTGCTTCATTGCAATAATTTATTTGCATCCTCGTTGGCGTAGATTACCGTGCGAGTGAGTTGGATTTTAAAGGAAAGATAATAATAATTATGATAAAAATATACTTGCCAAAAATAATGTTTGAAAATACTCCATCTAAAATTTAAAATAGTAGCAAACAGATGAACCCCCCAATGGGGACATTTATGAATGTTTTAATGTAATAACTTATATTGGTTTTAAAAGAAAACTAACGAAACCAAATAAGAAAAGATTACACGTATTTGCATTTTAATTTGATATATTCTCTTTAAAATCCAAGATAAGAAGCAAAAATAGATTAAAAATTAGAATTTAAGATTAAAGATTAAATCCTTACGTTACTTACTTGAAACAGAGAGGGATATTAGAAGAACTAGCAAATATATGCACCCTCCGGGTGCAAGTATTTAAGTTTTAATATAATAAAATATCATATTAAATTAGAAAGACCAATGGAACTGAATAAAAATGCAGATAACATGATTTTGAACAGAGGGGGTATGATTGAAAAATAGAACAACGTTGAAACTAACTCTTCCATCATTTTCAATTACTCCTATTCCTAATTTAACTATTTAGTTAAAATAGGAAGTAAAGAATAATATGACAGTTATTTATTTTTGTTAAGGGATTTCTTTTAAGATTTATTGAAGAGAATTTTGCTCGTATTCAATAAGATAAAACTAAACAATTAGAAATCAATAATATTAAGCACATATTTATTAAAATCAATTTTTTAAGATCAATATGCAAATTAGCCTTCCCATTCACACTGTAAACCGCTGTTTTGTTGTATATATAAATACAACTGCATGTTATTTGTATGTAGATATGGTCAACAGTCTTAATGATGTAAAACAATTTTATTAATAATTGAGGTTTAAATAAAAATAAAATCATGGAGAATGGGATGCAGATAAGAAAGGGAATTGTGATTTGTATAGTAATATAGTTTCGGTTACAGATAGAAAAACATACAATTTCCATTATAATAAGATAGAACATCTTAGACTCTAGCTCTTACCATCGCCCCCGGTTTGAATGCTTAATTTTCAAGATTTAACCATTTAACTAATTTAGACAGTAAATAATAAAATAACAGTTATTTTGTTTGTTAATGAATCCTGGCTCATATTTATCAAACGACAACCAAACAATCAGAGATCAATAATATCAATCGCGTATTTATAAAACTAGCATTTATACGATCAATATGCAAATTAGCCTTTTCGTTCACACTGTAAACTGCTATTAATTTGTTTATATAAATTCATTTGCATGTGAGTAGATGGGGCCAACGGAATTAATAATGTAAAATATTTCTTTAAAATTTAGATTTGAATTTTAAAAAATAGAATCATGGAGAATGTGACGTAAATAACTAAGGGAAGTTGTAAGGTTTGTTTTTTTCTCGGTTAGACAGACGGAAATATAATCTCCATGATAAGAAATGTTTTCATCCTTCTCTTTTATTAACCGCCTCTGCCGGGAAGAGATGATAGGAGTCAAAACAACCCCGTTGCAATATGAAATATATCCTCTCTGATATTAGCAACAAAGAGTATTTACCAAAAATACTAGAAACCAAGTGTATTCATTAAGACTGAGTAGAAATATCGTTATGCTTTAAGCAAGAGGCCGGCACGAGTTTGATTTTATTCTAAGAGAATAATAGAATATTTCCCCAACCTCTCCACTACGGTCAGGATGCAACATAAGGTCAATTTAAACGCAGAATAATGTTTGTTTGAATCTAGTAATTTCCATCTTCTCAATTAGTTGCCTTACTAAGACAAATGAGCATAGTGTGCCCAACTATTATCTCAGAGTTTGGGCATTTAAGCCAATTGAAACGCTATCAGTCTCGTCACGGATTTGAACTCGAGCTGCCGATTCCATTTCCTACGAAGATAAACGTTACCCCAAGTGCGCCTCTATAGATGATAAAATCCATTTATTTATTCAACCCTTCCAACAAGGCTAAGATACGACACAAGATGCGACACAGCAGCTAGTTTGAATTAAGATAGTTATCTCCTATCCTGCTTACCTTACAAAAGCGAAAGAATCCGGTCTGCCCAAATATTAATTAACAGCTGATGGTGAGAAGAGATATTCGTTCTTTCTCAAGTATATTACCGTGAAATGAAACGCAAACAGCCTCGTTCAGTATTTGAACCCGCGTTGGCGATTCCATTTCTTATGATAATATAATGTTATAAATAACGGTATTACGTGCTGCAAAAGGACATTATTATAGCACATGATTTATTCAATCTGTGTTTACTGCAAACTGTTTCTTCCTCTCTGAACAAATTCCTGTATTCAATATACTTTGTTTGAGTAGGAGGTATCATTTACTTCATCATTGCTTTAGAGTTTTTATTTCTTTGCTGGATAAATTGTTTACCCATTTGAGTAAATGATTACTTCCTTGATATATGATGGGACTAGAGAGCGCACATTTAAACAACTGTCCTTCATCATCGTCATCATCATCATCATCATCATCATCAAGGTGGGCTGACAGTATGGTTTCCCTTGACTCTTTTTCGCCACCGGTCATCACTCTTGGTAGGTCCTCTTAATGACATACGTATTCTGTACAGAGCTGTTTTCACTGCTCGGCTAACACTGGTGTGTGTATGTGTAAGAGTCCCTTTGAGAACAGTGCTTTTAATTTGACCTTACTTCTCCAGCAGGGTCCAGCATGTCCCGTTCGTCTTATTTCGATGGCCTGTGCGATTGGTGGTGTGGTCATACATCTGCTCTTTTGCAGAGTGCTTTCTCTGAGACTGGTTGTCTAATCAAGTCTGTCCTACTATTAACACATAACTGAGGCAAGGGGATAAGCGATGAAGGTATGCTTTTCACAATAGCATTAGCCTAACAGAAAATGTAAAGAGCCACGTTTAGAATTTGAACACAGGTTACTGATTCTATTCCCTAAGATTTTATAATCTAATTACATAACGGCCTGCGAAACAAAATTATTATTATTGTTTTATTCAATCTGTGTTTATTTGTTCCAAACCGTTTCTTCCTCTTTGAACAAATTCCTGTATTTAATATACTTTGTTTTGGCAGGAGATATCGCTTACTTTGTCAATGATTGGAGTTTCCATTTCTTTGCTGTCTACATTGTTTCCTCAATTGGAAATACGATTCTTAAATATCTTCCCCCTTTTTAAGGTTTCTTCCTTTCGGGGATTCAATAAAGCTATCACTTTACAACTCGTTCAAAATTATCCATTTCATAAGAAAAGAAAATGGGTGAACAAACGTATAACAAACGGAATCAATGAAAGGAATATTTCTAAGTGAGATTAATTCAATTTTCGAAAATATAATTCCTGGCCTAAAAGTTAAAGGAAAGTTTTCACCAACAGCAAATAATAGGACTTGCTATCGAATCACACTGCAAATATCGATTCTCTCTAGATCATATTACAGACATGTTAGACTGAAAGCAGCGGATTTAAGCAACAATGTGCTTGTTAAATACTTAATTGGGAGACCACTTAGGTAACAGCAGATGCTGTAAGCAATCAGGTTCCTTTGGTTATCAAAATGGCTTGATTTGACATTAAATAACCCGCAAATGTTGGGTATGCGGTTCGGCAAAAAATCGCCCAAAACAGCCAAACTCTAGATCACTGAAGTTAAGCAGCAATGGCCCTGCCCTGTTATTAGGGGGTTGACCGCATGTAAAAAGGTAGGATTAGAAGAAATCTAAGGTCTCTGTTGGATTTAAAAAGGAAGAGAAAACAATATCAGCACATAAGACCTACAACCTATTCACATTGAAAGCACCTGTTCGCTCTAGGTTACAGAAGTTAAGTAACAATGACCCTGCTCAGCAATTTGGAGGGGATCACAAATCTGTTACATAATGTAATGACACGGCTTATCATTTGTGCTAGAATATGCAGTTAGATTTTGAAACTAACTGTAACACTGAAAAACACTGGAAATAAGTCCATACTGTTTGATTGGCAGCAGCCCTGAACTCAGATTTCACATATAGCGAGATTGTCATTATCTTAGAGAGTCATGTGATCAGAGGTGTCTGGTAGAAGTAGAATTTAGAATTAGTCAAGGTTGAGGCCAACAGTCCTGTTGGGTAGACGTGTTCTGCGTCTTAGCTGATTTTCCCCGCGCTCGTGATTAAGATTGTAACGGAAAATGAAAATAAAAATGTACATGAAATGTACACGGTCTCTATGATAAAAACGCTGAGAAGTATAAAGCAGAAAGCTCTGACGTAGAAGATAATGAGACGATCCGCTCAAATATAATGGTGAGAGAACCCTGAGAAAAAAGAATGTTGCAGCGGGTGTTAGAATTTAATCAGAGACTGTGCAATGTATAGGCATGCAAATACTTTACGAAATTTAATGTCTGTGTTTGATTAAGTTAATCTCAGCAAATAACAATGTCAGCAGATAGGAGAAGCTGCGGTCAATTTACGTTGAAAGCGCCTGTTCACTCTAGATCACCGAAGTTAATCCACGATTGGTCTGCTCGGTATGTAAAATAATAATAAGAGGGATGACGTCAGCAGTGAATTGACGAGTAACGCATGCGTGGAGAGAAGATGTGGAAATTTAAATATTAAAAAAAAAAAGAAGAAATATAGAAAATACCAAGAAGAAGGGTGGCGTGGGAATAACTACCATTGGTTTCTGATTGGATAGAACAAAACGAGAACGAGTGCGAAGAGTAAAAGAGAGAGTGAGGAATGAGTGTCTGGCCTAAGTTTTCGAAGGAGACGGACGCAAGACGAAGAATCTGCCTGAAGTGTTCGATTTGTGTTGGGTTAAAGAAAAGCAAATTAGCTCTGAAATCACAACAACAAGAAAATAAGGCAGGGTTTATATTAATTTTCATTCCGAGATATAACACTAGGGCTTATTTTGGAGGGATGTCTTATTCTTCAGATATTTAAAAATGACATTACGAAGTAGAAAATTACGAAATTTCTAAATAAGTAGAAATTCCGAAAAAACGATAAATATTTATTTACCATTACCATGTTCTTTCATTCAAGAACTCAGTAATGACAATTCATTCAAAAATAGTGTTTACGTCGCATGATGTGATTGTGAAGAATGCTTATTTCATTCGTCTATCTATCGCTCTCAACTAGGGCTTATTTTAAGGAGAAGGATTATATTAAAATCATCCTAAAAAATCACGGTAGGTATTATTTTGCAGGTAGGTCTTATTTTAGGTGAAACACGGTACTCCTTTAAATTAATCCCGTTACGGCTAGTGACCAATATGTAGTGTAAATCACAAGTGTTTGTCTGCCAAACTAAGCAATACTATTTCATTGTTTAAGTCACCTATCATTAAAGCAATGTTTTACCATTTATTCTCGTATAACTATAATTACTGAGTAGTAAGTTCGATCCTCATTAGGTGGCCCGTGTTTTTGACATTTTACCACACATGAATTTTAAAAACAATTTAAGACCATAACGTATCGGATAGGGTTTAGCGAGCTAGGTTAGCAGTTTATTGCTAGTGAGTTCAATTTTTATTGGATGCTCCTGCTTTCGTGGCGAACTAGTTTGATGTTAGTAAATAAAAGCAATACAATTTGATAGCTTTAGATTAGAACTAGTGTAAAATGATGAGTGTGGAAATTAGTGTGTGCGTCAGCAGTGGGTTGACGAGGGCCGAATGTGGAAAAATTTAAATATTTTAGAAATTCAAAAAAACAAAAACAGAATAAAGTAACGTGGATGCGATACATGTGAATAACTGACTGTGGATTCTGATTGGACAGAACAAGGCGACATCGAAAGTTAGATGGTAGGAAGCAGAGTCTGGTTGAGGTGTTTGAAGGAGTTGGACTAAGGGAGGATGTTTGCAGAGAACTGACGCAAGATAAGGGTCAGTCATCTGAGGCCATTTCTCGATGGCTAATTAGGAAATGTAACTAGAAAATAAAATGATCTGAAAAAACAGCATCAAGTCTTGTGTTCGTTAATAAAAACCTAAGCAACGATACAGGACTTAGACATCACAAGAAACATATGGTTCTAGACCCAAAGAACAGAAAGAAGCAAGCTACCCCAACAGAAGATAAGCAGAACAAGGAAAAGTAGATAAGTAATGTATCTTCTTAATTTGGTAGAGTTACGTTACATATCGTAATTTCATGCCTAATAACCATACACACATATTTAATTGATCCCGCAACATTACACTAGCTACGCCCTAACAGCCAATAAACAATATGTATTTACTCATCTCCTACGCGGGGTTTAACAGGTTTGAATTCAAAGTTTTTTCTTCTCCAAGACCGTTTGCCTAACCAAGGTTAAAGAGCAGGGTCATCCCTATATTTGGGGGTGGAGAATAGGTGGAGTCATATCTTTCGCAAGGTTATTAGTCCTATGTGAAATACAAACGGACTCGTCCAGGATTGGGAATTCGGTTAATTTCCAATGACGCTAACCCTTACATCGCAAGAAAATAATTATATGGTGAAAACCTAGGTTTAGATATTCTGATATAATTCAATCTTGAAGGTGTTAGGCGTAGCGGTTATTGTTTTAGGAAATAGACTAGACGAGGCAAATCCCATTTCACTTTCGCGTTCATGACTTTGCCAAAAACTCATCCTTATTCTCTCAGAAGTACAGAAATAGTTATATATTACATACTACATAAACAAGCGTGGCGAAACTACGATAGTCCATGTATGCTCATGAGCAACGGATGCCCGAAGAAACACTGACACAAAAATCCCTTTAAAGGGGTTAAACAACTACTTGGGCTGTCACTGCACAAACTACTTAGTAAGCTGCGGCCGCGCCTCCAAAATGCAGGACAAGGAAACTTATTTTCAGGCAACGGTTGAAAGCGTAAGGATCCTCGCAAATAAGAGGACAGAGGGACCTCAAATGAAAAAGGACTAGAAGTTGCTGTAGGATGTTCCAAACTATTCCAACGGCAAGATACAGTATGATGCTTATTACATAATTAATCTAATAAATAAGTGTTGCACTTCGAACCATGGTTTAATCTTTAGATCAGCAAAGCCTTTCATTTTAAAATTACAAATGCATTATCAGCCAATTATCTACGCAGAACCCGGATCTCAAAGACAAGTTTGCACTCAGCTATCTAGAGTGAAATCAATATTCTGCACCTTTTCCATCCAAGAACGTAAGAAATAACTTAGTATTTTAAATTATGAATAATACAGTGATAGTTTCATTGAAGACAGTGCAGACATCTTCTGTCACATTCTATTTTTAAGTGTTAGAAGCTACACCAATCGTATATTGTTGCTTTTATGAAATTCTTAATGAGACTGAGTTCATTTTAAATTAGTAGAAAGATAACCATTTATATATCAGTGGCAAATGGTGAAAAATTTATAAGATCCTGACGTGGTAGAATAATTTTAATCATGGATTCGGAATCAACTCCTTATAATTTAAAACCCACGTTTTTATCTCCGTAACGCAATAATATTCTTGCGGAGGAGTCTCTGTGGCGTGGTGGCTAAGATGTTGAGCTGCGATATTGTAGTAAGCGAGTTCGTTTTCGGTTTAATACACTCGGGAAGGTATGAAACCCCTTTGTCATCTAGCTGTTTGTTAAATATTGCCACTGTATCTTCTTCTACAGTGATGACTTCGACATTGGAATAGGAATAATAATAATTAGGAGATATTACACTCCCCAGAGTTTCATAAATGGAATCATATCACCAGATGCATTTTAATGCTTAACCAGGAGTCGTTTTGTTTGGGGGGTATTACCCCATGTAGAGGATACAATAGATATATTCTAAGCCCCACCAACTGAATCGTTTTAAATTCATTAATTTCTTAATGTTTTATAAATACTGTTATAATTAAAGACCTATGCAATGTCCGTATATATATATATATATATATATATATATATATATATATATATATATATATATATATATATATAGCTTTGCAGATGTGGGAAATCACAGTTAAAAATTACAGGGATAGGAGGTAAAATTGTAGGTTTCACCCCACCTATTTTCCAAGGGTCGGATGTGACACTAGGTCTCAAGTTTGGGACATCTATCGAGGTTCGAACTCGCTATTCAGTAGAAATGGATCTGCCAGACGAGTTTGCTAACCATTATACGCTTATTAGGTTCTATTGTATTATCTCAACAGTTTTAAGGAAATTCTTTACGCTTAGTACACTTTGTAAAGTCCTTATCTCGCTAAGTATATGAACAAGTCTTATATAAACTACACAATAATTCGCTTTTTTCATAGGATGCTAAGTAAATAAAGATGATTCTGTAGTTTCATGTTATGATTAGTTCGGTTACTCAATTCCATTCTCTCTAAATCCTTATCACCCATACGTTCAAGAATCATCTTATCAGAAAAAGAAACAAATAAGTATTTTCTTTTCTGAAGGAACATTAGATTTAAGTTCTATAAAGCAGTACTCAGTATAAGATAAACGTACATTAAAACCAATTTTCAGGCAAGTGCATTATTCAGAGGCCAACAACCAATGGATTATACACTGTGTGATGGTTAAATTAACGCCATTTAAAGTCATATATTTAACGTTTTGTTTGTTTTAAGTTTTGTCTACTGTGGAGCAAACTAGAGTCCGTTGGAAACTGCCAGCGAGGAAAGCAGCACGATGACGCAATTAATTCCTCCAGAACTTTGGAAACGGTATGCTGTGCTGCTTGAGATTAATTCCAAAGCTTCAATACAAAGATTTGACAGTGTTTTGGTGTCAATCTGAAGACAGTACACAGTATTAAATAAGAATTGAATAAGTCCAATGGTGATTACGAAGGTACGACAGTTCGGAAGGCTCACTCGGAACGTTCTGATCAGAAATGAATGTAATTTGTAGCTATGACCCAAGCTTGATTGACAACAATCCAAGCAAATCAATTAGCTCCATAGCCCTAGATATGGGACTGTCTGAGTTGCTTATCATATATTTATTACATTTGGTATTTCTCATGCAAGATGAGGGAGGGAAATATATATATATATATATATATATATATATAATATATATATATTATATATATTACTCATGCTTATATATATATATATATATATATATATATATATATATATATATATATATATATATATATATATACTGTAGTATTTAAAGTGAACTGTTTAGATTTATATTCATTTTGCGTATTCTAGACGATAATTTACATATCGCACAATGTATAAAATAAAACCTTTAAATATATTTGTCCCAAAGAAACAGTACATGTCTGCATGTGTTTATATTTGTATGAATTATAGATGTATGCATATGAGACAGACATGGGTAAAAATAATGTGTGGACAAAGCTCCTATCAAAATCTCCCAAACCACCAGTGGATAAGGATATAAAGCTGTTGGGTGTAGATTGCCGGACATATGCAGTAATGAATTCTAATGAATTCAAACCACGAAATTTTTCCATATAACCGTGAGAAGAACTTATTGATGAGGTGAAAACACGAATGGAAGATATAAATATTACTTATATATATATATATATATATATATATATATATATATATATATATATATATTATATATATATATTAGTTTAGAGCAAGACGCAGACCGATTCTACGACGGGAAGGGTGTGACACAAGTTCATTGTTTTAGCGGAATAAAATCAGTTTAAATTTAGGTTGCTTCTCCTAGACTGGTTCCCTTATCAAGTCTCAAGAATCCAGTATATTCTACTACTTTAGCTGGAGGAAGTCTGATAGCGGTATATCTTTCCCAAGAGCATGAGCACAAACAGAAAAAGTGGTTGGATGCATTATTTACTAAATGAAATAGATATTTTTTTTTAAATTATTAGTATTGGATCTGAATATCTGAAATCATACCTGTATACAAAAGAGTATGTGATGATTTAGTATATATATATATATATATATATATATGGTATTATTAAATGATTATGTGATTATTTGGTATATATCTTATTATAATGGAGATTGTGTGTTTTTCTATCTGTAACCGAAACTATATTACTACTCAAGTCACAATTCCCTTAATTATTTACGTAAAATTCTCCATGATTTCATTCTTTTAAAGCTTCAGTTATTAATAAAAATTGCTTTACATTATTAATACTGTTGACCATATCTACGTACTAATAACATGCAATTGTATTTATATATACAACAAAATGGCGGTTTACAGTTTGAACGAGAAGGTTAATTTGCATATTGATATTTAAAATTTTATTTTAATAAATATGTGTTTGGTATTATTGATTTCTAATTGTTTGGTTTAATCTTAAGAAATATAAACAACAATCTCGTGGATAAATCTTAAAAGAAATTTATTTACAAGAAGAAATAACTGTAATATTATCCTTTACTTCCTATTTTAACTAAATAGTTAAGTTAGGAAAATTTACCAATGAAAGAGGGGAGTAATGGAAAATGATGGAATAGTTAGTTTCAAAGTTGTTCTATTTTTCGATTATACCCCCTCTGCTGCAAATCTTTTTATCTGCATTCTTAGTCAGTTTCATTAGCCTTTCTAATTTAATATGATATTTTATTATATCAAAACTTAAATACTTGCACCCGTAGGGTGCATATATTTGCTAGTATATATATATATATATATATATATATTATATATATATATATATATATATATGTGTGTGTGTGTGTGTGAGAGAAAAATGTATATGCATACCTATATATGTATATATATACATATAAGTAAAGTCGACGGGGCGGCCTAAAGTCGGTATCAGCCAGTCAGCGAGGGAGTCTTCCTCCTTTTCAATAGTGCTAGACCAAGGAGATTGTTTTAGCATTATATATATATATATATATATATATATATATATATATATATATATATATATATATATATAGTTAATTTCTTGTGGAGGTGTTTGCATCCCAGTATTAATGTATTGATGTGTCTTCATAATATATAAAAGTCTTTATAAAACCTCTGAACAATCCTTTTTTTTTTTTTGATGGTTGATCAATTTAAGATAAATACGTATTTATGAAGGCCGTACACCAATTTTTTACAAGGTTGTATTCTTTACAAATAATGATTTGAGGCTATCAATTTAATTCAGTTTGTTTCTTCCTAAGATTATGAGATACGAAACCCGTTAGCACACATAGAATGGCCTGGAGAAGAAAGAAGTAGTATATTTGCGTATTATATCGTTCTGCTCAGAATCTAAGAAATATTACAGGAATGACATCTGGTCCATAGGTTCTGAAATATATAAATTCAGGTTAGGTTTCTTTGTTTAATGGCATATAAAACGTAGTGGATTATTTAATACCAAATCCATCCTTGTAGAAGAACATTAGTGGTACTACTTAAACCATAGCTGGGGGAATGAGGGATTCATACTTTTCCTAAGGCTATTAGACCGTGAGTGAACATAATAGCGTGACTGGAGTTAGGACTTACTAAGATGTTGAGGTATAGTACGTTAGCGAATACTCCGCGGGAACTAACCCTAAAATATTCAAGATCGACAGTCCAACTGGAAAATTGAGGGAAAAAAAAGAAGCAGGATGATCTATTAAATGAAAACCCATTGGATAAAGAAGTATCTTCAGCTAAAAAATGAAATAGGAGAAATGTATCATTAAGCTCACTGAAGAAATGAAAACTATGCAAGCAGAGAATAACAATTTCCAAGCCAACTGTTTTAAAATAGTAATAGAGTATACTTTATTTAAGAAATATGGACGTAAATTGTATTGAACAGGTTTGGCTCCAAATAAAATTAAAGTTACCGAGGGATAAAATTAGATCCAATGTAGCATTGTAGCAATATATACAAAATATCAGTCTCTTTATTGGAAAACAGATTTTGTTTAAATGTATTAAAGCTTAGCGCTATAAACTCACAGACTGTATGAAGTTTAATGGTGCTCACACAAAATACTGAAGCAGTTCTTGTATTTTCAATATTCTTTTTATTTCTATTCTGCCTATTTCTAAGTTATACTCCTGGTTTATTTAGTACAATAGGGCGTGCCATCGTGATGTCATGGTTAGCGAGCCAGTCTCGCAGATCGGCTACTACTAAATAACGATTTCGATCCTCATTAGATGCCCCATTCTTTCGTCCTTGTGTCACATCTCACCTTAGGTGAACGGAGTTGGTAAATACCTACTTAGTTAGTTCCATTGTGGTTTAATGGTTAGCAAGCTAGACTTGCAGATCTATTAAAATTGAATAGCGAATTCAATCCATACTGGAGGTTCCATTCTTGCAACTTTGTCTCCGTTAGTATAGGTTAAAAGATCGGCAAATACTAATTTAATACTTTAAATGTGTTGGTTTTGAAAATATCCTCTAAAAACAGACCATTCATATACAGTTTGTGTTTGTTCAAATAATTATGAGATTACTTTCTGTCAGTTACGCATACATTGCGTGGTGTAATGATTAAAAAGCTGTGATAATATAATATTATTCATATTTAACCAAATCTATCTGTTGGGACAGGATGTGATACAAGATCAGTTTTGAAGCAGAGTCCAACTGCTTTTTCAATTAAAACCTTTCTTTTGCGTGACCAAAGCTAAAGTATCCAGTCCATCCTACTATTAACACTTAGCTGGGGTGTGGTAGAGAATTATGGAGCTATGTATTTACCAATGGTATCATGTTACATAATTGTTAGTACCCTAACACGTATGTACAGTTAATGTAAAAACCAAAATGGCTTAATAAGTTACGGCTAGCAGCTTTGAGTACGATGTCATGGAGAATTGAGTGACACGTGTTGAACTCACCTTCAACTCTTTTCTGGTGGATACCGTGAGAATCGGTGGGGAGGTCCCTCTTCCGGTTTAGATTAAAAATAGTTAGTTTATTAGTATCAGCCAAACCATGGATAGAGCAAGTCGCGCTTAAGCGCGTTGCCATACTCAATCTGCGTAGTAGTCTGGTGGGGATTTCGGAATAAAATATGATCTGAAGAAAATCGAAGTCTTGGGTTATTTATCTAAAAACTACCAATGACCCAGGGTTTATGATAGATTAGAAATCCCCAATGGAAGACCAGACACGAAATCCCCAAGACAAGTTCCAGACGCTAAAAGAGAACACACAGCTACATAAGAATAAAGACGATCAGAAGAATAAGAATAAGAATAAGAGAGTATACAACAATTAGAAGTTCACCGATCCGATTTCTAGTAAACACACTAATTTCAATGAGTTCAATACACATTCAGCCTTCTCAGAGGGGCTTAGAATACGCCAAATGTATCATTTGATGAAGGCTCAGACCCCTTTCGAAAATGGGGTGCTTATTATGAAGCTAATCTGCATATGTTTAGGTTAACGTCATTCATCACTTTCTGGCTACTCCACGGTTGAATGATATGGAATGGTAGTATTTATAACAATCACAACTATGGAAGAAATATATGTGTCAAAATTGTAGGTACTGGACACGAATGCTCAAAACAATATAACTGTAAAACATCAATTATTGAAAAGAAATCGTTACTTAATAGTTATATGATCGTGTATGAATTACTAATATTAGATATGAACACATGAAACCGCATAATCGTTAGCAAATTATTAGATAGGAAAAAAATATTAGTATTTTGTATTGTTACAGATGAAATAGATGCAACACATGTGCATTGTATATATATATATATATATATATATATATATATATATATATATATAATATATATATATATATATATAGAGTACGTAAATAAACAATGTGTTTATTTGATATGGCTTTTAGCCGACAATTTTTGGAGGATTCGTGCTTAATTGAAGTCATACCTAATTTTGAAAATTAATTAGTTAATAATTAATGAATTTTAGGCGGGCATATATGTTCAAATGTTTATATATATTCGATTTATTTAGCCTTACATTTGAACATATAAGCCTGCCTAAAAATTCATTAATTATCAACTAATTAATTTTCAAAATTAGGTATGAATTCAATTAAGCACATATCCTCCAAATATATATATATATATATATATATATATATATATATATATATATATATATATTATATATATATAATCATGTATGTATATACATATTAATAAGTTTAAGGTATATGAAACTTTGCTTAGCAATGATAAGTTTTTGTTTGATTATAATTTAAAAAAAAGAAAAAAAGTAAAATAGGGAGAGTGGCCTATTGTCGGTATCAACCGGACAGCGATGAAGTTTATAGTATCTAGGGTGGAGCACCTCACCTACCGTCAGTTTCCCACTTTACCGCACAGATCCAACCCGGACTAATCATGCGCTAACAAACCATAATTTATATATATATATATATATATATATATATATATATATATATATATATATATATATATATATATATATTCTCTATCACTGATATTAGCACTTTATTTTATGAATATAGCAAATACAATTCAGGTATAGAGATTACGGTCAAGTCATGTTGACATCACCGGTCCCCGCTAGATCACAGAAGTTCAGCAGCGATGAAACTGTTCAGTCCTTAATTGAGTGACCACTTAAACAATGACCGGTACTGTAAGCAGCCTGAGATCCTTAGTTTATAAGAATGACTTGATTCAGTATTAGATGAGCTGAAAGCGGGTTGATATCCCGTAAAGCAAACATCAATCATCATATACGGAGCGCATGTGTTTAGGTGTATCTTTACAACCGAATCTAAAATATAATTTGCTCACGTGACCTGATGCGTGCACACCTAATCGAAAAAGGTTTACTTTTCAATGGCCAAAAATTAATATATGAATCCAAAGTGCCTGTATCATATTGATTACACAACACCTTGATATCATCACTGGCCAAATTATCATGTGTTTTTAACACTCGCCCAATCCCAAGAATAAAAATTCAACAAAACTCGGAGAAAGGAACAAAATAACATCGTACTTAACATCATGTTTGCTCAAAATTGGCGCATCTTAGTAGACTTTCGCTCTTGAAGATGTGCTCATTTTAATGGGATGTATTTTATTGTTGTAATTTATAAATTCATAGAGAAATTGTGCATACATATGTTTAGGCTCTGTTCTCAAGAAAAAAAATACTAAATCTTTTTAGATTTACAATCCAAGTTCATGAAAGTTTAAACAAAGAGTGCAGTAGTGTGTACCGATATTTTGGACAATATATATATTATATATATATATATATATATATATATATATATATATATGTAATGTGTTTTTATTATATGTGTGTGAAATTATGTGTATACTCGTCCGCATATATGCACATATTTGCGTTAGTTTGTATGTATGTGTATCATAAGTTCAAGCAAATATGTGTATGTATATATCACTCACTAGATGTGTTTGCGTGTGCATGCATGTGTGTGTGTGGGGGGGGGGTAAAAACTTTTTGAAGGAGAAAAATAAAATTGCACCAAAGTGGATCCTTCTTTCTTATCTAAGTGTACTTGGCGAACTTTTATCGACTTGGAAAATGATTATTTTTTGCTTATTTGTATTTTTGAAAGAAATTAAAAAGCCATTTGGTTCGGACCTCAACCGGCCATGTTTTTGCAAGAAATAGCATTTATGTTTGTCTTCAAACTGATGAGCAGGCAGTGTTTTCAATAATGGCGGCCAATGGTAAGATAATATCAGGAAAACGACACTGGGACGCCATTAGACAGACATGATGTACAATGATCAGATAATTTTGAGAAACACTGGCAAACGGTCAGTGAAATTGGACAGTGAAAAAGGCCGCTGGGCATGGAGAGATCAAAGAATTACAGAATATCTTCAAAACTAACACTTTCTATTGCTTACCAGCCCTCTACCAAAAATATATACAAGTTGAATCACACACACACACACACACACACACACACACACACACATACATACATATATATATATATATATATATATATATATATATATATAAGCAATACGTATGTGTGTACGCAAACGTGTGTCTGCATATATATGTGGCAGGTCTGTTATTATCTAAGAAATTGATTT
The DNA here is from genome assembly GCA_023376005.1 of Doryteuthis pealeii. Classification (NCBI taxonomy): domain Eukaryota; kingdom Metazoa; phylum Mollusca; class Cephalopoda; order Myopsida; family Loliginidae; genus Doryteuthis; species Doryteuthis pealeii. The sequence goes on along the minus strand of CM042140.1, from coordinate 78,343,643 downwards.
TTTTTACTGTTTATCTTTCAGTATATAGATATTGCCTTATTTTACGCTCTGCCTACAAACACCCTTGTTTCTCCCCCAATTCTTTCTCTCAGTCTCTCTCTCTCTCTCTCTCTCTCTCTCTATATATATATATATATATATATATATATATATATATATATATATATATATATATATATATATATATATATATTATATTACAATCTTTCTCTCCATCTCAGTTTATATGTTTCTTAATCTTCTCCTGGCAACCGAATATATTTACAGATAAACATCCTCTTCATCCATCCATCTATCTATCTATCTATCTATCTACTGTATATATATATATATATATATATTATATATATAATATATATATTATATATATAGAGAGAGAGAGAGAGAGAGAGAGGAGAGAGAGGTGTGTGTAAAGTGAAAAGAGAGAGAGAGAGATTATAGGTGACTAACTTACTCAGTCCATGTTATGTGTTTATCTTTTTGTATGCATATATATATACATATATGCATATGTTTCGACTTATCAAGTCTTTTCAGTGTGGCTAGATACTTTGTGAGCTACCTATAGCCGGGATAGGACTCCGATCGATTCAGTACCAGTTGGACAGCTGAACGGCTCGGCTATCGTCACCCACAGAATAGGAAAGGGACTATTAAAGGCCTCCATAGAGTGCTCCATCCCTTTTATAGGAGAGCGTTGAGAAAGCGCATTAGACGACATACCTCAATATATATATATAAAAGTAAAAGTAAAGTCGTCGGGGCGGCCTAAAGCCGGTATAAGCCAATCAGCGAGGGAGTCTATCACATTTTCACTAGCGCTAGACCAAGGAGATTGTTTGGCATCTGAGGTGGAGCGCCACACCTACCATCAGCTCCTTACTTTACCGCACAGATATCCCTGTGCTACTCATACGCTGAGTTGGCGAGGACCGGAATCGAACTAGGAACCATGTGGTTACTAGACGAACGCTCTACCGACTGAGCTAACCCGGCCCCTTAGTGCGAGGTATGTTGTCTAATGCACTTTCTCATCCTTCTCTGCGACGCTTGTATGCTCTCCTGGAAGAATTATTCCAGGATTCTCCGTAGCTCTGTGGTCACGGCCTTTTTGATCTCGTGCACATCCTCAAAACGTGTTCCCTTGATGACCGTCTTCAGCTTTGGAAAGAGGAAAAAATCACCTGGAGCCAAGTCGGGCGAGTAGGAAGGTTGCTCCAGCTCAGTGATGTTCTTCAGGACCAGGAAATCTCGGATACTCAGGGCAGAGTGGGCAGGTGCGTTTTCAATGTGAAGCACCCACGAGTTATCCTGTCAATTCTCCCGCCTCTTCTCGCGTACTGAACGACGGAAACACCGCAGTATCTCTTTGTATACATACTGGTTGATCGTCTGGCCCTGTGGCATGAATTCGCAAGAATTTTGTGACACCAGTTCTGGAACTTATCTGACATACCTCGTATATGTAAAAACTCATTATATATATATATATATATATATATATATATATATATATATATATATATATATGTAGGTATGTAAAAACAAAATTTCTTTTGCGATGAAACAAAGAAAATACAGTGCTCAATCACAGTTTGTAAGAGCTAATATTTATTTATTTTACAATGTTTTCATAGATCGATGTTCATTATCAACGACCCGGGTTTCATGCCGAAGCAATCATCAGGTTGAAAAGTAAGATCCAATGGTGTTTGTTGTGGTTCTTTTACTCAAAGACACATTTAGGATTGTAAATAACGTCGGTTAAATTTTCCCGAACGCTGTTATTATTTTTTAAAATTTGAATTTTGAAGTAATGCCAACGAAGTTGCCTCCCTTTATCGTTGAAAATGTATAGGGTGATCTTTTTAAAAAATGTTTTTTTTTTATTATTTTTTATTTATAAATTAATTCCGTTTGGCAAAGGGGTGTATATGACTTCAAAAATCATTTTAATATATGGTAGAGTCTTTTAAGTTTTTTATCCCACATAATATAAAGGTGGATGGTGTTGTAACTCTGTCGAAAAATCATTTTTTCACTGTTGAAATATTGGATATCATTGCAAATAATTGCTTTTTCACTGTTGAAAATATTGGATATCATTGCAAATAATTGCTGAATGGTGTTGTAGGAAGGTGTTGATACCTTGTCGAAAAATCATTTTTTCACTGTTGAAATATTTGATATCATTGCAAATAATTGCTGAATTTTATTCTCAGGGTGGATGTTGAGTATCTCCTCTCCATGCATTTAGGAAGAATTTTCTTTTATGGGGACATTGTTTGAAGATTTCTGATTTTTTATTTAAACTTCTATTATAATTATTGTTTATTATTATTAAAGGAAAACAAGTTTTTTAATATTCTAAATTTTTCGGTAACACATAAGTTGCAGTATTTGGAGCCATTTGTGTAGCATTTGGGATGATCTAAGATTTTCCACTCTATTTTGTGAGGTATATCTTTTTCTTTCAGTTCCCATATCTTTTGTTGCAAGGGAAGTTGTTTCTCTTTTATCTTTCTTTCTGAAAGATTTCCATATGGACGTAAAATCTTTGCTTGAAGTCACCCTGGGTCATCCCAACATATTTGTCCGTGCTTATAGGGTGATTCGCAACTGTAGATGTTACCTTAAGCCTCATATACTACTGATCTAATGTTACATTTCTGATTTAGAGGGCAGTCTTTTTTAATTCTCTACAAGAACATGAAGGGTTTAAGTTTGGTTTAGAATTTGATGTAATAAGTGATTTCATTGAGAGTCCACATGAGTAGCTAGTTTTTACCGTATTTCTATTAAATATTTTATTATATCTATTTTGGGGTGGGAAGTGTTTATCTATTAAGTCTAGAAATTTTTTACCAACATTTGTTTTAACTGTTTTAGAAAAAGGGGGTGTAAACCAAATTATCTTTCTTTTTCTATTCTTTGAATTATTTATGTTTGGGGATGTTATCTATGTAGTATATTTTTTCTTTGAATCCGCTATAAGTAATGGCTTTATTGTAATATGGGGCGGCCCTTTTCAAAAATATCTTTGTTGGATGATAGTTCTGAGATTCTACGGCTAATGTTAGGGACTAGATTTTTTAAAACTAATGGTGGATGGTTGGAATTTATATTAATGTATTTAAGTTTTTCATTTTGTTTGTGGTATGGCTTATACGTACCATTTTTAAGATCTAAATTGACATCCACCCTGAGAATAAAATTCAGCAATTATTTGCAATGATATCAAATATTTCAACAGTGAAAAAATGATTTTTCGACAAGGTATCAACACCTTCCTACAACACCATTCAGCAATTATTTGCAATGATATCCAATATTTTCAACAGTGAAAAAGCAATTATTTGCAATGATATCCAATATTTCAACAGTGAAAAAATGATTTTTCGACAGAGTTACAACACCATCCACCTTTATATTATGTGGGATAAAAACTTAAAAGACTCTACCATATATTAAAATGATTTTTTGAAGTCATATACACCCTTTGCCAAACGGAATTAATTTATAAATAAAAAATTAAAAAAAAAAAAACATTTTTTTAAAAAGATCACCCTATACATTTTCAACGGATAAAGGGAGGCAACTTCGTTGGCATTACTTCAAAAATTCAAATTTTTAAAAAATAATAACAGCGTTCGGGGAAAATTTAACCGACGTTATTTACAATCCTAAATGTGTCTTTGAGTAAAGAACCACAACAAACACCATTGGATCTTACTTTTCAACCTGATGATTGCTTCGGCATGAAACCGCGGTCGTTGATAATGAACATCGATCTATGAAAACATTGTAAAATAAATAAATATATATATATATATATATATATATATGTATATTATATATATATATATATATATATATATATATATATATATATATATAAGGTTAGCGTAGATATAATTCAAACGGAGTTATGTAACTGTTAGTTTCCCGTCCGAGTGATACTCAAAACAAGTATTTGTCTGAGAATCCCACAGAGGAAGAGCGAGAGAGAGAGAGAGAGATGAGAGAACGGCTCAAATGAGATAATATTTATGTCCGTCTTTTTGTGTATAATGTTAACTCAGGCTTTCAATAGCAAAGAAAAAATATCAAATCCGGAAGCTAAACATAGAAATCGGAGTCATAATCAGGCTATATTCGGAGGTTTCTAACTAAATGTAAAATTTTAAAACAGGATTCATTTTATTTTCCATCTTTTAAGTAAAACAAATTTTTTAACTTTTAAGTTAAAATAAAATCTGAAACTATTTTCACCCGTTCCGTTCTGAAGGCGGTTCCAAAGGAAAAATGTAATAACTAATTATTTATTCACTTTCTAAAACGGCATACAATATTCACTATTGTATGCCGGTTTAGAAAGTAATAAATAGAGAGTTATTGCATTTTCAGATTGGCAAGCCTAATTTAAAATGAACTAATTATTGTGGACTTTGAACAGGTGAAAATATATCTAAGTATATATACTTATATATAAGTTCTTATTTCTCTCACAGATTTTAGAGCTTGTGGAATGATCTTTGATGACGCAAATGTGCAACATGTTAACCCAGTAACATGAAAATCAACATAGACGCATTTTAGTATCATAACGCATTTTTAATGACAAGGTTTTCTGTTCGTGACTGGTAACTTCTCATGAATATATATATATATATATATATATATATAGAGAGAGATATAAAGCAAACTATAGACACGTGTTTCGAGATATCACCTCTCATCAGTGCAGTTATACCGTTTTCAGCAGCTACCTCTGGCTGGGTTCGAGACCCGAATGAACTTTCGCTCGCCAATCCTCTTACCCATACGGCCAGAGTCAGCTACCAAGTATAGCA
>CM042140.1:78321290-78336290 GCA_023376005.1 Doryteuthis pealeii | reverse complement strand
TCTCTTTCACTTTATCCTCTTCTATATACATATCCATGCCCATACAGACTCATACACGAAGACACACAGGAACACACACACACACACACACACACACATATATATATATATATATATATATATATATATGTGTGTGTGTATATATATATATATATATATATATATATATATATATATATATATATATATCAGCCGATTAAACGACAAAAGGGTTGTGATATTCACCACTAACTTTGTGTGTGTTTGTATGTTTTGTGTTTTGTGTTGTGTGTGTGTGTGTGTATGTGTGTGTGTGTGTTCATTTCTGATATTTTCACTCTGTGTACTTATGTATTCTGCCTACCTCTTTTACTTTTTCTTTTTCTATGTATATGGATATATCCACACACACCTACACAAACAGGCATACACAAAAACATACACACATATACATACATATACAAAAACAAACACACAAACACACATAAGCGCAAATACACGCACACACACATGAACACACACACACACACACACATGCACACACATGAACACACACACACATACACACACACACACACACACACACATATATATATATATATATATATTATATATACATATAAACCGAAAAACGAAAAATGTGTGGTATTCATCACTAACTTTATTAATCTTGGCGATTGCTTTAAGGACAAAAATAGAATGGAACCGTTCCACGACTGCTGTAATGAATAAACATTTCTACATTTTGTCTATTATTTTACTTTTGGCTGAATAAGCTGTTATATAAAAGAGAATAAGATTGATATCTCAAATAAATTTTGAACAAGTTTTGTTACCGAAATACGAATCTGTCTATTATAATAAGTATCATGGTCAATCGAAACACAATGCGTCTAGACAATTGTGAGGCTAAAGGCAAATATCTACATTTGAATATTTATTTAAAGACGTTTCTACTTCTTCTCTTTGTCGGTCAGTGAAATTTTCCTTTGTCTTACATTCAGCATTGATTAACACATTTTCCCACACAGCGATGTCTGTCTTCTGAAATTATGTAGATTGTCTAATTCGTAAAATGTTGTAGGTGTATTTTCTCATTTCTCTATATATCAATTAATGAAGGGATTGCTAAGATGTGCGAAGAAACAGACATAATGTTATTTTTTAAATCGGGTTTTACTCAACATAAGTGCTCAATATTTTATTAAATATATTTGAACCCCTCCTCAGATGTGCCTGTGAATATCAACACATGTATATATATATATATATATATATATATATATATATAATATATATATATCTGTGTGTGTGTGTGTGTGCATGTGTGTGTGTTATATGTATGTGTGTTTGTGTGTGTGTTAATATATGAGTGTGTAGAAAATACATATATATAGCGACGGCATGTCTTCACTACCGCAAGATATACAAGCTCTGCCAAATTGATACGTATTTTATTATCAATATTTATATATACTAGCAAATATATGCACCCTCTGGGTGCAAGTATTTAAGTTTTACTCTAATAAAATATTAGATTAAATCAGAAAGGCTAATGTAACTGAAGAAAAATTCAGATAAAAAGATTTGAAACGGAGGGGGTATAATCGGAAAATAGAACAACTGAAACTTACTCTTTCATCACTTCCGTTTTTCAATGCTAAATTTTCCTAATTTAACTATTTAGTTAAAATAGGAAGTAAAGAATAAAATTACAGTTATTTCTTCTTGTTAATGAATTTCTTTTAGGATTTATTGAAGAGATTTTTACTCATATTCATTAAGATAAAACCAAACAATTAGAAATCAATAATACCAAGCACATATTTATTAAAATCAGTTGTTTTAATATCAATATGCAAATTAGCTTTACGTTTACACTGAAAATTGGTATTTTGTTGTATATATAAATACAATTGCATGCTATTAGTATTTAGGTGAGGCCAACAGTATTAATAATGTCAAACGGTTTTATTATTAATTGAGGTTTAAATTGAAATCTCCAATCCTGGAGAATGTGACGTAAATAACTAAGGGAATTGTGACTTGAGTAGTAATATAGTTTCGGTTACAGACAGAAAAACACACAATCTCCATTATAATAAGATATTTAAGGAAATAGACTCGCCTAGCCGAGTTCAAATTCTCAATGAGAGTGCTTTTTACACAAATATTTTATTCGGGCAAAATTAAAAGAAAATTCACAGCACTATATAACTATGAACAAAAAATGATTTCAAGTTAATAGAAATTGGTTGGTTGGTTAGGCTGGACCTGGAAACAATGGTGATGAAGAGGCACTCCTTACTTCCCAGAGCTCCATAATTGGAACTTTACCACTAGATGCAGTTTAGCGTCATAATTAGTTCACTTAATAAGGGTAGTTACTTGGCATCATATGATTTCTTGAAAGAAGAGTGACTTTGGTGTTGAATAACGTAACGAGGGTTAACATGTCGTAAAACCAACCAATCAGCCAATCCGATTAACTAACTATGGCATAAACCCATTTAGGATGAAGCCGTAGCGTATGAATGCCAATGTCTGGGTCGCTGCGATCTTAAACGTACCCTTTGACAAGAGGGATTATGAGGCGTTACCCATTGATCAACACGAACTGGCCTGCACCTTTTGAAATCGCGAGTACCGAGCAAAAACTGAGTCAATGCATAGCCACACCCGAGTCTCACAATTGTAGACAAAACGTAGTTAAATACATCAACATAGCTGTTGAAAAGAATATCCGCCCAATATGCTCCAAGGTGTGTAATTCATCTTGACGTAAGAATATAAACTATAATGCAACTCAAAATAGATTGTTCAGATGTCACACATGTGAACATATTTGCATGATGTTAGTTTCCTTCTTTAGAAAAAAAAAAAAAAAAAAAAAAACATTTTTCTATTTGATTACTTCCATTATCTAAACTAGCAAATATATGCACCCTCCGGGTGCAAGTATTTAAGTTTTAATATAATAAAATATCATATTAAATTAGAAATGCTAATGAAACTAAATAAGAATGTAGATGATAAAAAAAATTGGAACAGAGGGGGGATGATTGAAAAATAGAAGAACTTTGAAACTAACTCTTCCATCCTTTTTCATTACTCCCGTCTTTCATTGGTAAATTTTGCTAATTTAACTATTTAGTTAAAATAGGAAGTAAAGAATAAAATGACAGTTATTTCTTCTTGTTAATGGATTTCTTTTAAGATTTATCTCAGAGATGTTTGCTCATATTCAATAAGATAAAACTAAGATCAATATACAAATTAGCCTTACCATTCACACTGTAAACCGCTATTCTGTTGTATATATAAATACAATTGCATGTTATTAGGATATAGATATGGTCAACAGTATTAATGATGTAAAACAATTTTATTAATAATTGAGGTTTAAATAAAAATAAAATCATGGAGAATGTGATGTAAATAACAAAGGGAATTGTGACTTGTATAGTAATATAGTTTCGGTTACAGACAGATAAACTCACAATCTCCATTATAATAAGATATTCTTTTTATTTCTTTCTCCTCAACCCTATTTACGCCATGCATCCATTGGTCTCTAATAGGAGATGTTGAATTTTTCAAACAAGCTAAAGAAGACCAGATAGTCCATGTCCGAAATATCGTAGAACTTTGATTTATATTCTTTAAAAACATGCACGAGGGAAACAGAAAAACTTGACTTCATATAATTACTTAAAAAGAGAATGAATTTGGCATTCAAGAACGTAACATAGGCTGACATAGGCTAATCCGATCAAATAACCGTGCTATAAACACATTTAGGAAACAGCTGCTGTATATGATTAGGAATATATATGGGTCACTAGGATTTTAAATGTGCCCTTCGAATATACATATATATATATGTGTGGGGGGGTGTATGTGGGTATGTGTATGTGTGTGTGTGTGTGTGTGTGAGTGTGTGTGTGTGTGAGAGAGAGAGAGAGAGAGAGAGAGAGAGAGAGAGAGAGAGAAAGAGAGAGAGAGAGAGAAATCAAAAATGAGTTCAGCAGGATAATAGTTTTAATTAGCCGACACTAAAGCGTTTCGGTTTGTTCAGCAAACTTTTGACCAACAGAACTTTGTAGGCCTTTATTTTTTCAGTGTATTTCGGCTTCTGTTTTTCCCCCCAATATGCCACGTAATCGATGGCGTTTTCTTTTAAACTGTGGAACCCAATTTGTTTAAAAATGTTAGGAAAACTTTATGAATGTCATATTTTTATATTATGGCGTATTTTAAAAAATATCATTAATCAACATAAGTTATTTTGTAATATTTTTGTAATATTTTGTAATATATATCTATGTATCTATCTATCTATCTATCTATCTATCTCTCTCTATATATAGAGGGAGATAGAGAGAGAGAGAGACAGACAGACAGACAGACAGACAGACTTGAATCCTTCAGCTATGGGTTAAATAGTACTATTCTTCTACAAGCTGACTTCGACATTAAGTAATTAACGAATCTGATATGCGATATAAAAGAAGAAACAAAATCAAACCAAAATAAGAAGACTGAAAGCTGTTTCAGAATTAACACTAATCAGAAAAAATCTAGAAAACATAATAATATTAATGCTTTCCTGGTAATTTTGTTTAAAACCGAATCTCATAATCGTATTTGTTTGTAAAGGCATACACACTGTAGAATTACATATAAGATAATATGTTGGCTTCCTTCTAGCAGCGTCGTACTTTTAAATAGCGAGTTATTTTTGTACTTTTGCGTTGAGATCTGATCTACTTTCGCGAAAATTCCAACTATAGGAAATTTTAATTACGATAGACATTTTTTTTGTTTTTTTTATATTTCACATCAAACATGGAAGTGTCCTGGGTGTGGTGAGGTTCTAATCTGAAGGTCTGAGAAGTGTGGAGTACCCTGTCATTGCCATTACTCTCAGGTCCACTCTGACCCGGAGTGTTAAAAAAAAACTTACCTACCTAACAAAAACAAATAAACAAAAATGTATTCGGTATGATATAATCCACGGGTTGACTTATCTTTTACCCATACACTCTCAATCGTGTAACTGATCGTCCTCAGCGGGATTAAAATCCTCCAAAACTCTTCCAAACGAATATAACAATATATCAATAATTAATTCATAATTAATCATACTAGCAAGTATTTAAGTTTTAATATAATAAAATATCATGTTAAATTAGAAAGGCTAATGAAACGGAATGAGAATTCAGATAAAAAGATTTGGAACAGAGGGGGTATGATTGAAAAATAGAACAACTTTGAAACTAACTCTTCCCTCATTTTCCCTTACTCCCGTCTTTCATTGGTAAATTTTCCTAAATTAACTATTTAGTTAAAATAGGAAGTAAAGAATAATATTACAGTTATTTCTTCTTGTTAAGGGATTTCTTTTAAGATTTATTGAAGAGATTTTTGCTCATATTCAATAAGATAAAACCAAACAATTAGAAATCAATAATACTAAGCATCTATTTATTAAAATCAATTTTTTAAGATCAATATGCAAATTATCCTTCCCATTCATACTGTAAACCTCTATCGTGTTGTATATATAAATACAATTGCATGTTATTAGTATGTAGATATGGTCAACAGTGTAAGTAATGTAAAACAATTTTATTAATAATTGAGGTTTAAATAGAAATAAAATCATGGAGAATATGATGTAAATAACTAAAGGAATTGTGACTTGTATAGTAATATAGTTTCGGTTACAGACAGACAAACCCACAATCTCCATTATAATAAGATATTAATACCCCCCCCCCGAGATGATTGAAAACGCATGTATAAAAACATGGGACACCTTCTCTACTATCCTGACCCAGATATACGGAAAACAACACGATGACTTGAACGACTACATTTGAAGATCATAAAAAAGAAATATTCCGTGTTCCATATTTAATTCTGCTTAAATAATATATATATATATATATATATATATATAGAGAGAGAGAGAGAGAGAGAGAGAGGAATAGGGGGAGAGAGGAAAAGGAGAGGGGGAATTTCACATACTAGGTACAATATAATTACTCTTTACCATTTTTAGATATACAATTGATAAATAATAACAACCAATTAGAATTTAAATTCCACCACAAATCCATCAATAAAAATGACCATATCCATTTTTATTCACACCGTAAGACGAAAGTAAAAAGTGGATTAGTGTTTGGATTTTATCTTAGAGCTCTTAGGGTTTGCATCACCAAATTTTTAATGAAGTATTCGACTATATAGAAAAATCTTTCACGCAACTACAATATCCTAAACACTTCGTACAACTTGCCAAAAAGAAGCTTTCCAAATCCATAAACAACAATATTTTCCCACAATTTTAATAAAACTTTTTCCTATAATAAGAAATTACACATACGTTATTTTACTCAATAATTCGAAATTTTATTGAGAAAATATAACCTTGGAATCAAAACTGTCACATACTCCTCAAAAAACAACCAGAACCATAGCCAAAACTAAAAAAAAAACCTTACACACAAACATCTGTTGCAGTCGTTTATACTATCCAATGTTTAAATTGCGTAGTTTATACCGGTCGAATATTACCAAACAAATCTACAAGCACTAAAGATACATAAAACACGTTCAGTTAAATAATGCGTTAATGAAACACATTCTGAAAACATACCATCTTTTCAATACTAAAGAATTCAAAATGCTGGTTTGCATCAACAACCAAAAACTGAAAAATGTTGTAACTATAATTATTTTGAATTACGATATGAGCAAACAAGGACTCGTTTTTTTTTCAACTTATCTCCTTATTTAGTTAAACTAGTTAGAATAGTACAAAATATATTGTGCTGATTAATACGTTTTTAAAATACACCGTCAAATACAAATACACCATTCATAAAATATCCACGAACAATTCCGAAAAAATTGCACTACGCACTTTCAAGGGAACGCCAACGGTAACGTGGTATGCAAGTTGTCTCTTTTGATAAAGAAACAGAAGCCGCAACACAGTGACAAAAACAAAGGCTTACAAAATTATGTTTCTCAAATATATATATATATATATATATATATATATATATATATATGATAGCCCCGATGATAGTTTGCTGAACAAATCGAAATACTTTAGCGTGGACTAATTGAAATTGTTCATCCTTCTGAACACCTCATTGGTTTTTTCACACACACACACACACACACACACACACACACACACACACACACACACACACACACACACACACACACACACACACACACACAATATATATATATATATATATATATATATATATGTGTGTGTGTTGTCTGAGTGTGTTTGAGTGTGTATAGACAAATATATATATATATATATATATAAAAACTGGGATATCACAGTCATGCGTTAAATATTACCCACTACTGTTGTTATACAAGGATGGCTTCAGCATTAAGTAACTCACGAACATTGATGTGATTAAACAAAGAAACCAAACTAAACCAACACAAGATGACTAAAATCTGCTTCCGAATTAACGTTAATGAGAAGAAATCTAGACATACTGTTGACGTTTTCCTGATGACTTAGTTTAAAACCGAATCTCATAATCGTATTTGTTTGTAAATGGATACACACTGAAGAATTACATATTAGATAATATAGTGGCTTCCTTCTAGCAGCGTTGTGCTTCTTAATTAGCTAGTTATTTTGTACTTTTGTGTGCGTTAATAGGTAATCGAGTTTCGCTAAAATTCTAACTATAGGAATTTCTAACTATGAAAGATATTTGTTCTTTAAGATTTCCGCTTAAACATGAAAATGTGGTGGGTATGACTTTAAACTGCATCTAGTGGTGAGGTTCCAAGTCTGGAGCTCTGGGAAGTGTGGAATACACCTTAATCGGCATTATTCCTCGGTCCACTCTGACCCGGTGCGGTAGCATCTGATAAGGTATCATCTATGCGTTAAATAGATGAAAATATGAGTTTTAAAAATGTATTTAAAAATCAAAATAAGTTTCTAAAAAAATGACTACCCCACAAGAACGAATAAAACAAAAATGTATTCGGCATAAAATAATTCACGGGTTAACATGCTGTAATATACAGCCAAGCAAATCAAATTAGAAATTTACAATCAAGATAGAATTTTTAAAAACAAATATTCATGAATTGTCTGCTTGTTTTTGTTTTGTTCTGTTTATTTTATTTTTTTAAATTTTGCTAATAGATTAATATGGTTGGCATCCTTCCGTTTGCTAAAGACGGTGGCTAGTTTCCATTTCTTTTAACTGCATCTGCGCGAGTAGCTTAACAGGCCAATTTTTGAATGTCAATTTCTGGTACAGTGACTGCAAACAAAAGAGTGATGCTTGCTGGAGTTGCTGTTGTATCTCCTTCCTTCGGGCTCTCTTTTCCGTGGCGGCTTCTTTTCTCTCTTTTGCACTCCTTTTCGTGCCTTCTTTGACAAGGAAGCGTCAGGCCGCTCGGTTTTCTGCACCCCTCATGTGTTGGGGTTGATGTGGCATGTCTTCATGTCCTTCTTGCAGACGTTTTTAAAGTGTAGGCGTGGTCTCCCAACCTGTCCGGAGCCATCTACTAATTCGCCATACAGTAGGTCTTTGGGGATACGTAATATATTTTTGAAAAGTTTGTTATAGTCAGAACGAAAACAACAATAGTATTAAGAGGATTTCTGAAAAACTGACGAGAAAAAAATTAAATTGGATTTTTTTTAGAATTATTGGATGAATTACCTAACAAAATTTGATATGTATATAGATATTATATAGGTAGTATATACGTTCTGTACAAGGTTTTTAAAGGTGAATTTGAGAAAATATAAAAAGGAGGTATAACGATCGAATAATAGACAACTGAATGGTCAGAAGGCATTGAAGGTTATAATTGGCTCCGATGTCTGCTTTGAAGTGAGGCACGTACATGAATTTAGTTATCTTTATGGCATAGGTCTTGAGGATGAATTTGATAATATTGATTGCATCTTGCACATAGCCTGGGGATAGTGCTACCAGAGTAAATATATGAAATTGAAGGGTTAACTTGTTTAGTTAGCTCACAAATTGAATTTAAATTTCAGTTGCCTTAAAGCTATAATAAAATAAGTCGGATAGATTTTATGAGTTATTTTAATGTATCAATGATAACGCTTTTACCGACGAGCCTTTTACTTTTGTTGTGTTTTATGTATTTAACAACCACTGGGTACAAGAAGGGTGTGGCACAAGGTCAATTTTAAGCGGAATTTACCAGGTTTAAAATCAGAGATTTCCCTCTCCTAGACTGGTTTTCATACCAGGGTTAAAGGGCCAGTCTGCCATATTATTTAACCATAGCGGGAGGAGGAATTCTTGGATTCATACCTTTCCCAACGGTATTAGCGTTATTTGAAATGCAACCAGCCTTGTCCAGGATTAGAACTCATGTATTATTCCTACGACAATAACCATTACCTCACGGGTCTCTCCAACTGTTGGTGTGTTTTAAGACGTTAGAAGATACAGCACAGTTATGTTAATCGAGTTATTCCAATTATTATCATCGTCTTTATATTTTCAGCTACGATATTTCATCCAATGTTCATTCCAACATTTTCCAGGTGTACATCTCTTGATCGCCATTAGTAATAGGTCTGCTGTGAATCGGATGGGTAGTAACTGATTGGGTATCATCTAAGTGTCAAATACGAGGTATGTAAAAACAATTACATGACTGGTGTCACAAAAGTTCTATTTCAAACCCAAACTACTAGTTTTCACCTTCAAACTGTTTCCTCGGGAGTTTGCAAAGAGATATTGTGGCGTTTGCTTCGTTCAGTGCGCGAGATGTGGCAGGACAACTCGTGGGTGATTCACCATGGAAACGCACCTGCCCACACTGCCCTGAATATCCGAGAGTTCCTGACCCAGAAGAACATCACAGTGCTGGAGCAACCTCCCTATTCGCCCGACCTGGCTCCACGTGATTTTTTCCTCTTCCCCAAGCACAAGAGGGTCATCAAGGAAACCCGTTTTGAGGATGTGCACGACATCAAAAAGGCCGTGAGGACAGAGCTACGGAAAATCCTGGAAGAATCCTTCCAGGAGTGCACGCAAGCGTGGTAGAGAAGGATGTGAAATTGCATTAGACTACAGGGGGATTACTTTAAAGGAGATCACTTGTACTTTGTAGTTTGGATTTGGAATAATTATTGGGACACCACTTCTAGAACTTTTCTGACATACCTCGTAGATCCATTTGGGATAAGGTGTAAAATGATGGTGAACTATATTGATATATTAGCACTTGAAACATTGATATTGTAAATAGCTTTCAAATGTTTACCTGATTTGAACCATTGTAGATGGTATATAATTGATAATGAATTATTAGTATTTGATAGGAATATTTTATATCATAAATGTGTACAATTCATTCATATTAGTAGTAGCTAACTGAAGATATGTAATTGTTAGTAAATTATTATTAAATAGGAAGTTATTTGAAACCATATAAATCTATTCAAATTACTTGTATCAGAAACAGTTATTAAATCTAAGAATGGTTACTTAAAACTATAAGTGTTTACAAATAAGTATTATTAAATAGGAATAGTTACTTGGAAATATAACTGTTTATATATGGTTATTTTTTATAGCAATAGTTACCTGAAACTATTTTTTTTTTCAAATGGGTGATATTAAATTGAAATAGTTACTTAAAAATATCAGTGTTTATATATGGTTATCATTACATGGAAGTGGTTACCTGAAATTATAATTGTTTTCAAATGGTTATAATTTAATAGGAATAGTTACTTGAAAGTATAATAGTTTAGAATGGTTATCATCAAATAGCCATAGTTAATTGAAACTATGAATGTTTACAAATGGTTAATATCTAATAGGAATAGTTAGTTGAAATTATAATTGTTTAAAATGGTTATTATCAAATAACCATAGTTACTTGAAACTATGAATGTTTACAAATGGTTAATATTTAATAGGAATAGTTAGTTGAAATTATAATTGTTTAAAATGGTTATTATCAAATAGCCATAGTTACTTGAAAATATAAATGTTTACAAATGGTTATGATTAAATAAGAATAGTTACTAGAAACTATATAATTGCTTGCGAAAAAATATGCATCCGTCAATAAATAACCCAGCAATATTGACGCACCTTAAAGCCAAGGGATGTGTAATATCCAAGGTGTTTTTTTTACATAATTACTCATGAAAGTGTCAATTAAGAAATGAGCACAGTAGGAAAGTAAATCATTTAGATTTATGAATCATTCTAATTGGAGTCCTGGTGAAACCAGGAAAAATAAAAGTAAATTGGAAAATAAAATACGAACAAAATAATATACTCAGTCATATGATGGTTTAAGATTATCTTATGCGGTTTAAATGCCCATCTAAACGTATCAAAACAGAAAGAGACATACATACTTACAGGGACTAATGACTAATGGAGAGAGAGAGAAAAATAATGGAAGTTTGAAAAAGTAGGAAAGAAATAAAAATTAATTCATATATCACAGCAACTAAGGAATACACCGTGGATTTGCACATTATTATTTTGATTAGATAAATACAGCATTAACTTGACTTACGAGTTACCCGACTTAAGATTTTTCCATATTACCAGCGGTTTTTTGCTTTGTTTTGAGGGGCAAGCGAGCTTCAGATATGCTTATGTTAATAAGTTCACTAAAATCATCTAAATTTCCAAATGTATTATATATACTTAAGGATCGAAAAGTTTTAAACATCGACAAAAATGTTCAAATATTACTAAATCATCTTCACAACTATTACTGTTCACATACTGTCGAGTATATTTTCATTTCCTCCTAACATATTAAGCAAGGCAAATACCGAAATATACTTTAGTCCGAGTCTGCTTATTTTTACTTGTGGTTAATATTCTTACGATATTCATTTTGTTTTTCTATTCAAATTGAAACCTAGTTTCCAAATAGATAATCTTTGTTGACACAAATAATAGTTTACCTTTGGATTCGTGACCCTTTCGTTGCGTTTGTTCAGAGTCCAAATTCTACGAGTTCCATCATTGACGAAAATCTGAGATGTGAATTGGAGCACTGTGGTAGCACAAACGTTATTAGGAGGCTGGCTGGAACATCTGTCTTATTGTTGGGACGTGCCAGTGAATTGGTTCAACGAACGGACGCCGAAAGCAAACACAGGGCATGATCTTTGTCTCTGTGTCCGCTAGCGAAAACAGCCAGCAAGAATTACGACTGATTGCAATATTAGACCTATAAACGGAATTCGGTTATGTGCATATTGCAGCAAACGTTATCACATATCAAACAGGCTGGACTGGGTAAATGCCTTCGAGCACTTGCGGACGGGAATGGACAACTTCGTGCGGCTAAAACGCAAGACAGGTGATTTTGTGAATAACTTAATAATATGTACTTACCTACTAATATATTTGGTGCGGCAATAAACGCCTCTTCGGATTGCGACGTCGAAAACGGTGTTGGAATATGCAATTATTATATTCTCTGGTGAATCGGTTCGATAAAAAGAAATCCAGTCGAGAATGTAATGGCTCAGACTGATTTGATCTGGAAAACGGTAAACGAACAGGCAGATTTGTACAGTAAACCATCGAAGAAGTTTACATCAAACATGAAAAGATTGTTCAAAGTCTTTTAAAACAAAAGAGAAATGTCAGTTTGGTATAAAAAGTCAAATAATCAAATAAATAACAGTCAACTATCTAATAACCAGCAATTGTCGTAACTTACAAGGGATATAGCAGTTATCGCCTAAATGAATAAATTAGATCTTTTCCAAAGTCAGAGGTGTTATTATCCAGAGGAAAGCGAATAAATAACAACAACCGGTTTTAAAAATAAACAATAAGTTCATTTTTCCTTTATATTTATCTTTTTCTTTTTACAGATCGTTAAAAATGTGCAATACTCTCATTGCTATCACGTAGTTAGAAAGATTAATTGATCTAGGTATTCCTATCTAATACAAACAATTTGCAGATATATTTGAGACATAGATGGGACCCTCACAGGTACTACTATTCCCTGACAGAGTGGACATGTGTGTAATGGTGGAACAGGGCACCTCTTATAACACTAGAACTGGATCACCGCCAATTATAGTTTTGTGTCATACACAGGGCACCCATTTATGGCGGGTTTTATCTTCAGGAGATACAAGCTTAACTGACAGGGCGCACCATCATTTGAGGTAAATTATTTTGGCGCCCGTGAGAGAGGGTGTAAATAAGACATGTTGGCTTGTCTTTGTGCGTTTGTACAGCTGTCTGTCTGTCACGTCACTCGGCTACACTGCTTTAAATTTCCTATTTTATTTATCTATTTGAACTTTTGAAATATGAACTTATTTTTCCACACATACATTTGATTGTCGGTCGTAAATTAAGCTTAGAAAAGTATCTTCTGTAAACAGGATGTGATCGCTGTAACATACATACCCATTTATGTATTTATCAGTTAAAAATCTACCCATAAAAAGACAATACTTTTTAAAAATCTTTTTCCTGGCGATAATATAAGGTCGATAGTTTGAGAACGTTTTAAAAAATTTATAAGAAAGCTTCTTCTTTGTATTCTCACTTATGTTCACCACAAAACTATCTCTCTCTTTCTCTCTCTCTCTCTCTCTCACTCACTCTCTCTCTCTCTCTCTCTCTCTCTCTCTCACATACACACCCGTACACACACACACACACACACACATATATATATATATATATATATGTGTGTGTGTGTGTGTGTGTGTGTGTGTTTATATTCGTATTCAGTTTTAGAGAGATCAGTATTGTATAGAGGTGTTAGCATAGTTTGCTGTATAATATAATATAATATAATATAATATAATATAATATAATGTTCAAAGATCAGGCTTCTTACCGCAGGTTTAATACTGCAGTTTTTGAATAAAGCAAAAAGAAAGATGCATGTATATATATTTTATTACATTATATAGCACAATATAACATAGAACACAAGCAAGCACGCGTGCACCCACATTATACACGACGCCACCCCCCATATATATATATATATATATATATATATATATATATATATATATATATATATATATATATATATATACGGTCGTGAAAGTACAAACTCATTCTAAAATTTGTTAAGAGGACACTGCGATGGTGTTACTCAATTTCAAGTGATACCTCTGTAAGTGAGATATTTCTTTTGAATTACTGTCACATTCATTATGCCAACACCTCTTTCCTTCACGTACAGTATATTATTTTTGTATCACCTCTTTTATTTTCGGTACTCTACTGATCTGGATTACTGATACTCGATGGCATTCTTCACACAGTTAACATGCCGTTGAAATGGAGAGGATTTCCTATCATGATGACGGCAGATGATGGTCTCTCCGAGATTTGATTTTACATTCAGTTTCTTTTTAATGTATAGAAGGCAGGGCTATATCTGAATCTCTAAAGAGCATTCTTTCAAGAGGAATTATTACTATAATTCTAGGTAGCAATTTATTGTTTAATTCCAAATGCGTGAGTGGAAACCTCATGGCGTAGTGACGTACAGCGACGGCGAAGTAAGCATGTGGTAGCTCCAGCCACACAATTACATTCATTTTCGAACAAATACCAGTGGAAAATATATAAGCCACTTCAGCCCCAGGTATGGGTTACATAGAACCCTTAATGTTCTTTTACAAGGCTGGTTTTTATATCAAAGAAACTACAACGGTTGTTATGCCATTAAACAAAGAAACCAAACCAAACCCTAATACCAAATGCTTTGGAATATTTCCAGATAGATGTTTCTACGAAAAAAATTATATCTGTTTTTGTTTGTCTTTTGTTTATTTTTAAACCAATGCATTTCAATATTGCTAAGTGAGTCTACCAGTCAGCACTACAATTTTGGATGTTAACTGCTCTATTTCTGCGTTAGCGTAACAGCCTATATACGAATACACTCAGACACACATAAACACACACACAAGCACGCACCGAACTACTA
>CM042140.1:78311290-78316290 GCA_023376005.1 Doryteuthis pealeii | reverse complement strand
GTGAATTTTCTATTTTCAATCTCGTGGATCAACCTAATACAATATTTACGAAATATAGAAAAACCTATTTGTTTTTTTTTCTTCTTCAAAAATACAATACCCTTTTGAAATTATGCTTCATTAAATGTACCATTGTTGATGGTTCATCGAATGTACTGACTGTATCGCTTGCAGATAGGTATGACCCACCACAAGAAAGGGGTGCCCTGGGTATGTCACTAAATTGCAGCTGCTAGTTAGGCTCCAGTTCTGGAAATCTGGAGCGTATGTAGTGCATGTATTACCTCTTCATTATCATTACTCCCAGGTCAATTCTGATGCTGAGTAGTAATACTTGTTAAGGCTCCATCGACGGAAGTTATAATTGTTTACTAAGGTTACTTGAAAGCATATCAAGGTGTACCAGCAAATGAATGTGATTTGATAGAAATAACCAATTGAAAGTATTTAATTATAAGTATTAAATAGGAATATGTTAAAACATACAACAGTGTGCAAATTATTTGTATTGGATAGGAATACTTGATAACATGCAACTGGGAGTAAATTATTTGATATCTTATAACTCTCTGCAAAATATCTCAACTTGCGGAAAAATGTAAATATAAATTACAATGAATGTAATTCCCTAACCTATTGGCATAAAATAGTCCAAGATGGGTTGACTTGAAGTGCAGTTAAAATCACTCAATCAATCATCTCGTAACGTTTTCCATGAAATTCTAGATGATTATAAAAGCGAAAATACTTTTGATACTCCTAATGATTGTTCATTTTGTATTCATTTGTGTTTGTTTAATCATGTTATGCTTGACTTACTGATAGATTTACAAAGGGGGTTTTGCACGCTCCACAGAACCGGATTTTGAGGTTTTTTGTCGATTTCTTGATGGTTCGTAATTCTTTTTAACTCAAGTTCGTTGTTCCTCGCCTCCAAGCAAAATATCGCCCTCGCTTGACTAGCAGGGCGAAAGGAGACAATGCTAAATACTAATAAAAATTAGAATAATTGCTTGATGTTAAGCCTAACAAATATTTAGAGGTTGAATGTACCAGAATCACATTTTCCGCGTGAAATCATCAGTTTTCCTTTCTTTCAAAATGCCTTATTTGACTCTAAAACCTTTTAAACAAAAAATATAAACCGATGATGTCCGGTTAAAAATATCGAAACTAAAGGTGTATTTCCCAAAATGAAGAATAAATTATACGTTATTTTCTTCAAAATTTTGCCGTTGGTATTCAACACTACTATGCATTTACCCAACCCATTGTCGCGTTATGTTAGTAAAAATTAAATAAAAATGATTGTTGGCCAATAAGTGGTTTTCTACTGAACTTAAACTTACTCAAATGCAAATTAAATGTCAAAACATAGGCCTGTACCAATTTCTAAACAGTTATAGAGGAGACCTCGTAGCGCAGTGGCTAACGTACTGGACTATGACATCGTAGTAAATAAGTTCAGACTCCAGTCGCGCTATCTCGTTCACTTCCTGACTGATACCCTTGTGAAAGGTATGAAACCCTTAACCTCTCCAGCAATGAATTAAACAGTACCACTACTATATTTCTGCAAGTACAAGTTTCGCATTAAATAACCTACGAAGGCTGATATTCCTTTAAACAAAGAAACCAGGCCAACTTTTGGCCACGGGTAGAACTTGACACACGGTCAATTTCTAATGAGCCCAGTTTGTCCTTCAATTTACCTCTAGCTGAGGGATAACAATAGTTGTATTCTAGCGAGTTTTTCACTAGTCTAAGCGTCTCTGAAAATTTCATTTTAATTATGTTAAAATGTGCCGTCATATCTGTATTGAATGCACCCGATATAAGTTATGTTTCTGGAATATATATTACTGACCCAAGAAATAAAATTGCTCTAAGTTTAGAAAAATGAAGAATATCTATTAGTAGCTATTACCCATAATAGTTGTTATATTTGAATATAAATTCTATGCACTAGATGTAACAATTCTTATCGGATGTGGTAAAAGATTTACAAATGTAACAAATATGCTACTAACATACATTTTTATTTCATGAACATGGAGCAATTCCAATGTCTATTCCAGATATAAAACCAATTGGAAAAAAAACCATGCCATCTCTCATGAGTAATGCCTTGTGCATTGTCATTAATCCCCTTGTTCTTTGTTCCATCTGTCAGAGTTCCTCACTTTTCCATTTTGATAATAGCGCTAAATATCTTACAAAGGAAATAGCACAAAAGCTAATTCCTTTTACGAGAGCTTCGTTTCTAGAAATTTTGTGATATACCCCTTTTGTATCGGGTATATAAATGGCATGAGAGAGATCAGTGGGGTTCTTAGGTGGGTCTATTTCGTCATCTGGCCATCTTTTTCTGGTTTGATTTCTTTTCTGGTGAATACGGCGTCTGTTTTGCTGGAATGTGTTTGCCTATGCTCATTTCTTTCTTTTCAATAATGAAGCAAGTTATTGTTTAGTTTTCAAAGACGTCTTTATTAAAAACACAAGCTCAAAAGTGTTTTATCCACCCGGCGAGAAGATGGTTTACTTGGGACAGACGACCATATCACGTCTAGTCCCTTTTACTGACCACCATAATCTAACTTAACTTACCTTCTTACGCCTTGTATTCAGCTTATCAGCAAACGGCGCCCAGGTCAGTGAAAGGTGAACTGCTTCTCAATCACTTTTTCAATGGTTAATGTTAACTTTCTCTTTACCATACATTTATTCAAATTTTATTACACGTAGTTATAATTCGTAAGCAACCCACGAATTATTTAAGTTTTATTGTTTTTCTGATGTACTCTCTTTATATTTTTTCTTTTATCTCTGTTTGATAGTGGGGTAATTTCATGTCAAAACATCCAGAAAAAAGAAAAATTGTCACCCACCCCTTCAATTTTTCTGAAATTTCGTACAGTTGTGGATTACTTTAAAGTTATCCAATCCTCAATGTTTGAGCTTCCAATTCCAAAATTTAGTGGTGTTTATGTCGATTCAAATTCGATGGGCCTAGCGAAAAATGGCGAATATTTGTAATGTATTTTTGTCTGTAAAATAAGTTCTAGAGCATCCCTACTCCTAAACATTTGGTTTATAAAAACACTTTTGCACGAGGAATCCAAAAATGCTATCATGAAAGTCTTAAAGCTAACCAGTTTTAAGTTATTAATAATTTCTGATTTTTTCATAGCAAGATCAATATCCCAATGTGGCACTGTATCAATGACAATTTTCATAATTATTATTTCACATATATTGAAAACGGCCTGGATGATTTGAGATGAAATTACCCAGTATCTGCTTTCAATATTCCCAAATATTGTAATTATCTTTTTTCTTCAACTGTTCTTCCATGTTACAGATTTTGTAGTTGTATACATTCCCCTTTTTCATCATGTGCATGGCAAACATTTTGATAAATATAGCTAGCTGTATATTCTTATTGCAAATCTGAGCAAAAACGTTCATATAATCCATGTACGTGAGGTTATTAATTTTTCCTGTGATTTTGTAAATCTGTATCCCTTTGTATATTTCCTAAACATGTAATTTAGTGGCATCATTACCATAACAACTTGCAGTTATAAGGGTGAACGTGTTACTATAGTTTTTCACCTCTGGTCAGGTCTGTCCTCCTGCTGTCAATTCCACTTTTCAATTTTTCATGGAATTCGTAAAAAAAACATTTACGACAATATCGGATATTTCATACATTCTTAAGCATTTCATTCTTAGTTTGTGGGATTTTTTCATCGGCGTTTCCGTAGACAATCTATCCATGCCTCCATTTCCGCCACGTTTTAAACTATTTAAAAATATGCCGATCTATAAAAAAATAGATCATTTCTTCCTCTTATTCCCTCGGGGCATCCTTCCTGTTCTTCTGGAAATAGTCCTCGGCAATGAAGTGACTAATATGTTTTTTCTTTCTTCTGTGCGGTTTTAATTTTCCACATCATAGGCAGACACATCGTCGGCCTAGAGTTGCAGGGAATGTTTGTTTTTTGAGGGTTTTTCTGGATCAGGCTAGGTTTACTTTCGTTATCCATTTGGGTATTATTATTATTATTAGTATTAGTAGTAGTAGTAGTAGTAGTAGTATAAGTAGTAGTATAAGTAGTAGTAGTAGTAGTAGTATTGGTAGTGGTAGTGGTGGTAGTAGCATATCGTCTGTATAACTTTTCTAAAAAATCCTAGAATAAAATAAGTTAACTATTGTAACATAGCATGCGTGTCAGGCTAGTGTTTACTCACGTACAGGACTCAAAAGTAATTGATCATCCCTCCCGCCCACGTGACTAAAGCTGCTGTCAAACTCATATTCATGTTCTTATAACTTTACACTTTTATTCAAATGTTTCTACATTATTCAGGTTAGCCGTTATTACTGAGATTCCTGGATTTGGTACCGTCATTAGTAAGAGAAGAGGTCACAATGTCATCTAGATTGTGATGGCCCGAATTGGCTAGAAAAAAGACCCTAATCCTCTCAATTATGTCTGATATCTTCTATATCTCAACTTGAACGCTATCAATACACAAAGGTAACTAAAAAAAAAAAAATTTCCTTTTCCACCTTGTGATAATCTAAATATCCAATCAGAGCTCAAAGGCTAACTGACGAGTTAAAATTTCTATTCGAATTTTTCTACACTGAATTTCATCTGTACCTATTACCCTTTAGCTTTTCTCTCACATAGCAGGTGTTTGACTCGGGGGTCGGGGGGGGGGCAATATCGTACTCAGTATCCAACCATTTTGAACCATGAACAATGAATACAATTGCACTAAATTACCATACACCAATTTGCTCCTAAGCGGTTTCTCACAGTTTTAGTAACATTGACACGTTTATCATTTTAGTTAGTTTTAAACGTTTTTTTTTCTTTTCTGTCACATTTTGGAGAATCTTCATAGGATTTAGATCGGAGTTTCGTTGATGCATTGCAAGAAATCCTGGAATGGTCATGAATCCAAATTTATGTTTTGATTTAGCGGAA
>CM042140.1:78298790-78308790 GCA_023376005.1 Doryteuthis pealeii | reverse complement strand
TAATTAATTTTCAAAAATTAGGTATGACTTCAATTAAGCACATATCCTCCAAAAATTGTCAGCTAAAAGCCATATCAAATGAACACAATGTTTATTTACCTACTTTTATATATATATATATATATATATATATATATATATATATATATATATATATATATAATTGAGCACTTTCCAATATTCATTATCTAAACGAATTTTTCATATCCAACAGTCAAAATTTTGACTTGTTTGGTTTTACTATTTTACCCTAAAATTACTATATATATATATATATATATATATATATATATATATATATATATATATATATAGTCATTTTAGGGAAAATATATGACCGAACGAGTCACAATTTTGACAGTAAGAAATTATTTTAACTTCTCTGTTGCCCACGGCAACCCTTACAGAACCAGAAATTCTATAGTTAATTCTCTCTATTTTCTTCTTCATGTATTCCGTTTTCAATCCCCTTTCCTGAGAAAAGTATCTCTTGCTGGTCGTTCACACATTTTTTTACATCTGTGTTGCAGTGCTTTGTCAAAAATGTTATCAAGAGCAGATATGACTTCATCATATGAACATTTCTGTCCCCACCCACAGAGTGAGGCCAAAACAGGATGTTTCTCTTCACTGGAAAACGACTAAAGGTGGGAACCAGTCAATGACAAAGCAAATTGATTAGTAGGCGCTAAGCATAACGTATTCGTTTTCAAATAATAACTAAAAAGTTCACGGCTGCTTTATATAGAAACTGGGCGTAGGCCAATCAATGGAGAGAATAACAAGGCGACAATAAGTCGACAAACAACACAGAACCGTTGAATCTACTTGTGGTGTTTGCAAGGAAAGATGTTTCTTTTTTTAGTCTTTTGTAGTCTTCATACATTTTTTCAATCTCATTTCAGATTTAAACAATACTAAAGTTTATTTTCTCAGCTGAAAGCGCAGACGAATAGTTTAACTAATAAAGAATAAAAAAGAATAAAACCTGTATGTGCATATATTATTTACTCGCGGGACAAAAGAGGACATTTGATCAAAAAGATAAATCTGGTCAGGTAAACACGAAAGTGAAATATAGGTGAGACGCCGTTAGCAGGTAAAAGAATGAATAAGAAATAAGATTCTGAATGAAAGGAATGGTTTTATTAAACCTTGCTAGTGAAAGATATATATATATATATATATATATATATATATATATATATATATATATATATATATATATATATATATATATATTGTAAACAAGGTTTGTTTAGAATGGCTTTTTGCCGATAATTTTTGGGAGAATAAGTGCTTAATTGGAGTCGAACCTAATTTTAAAAATTAATTAATTAATAATGAATTAGGCGGGAATACCTATTAAATGTATGGCTAAACAAATCGAGAAAAATCAATCTCTGTATGTACATTTCGGCCTATTAGGCCTCATCAGCAGAGCTATAGATCGGAAGACCGCCCTGTGCGTGATTTGAAACCGGACTGCCAAGCTGACAGGCCGATCCCATAACCTCTACACTAAACGGACCTCTTAGATTTTTATGATTTGTTTAGAGTAGGTTAATATTCCTCTTCTAGTGACTTTTATTACACGACGATATGATAAGTTGTAAACAAGGTTTGTTTAGAATGGCTTTTTGCCGATAATTAGCTTGGCAGTCCGGTTTCAAATCACGCACAGGGCGGTCTTCCGATCTATAGCTCTGCTGATGAGGCCTAATAGACCGAAATGTACATACAGAGATTGATTTTTCTCGATTTGTTTAGCCATACATTTAATAGGTATTCCCGCCTAATTCATTATTAATTAATTAATTTTCAAAATTAGGTCCGACTCCAATTAAGCATATATATATTTATATATATATATATATATATATATAAACTCTCAGTAACCAAGCGCTGTTGACTTCATCTCAAGACTACTGTGACACAGACGCACACATAGACACACACACACACACACACACACACACACACACACACATATATATATATATATATATTATATATATATATATATATATATATATATATATATATATATATATTATGTCAAGAAGGGTCGAATTAAACTCGTAAGTTACGTTACCAATCTCTCTATAATTATTTAAATATTCGCTTAGATATTAATTAGATATCAATTGTTTCCAGTATATAATTCACTAACCAGCAAGTTTTACGCAGTTGTTTCTTAAGACCCATCCAATAAATCTGGTGATGTATTTGTTTCAGCGGGGGAACTTTGGGTAGAGGTAATAATGCCTGAAACCACATTAGACACCAGGGTTATCATATAATGAATAATATATCAGAATCTATCCCGCATTTAACCTACACACATATTATCCTTTCTCCAACTTTAGAATTCCAAGGTGGACACAATTGAGAAGGTAAGTAAAGTAAGTCGGTATCAGCCAGTCAGCGAGGAAGTCTATCCCCTTTTCAATAGCGCTAGACCAAGGAGATTGTTTTTGGCATCTGAGGTGGAGCGCCACACCTACCATCAACTCCTTACTTTACCGCATTGATCCCTGTCCTCGCCAACTCTATCACCCTTTTTCACACAAAAAACACTAACTATACATAATACCACTAAAATAACGTCTAGAAGTAATCTTACACCAATACCTACCGCCTCCCATCACTCAACATAAAAAATATTTAAATTCAATTAATAACAACTCTTTATAATTGAATAATTATTTAATCCGGTATAAGATTGTAACAACAATGTCTTCAGATACCACTAAACCTTATTTAT
The DNA here is from genome assembly GCA_023376005.1 of Doryteuthis pealeii. NCBI lineage: Eukaryota > Metazoa > Mollusca > Cephalopoda > Myopsida > Loliginidae > Doryteuthis > Doryteuthis pealeii. The sequence goes on along the minus strand of CM042140.1, from coordinate 78,306,023 downwards.
TTAAAATATTACAATACCACGTGTTAGTTCTCCGTATTAAATAATTTTCTAAATTACTTTCTAATCAAAATCCATTAACTTCCCAAAAATTTAAAATCAAGTCAAAATTACCTACGATACTTTCTCCATCAGAAGCCAACTACGAACTGTTACTTCATAAATCTTTTAAATATAGTATTAGTTACACAATTAATCCGAATTATACCGATAAGTCAGCTGTATTTCTTGAATATTAGCCCATTGGAATTCTTAGTTTCTTTAGTATTTAATGCTTAAAAAACAAAAACAGTACAATTATTTTCATAAACTTGTAATCAAAAACGTAAAGTATACATTGATGAGTTGACCTACGAGTTTAATTCGCTTCGCTCGTGATTAATTTTACTCGTATATCAAATCAAATTTCCCCATTGAAATAAAACGAAATGCCATTAATATGTTCCAGCTTAACAATAAAAAAACAATTTCATTTTCTACGTTACTTAAATGAGAAATATATCGCTATGTTGAATAAAAATATAGTAAAATAGAATGCAATGAATAATCCGCTGTTATATTTTTTAATGATTGTTTTTATAAATAACATAGATTTGAAAACTTAAATGTCATGAATTCAAATATGCGTATATAAAGCTTGCTCGTACCTCAAATTCGAGCTCTCAACACAAAGCAAAAAAAACCCCGACCCATTGAGAGCTAGTAAGGGGGAAAACTTGTAAGTTGAATCACTTGGCGAGCGTAAGTTCGTTCGGGTCTCGAACACGGCCAGAGGTAGCTGCTAAAAATGGTGTAACTGCACTGATGAGAGGTGATACCTCGAAACACGTGTCTGTAGTTTACTCTCTCTCTCTCTCTCTCTCTCTCTCTCTCTATATATATATATATATATATATATATATATATATATATATATAGCTGGAACATATTAATGGCATTTCCTTTTATTTCAATGGGGAAATTTGATTTGATATACGAGTAAATTGGATCACGAGCGAAGCGAATTAAACTCGTAAGTCAACTTATCAATGTATACTTCACGTTTTTGATTACAAGTTTATAAAAATAATTGTACTGTTTTTGTTTTTAAGCATTAAATAATAAAGAAACTAAGAATTCCAATGGGCTAATATTCAAGAAATACAGCTGACTTATCGGTATCATTCGGATTAATTGTGTAACTAATACTATATTTAATAGAGCGAGAGAGAGAGAGAGAGAGAGAGAGAGAGAGAGAGAGAGAGAGAGAGAGAGTAAACTACAGACACGTGTTTCGAGGTATCACCTCTCATCAGTGCAGTTACACCATTTTTAGCAGCTACCTCTGGCCGGGTTCGAGACCCGAACGAACTTACGCTCGCCAAGTGACTCAACTTACAAGTTTTCCGCCTTACTAGCTCTCAATGGGTCGGGGTTTTTTTTTGCTTTGTGTTGAGAGCTCGAATTTGAGGTACGATATTCAAATACTATTGAATAATGTAATTGCATTTTGATGTTGATTGGAACAAAATTAAAATTTATTGGACACACAATGAGAAGCAGACTCACTAGTATTGGTTTTCTCGTATTGCCTACTAACCATTGCTGCACAAGAGGCGCCTTGTAATTCTATATATATATGCAAAGTAAGGCTTTCTCTATATACATGATCTTGTGCCGGGAATGTGAGTCTCACATGTTGATGTAATTGTTAACAGCAAGTCTATTCCTATTGAATAGCGAGTGCGATCCCCGCTGGATGCTCCATACTTGTGAACTTGTTTCCTGTCCGGGGCAAACGGGTTGGGTAAATAATAACCCTTGCCTGGGCACCTAATATTTAGCAAGGTAGATTAATAGAGCATTGTTAGTGAGCTCGAGTATCATTGAGTATCCAGTACTTTTTTTCCTGGCGGCAAATCTAAGCTAAACCTAGTGAATGTTATATAGTCCTTATAAACATCGGGTATAAAAAAGAGAGAGACAGAGACAGAGAGATATAGATTATGGATAAGGATCTTACTTGGTATTCTGCGGGTTACTTTGCTGGCTACTGCTTACTGGTTCTTCTTCTTCTATCTCGGTTGGCTTCTTCTGCATTGGTAATTCTTCTTCTGCTGGGCTAAGCTGGTAATTGTATTAATTTAAGAAACACGACAAGACCTGGGTTTGGTTGATCAAGCTTTATTTTATTCTAGTTCATATTGGTTGATTCCATCGCGGGGAATGAGATTCAAAAGCTACATCGCATCTACCTAACTCTACAATATTCTCACGTATCTGGCATAGCGCGTTTTGAAGGGATCAAAAGGTCATAACCGTCAACGGTAATTTTCCATTGATTCCCTGATCCCAAGGTTAACGGCACTTAATTTAAATTCTTAGCTACAGGTCTGTTCACAATTCCTGGCCTCTCATGAATTGTAACAGGGAATAATTTAATGCTCTTGTATTATCGAAAAACTAAAAAAGTCGAAGAGGTTGTCCCTTGATCTCCAGTGGTTAAAAAGTAGAAAAAGACGCGTTTTCAGTCATGTTCCCGCGTTTATTATTTTGATAAATCAGGTCGACCTTTTGTGGATCCTTCACTGTCTGTCACTGAATGGAGAAACATTTCTGCGTTTTCTAAAAAATCTATATCGATGCCCAACTCCCAAGGGAACTTTGATGCATTAAGTCTTGAAATTCCAGACGTCTTCTCCCTTCGCTAGTCTGTAGGAGAACCACGAAAGAACCCTAAATCCATTTTCTCATCACGTCTAAAATCAAGGTCAAATTTTGACCCCTTCTTGTCTATCAAAATACCCATACCTGCTCTCGGACTGACAGCACAGGAGGTTGAAGATTGAACGTGGGAGAGCCATTAAGTAATAATACTGTTCAAGAGGAATTCCATCTCTGGTGATGCATTAGCACCAACTTTGAATCTACTTGTCAAGTCCGTTTCAGAAATACTCTTTTTAGTTGGTTGGTTAGGAAAATGTTTGATTGGTGGGTTGGTTGGTTTAAAACTTTGTCATGTCTTGCTGGTTGATTTAATGTCGTCTTCAGTCTTTTTTTCATTCAAGAAATTGTATAGGTTTCAAATAACTCGTTTGAATTTAGAATTAAGACTGGTTCTCTAACCATGGATAAAAAAAAAACAGACTGTCCTACTCTTTTTCCATAAATATGAGCAAACAAATGCGCGAAGTGAAACACAAACAACCTCCTTGTCTGAGTATTTGAACTTGTGTCACCAATTCCATTTTTCAACGACGATAACAGAGGCAAGGTTAGATAATCTGTGGAAAGAGTATAAATATTCTGTGGAATTAAGATGAATGTTTATAAACAGCTGACAGGTCTCAGACCTAATATAATAGCTGAAAAATATATTATTATTATTAGTAGTAGTAGCAGTTTTTCACACATGCCGTAGCCGGTGATTCACTGGAGGCTGAGTGACAGCAAGTCTCCTCAGGTCTCCAGGACACTTCTGAGTATTCTAGCCCAACAATGCTGTATTTGGAATTGTCTCAGTTCTTCTTCTTCTTCTTCTTCTTCTCTTCTTCTTCTTCTTCTTCTTCTTCTTCTTCTTCTTATTATTATTATTATTATTATTATTATTATTATTATTTTTATTATTATTATTATTATTATTATTTACACGAAGTAAAATAGTATACAAACATCAATTTCGATTGAAAAGATTCGTAAATAGATTGATTACTAAAGAAGGCAAAATTATGGATGAGAAGGTAGAATTCATGTGGACGCAAGTTTCATATTAACACTTTATCACGGGGCAACACTGAGGCAAGGATAGGTAGGTATTTACACAAACCCTTCTCCACGGGTAGGATGTGACAAGAGGTCACAAGTATTGGGCATCAATCAAGTGATAACTTGCTATTCAGTAGTAATGGACCAGCGCGACTAACTTGCTAACCATTACACTACATTGAGATTTTCTTCATTACCGTTCGCCACGAGTAGAATGTGAAACAAGGTTGCAATCGTGGAGAATCGAGCGAGAATTGAACTATCTGTTCAGTAGTAAGGTGTCTGCGAAACTAACATGTCAATCATTACAACACAGTTGGACACCCTCTTAAACACAAGGCTATTTAACAGCTGAATTGATCTGATCATGCGCTAGTTACATTTGACCATCCAATCCTTTGCGTCATACAGTTATACAGTTTTTTCGTTGACAACTGTACCTGGCGTATAAGGGTTCCAAGCACGTGAGAGACATTTAATATAAAATTACTTCAATCCAGACGTTTCCGTTAAACTCAACAACGTGGCGTTTAGCTGATACACCCAGGCCAACTTTGATAACTGTCCAAGTTGTTGATGTGTCCAAATGTCTGATTATTTCGTTATGTAGATTGTCTAATTCGTAAAATGGTGTATTTTCTCATTTCTCTATACATCAATTAATGAAGGGATTGCTAAGATGTGCGAAGAAACAGACAGAATGTTATTTTTAAAATCGGGTTTTACTCAACATAAGTGCTCAATATTTTATTAAATATATTTGAACCCCTCCTCAGATGTGCCTGTGAATATCAACACATGTATATATATATATATATATATATATATATATATATATATATATATATATATATCTGTGTGTGTGTGTGCGTGCGTGTGTGTGTGTGTGTGTGTGTGTTATATGTATGTGTTTGTGTGTGTGTTAATATATGAGTGTGTAGAAAATACATATATATAGCGACGGCATCTCTTCACTACCGCAAGATATACAAGCTCTGCCAAATTGATACGTATTTTATTATCAATATTTATATATCTTATTATAATGGAGATTGTGTGTTTTTCTGTCTGTAACCGAAACTACATTACTATACAATTCACAATTTCCTTTGTTATTGACATCACATTCTCAATGATTTTATTTTTATTTAAACCTCAATTATTAATAAAATTGTTTTACATTATTAATACTGTTAACCATATCTACATACTAACAACATGCAATTATATTTATATATATACAACAAAATAGCAGTTTACAGTGTGAACGTGAAGGCTAATTTGCATATTGATATTAGAAATTTGATTTTAATAAATATGTGCTTAGTATTATTGATTTCTAACTGTTTGGTTTTATTTTAATGAATATGAGCAAAAATCTCTTCAGTTAATCTGAAATGAAATCCATTAACAAGAAAAAAACAAGTGTAATTTTATTTTCTATTTCCTAATTTAACTAAATAGTTAAATCAGTAAAATTCAGCAATGAAAGACGGCAGTGATGGAAGAGTAAGTTTAATTTCTATTTTTCTATTATACCCCCACTCTGTTTCAAATCTTTTTATCTGCATTCTTATTTAGTTTTATTAGCCTTTCTAATCTAATCTAATATTTTATTACATTAAAACTTAAATACTTGCACCCGGAGGATGCATATATTTGCTAGTCTCTTTAAAAGATAACTTTGTAGATTTGTCTGTCAACATCTTCTGTTGTTAAGCCTGCAAAGACGAAATAGAATTAACGATTAATAAACTTAATTGCATGCGCCTAGAGGGTACAGATTTTCGCTAGGGGGTATAAGGGACAATCGGGAACAATAAAAGAGGGAAAAAACTCGCTTAATTGAGTAAAATGAAATAGGTTTATTTCAATAAGGTAAAATCAGAAAAGACAACTGAAGACAGCTAAGATTCAGATTGAGTTCTCCGGAGGGAAAAAATCACTAGCGTAGAGGTAAATAGAAAAGGAAGTGTGACATTGTGTATTCTCTCTCTGGACTCTGTATTTAGACATCCTCTCAAACACGGACAGGATTGATAAAAGGTCAATTTTAAGTGGATTAAATCTGATTTTAATTCAGTATTGGTTTGGTTTGTTTTGTTTTACGGCATATCAACCTCAGTGGGTTATTTAATGCCAATAAAGTTTTGAAATAAATCAATTCTTAATGGATAATACAATTCTTAATGGATACGCAAGCACCCATATGATAAAAAGGGGCTGGGGCTTGCCATAAAGGCAATAGGGTTGGGAAAATCATATAGGTGCTAGGACTTGACGTGACCAGCCGGTTGATCGGAGGGGGCCTCTCCGACCGCCCGTCTAGCCCAAGATAGGGCCAAAGTGGAGTATTGCATGTCATGAACTGCTCATCCACCTGGGCTCTATCCTTAAGCATCACGGGTCGCCAACCACGGCCAACAGGTGGCCCCATTGGGGGAGTCTTACCCCCTCTGCAGAGGTACAGTCGGTGCATTTTAACGCCCCAGGCGACAGGGCGGTTTGATTCAGTATCTTCCTTCTAGACAAGTTGCTATGCCAAAAACTAAAGAGCACATTGTGTCCAACTATTAATTTATGTGAATTTAAAACGAATATTTTGTTAAAACAAACAGATAGTCTATGAATGATATTAAGCATTTTTTACTTATGAATATAATAAACTATATTAGCAATATCAATAACAATATCAATATATTTATCTATATATCTATCATTCTATCTATCTTTCTCTCTCTCCAGACAATAAGGATTTACACTGTTGCATTCTGAACCATGGGGTATTGTAATATGATAATGACCGTACAAATACGGAATACGAGTATTAATATATTGATTCTACTGAGTATATGTGAATATATGCGCACATATATATTCATATGTATGTATGCATACTCTCTCTCCTCTCTCTCTCTCTCTCTCTCTCTCTATGTATATATATATATAATATATATATATATATATATATATATATATATTATATATATTATAAGAATGGAAATGAGTAACCTACTCGAGTTAAAAGTAACCCTGAAGAATCTATCGATGAAACTCGAGTAGGTTACTCATTTCCATTCTTATAATAAATTTATGCTCTACATTGTATTGAGCACTTTGTATTTGTTTTTTCTCAACCTTAACCTCTGGATATTGTGCGCTTCCAACGATCGTTCTTATACCCACCGGTAAGTTAATACTTATATATATACAAATATATATATTATATATATATATATATATATATATATATATATATAATATATATATATATATATATATATATATATATATTATATATATATATATACGTTTGGCTTCTCTATTTTGGTTAAATCATATCACGGAAACATTTTATATTATTCACGTATATCTATCTGTCTACCTATTCGTATATAATATATATATATATATATATATATATATATATATATATATATACGCACTCACAAACACAAATATATGTATATATATGTGTTTGTGCGTGTGTGG
>CM042140.1:78278790-78288790 GCA_023376005.1 Doryteuthis pealeii | reverse complement strand
GTCATGGGTGTGACTCTCAACTGCATCTGAAAATGAATGTCTAATTTTTGAGCTCTGGAATGTGTGGAATACCTCTCATTGCCATTATTCTCCTGTCTGACCCAGTGTGGCAGTAGGGTTCCATCTATGGGTCAAATGAATATGTTTTTTTTAAGTTAATGGAAATTATTTCTACCAGTTTATTGAGAAACATGAATTTAATAATAAATTTAACATAAAAATATATTTCTACCATTCTATCAAAACACATGAAGTTAATGTAAAATTTAAAATAAAAATGATTTTACCAATATATTGATACACATTGTGTTAGTAAAATGTATTTTCTGGCGGTTAAACCAAGAAGTTAATGAAAATTATTTACATCATTTTATAGAACCCGACCGGGAAAACTTTTACAAAATACTCGCTTATGAATCATATATACAAAAAAATTTGGTAACAAATAGTCCTCAAAAGTCGATATGATATTAAACCAAATTATCAACTAACCAACTGTACAATGATTACTTTAAACTGATATTTCAATTTGTATTGTACATAAATTGTTATATTTTGTTAGGTGCGACACTCCACCTCAGATACTAAAATATTCTTCTTGGTCTAACGCTAGGTAAAGGGGATAGACTCCATTGCTGTATGGCTGATACCGAAATAAGGTGCACCTGCCGACTTTACTTACGTTTACTTATTTATTTCATTGGGAGGAAATGGACTTGTCGACCCAAGTTCAAATCCTCGACGAGACTGTTTGCATTTCACATAGCGCTAATACACTTTTGAATGATATGCATCCAGCAACTCTCTCTCCAGCTATCGGTAAATAATAGGGCAGAATAGACACTTTGATCTTAGCTCGGTAACCAGTCTAGGAGAAGGAAAACTCTGAATTTAAACCTGTCTAACCTCGCTTAAGAAACTGACCCTGTGTCGCATCTTGCTATAGAGAGGTTGGTATTATATATATATATATATATATATATATATATATATATATATATATATATTGATTGCATTAACTAAATATATTTCTTTAAAATAAACAGTGAAAGTCATATTTCTCGTCTACGTGAATACCTCTATTAGAAAAGCAGAACTGATATGAGGCAGACGGCTTGGAAAAGATTTCAAGAATGTATTGACATTTATATTGAACAGGTGAAGATTGTTTAAAGTCATAATATCATAAAGTTACAATAGAAAAGTGTTAAAATGTTTAATAACCCTGTATAGTTTTTATAATATCATGTTATATTAAACTCTAATAATATCCACTTGTATTATGCGCTGACTATTTTAGCTTAAGACCAATATGGCTGGTTTTAAAAGCACCATTGCAGGAGCCGTCAGACTTCTCTGTCTCTCCCTCTTTTACTCCCCCACCCAACTTTCAATCAATTTCATGTTTCTGGTTTTCCACTCACGGGTGACCGCTCGTGACAAGCTTCGATTCGGCTGACATAGGTTTTGAGCCCAGACCTACTGACCTGAGCTCTGAGACCGCGCGGTCAAGTTATAGCTCCACCTTACAACTTTTGTGCTGCTCCTACCGACGGTGGTTTATTGCTTTTCATTTATGAGTCGAATGAACACACACTGGCAACTTTATCGGGGACAACTTTCTCTGATGTTGTTCCCTTATTGCCGAAGTTTGCTATTTGATGGACGTTCACTCTCTTGGAAGTTCCAGTATCATTGGTCTCGGCCGAGGCACATTACATTTGATGTTTATGCATGTATAGCCAAGAAATCATTTTCAGTATACCTGTAATAATTGATGTGTTCTTCAAACCAAGAATATGATCAGGAAGATTTACTTCTCGTCTATCTACACCAATTCGGGTGGTGTCGAAAGAAACATATATTGTTTTGTAAATCAAAGGTTGCTCTGCCCAACGTGGTTATCGTCTTAGGAAATGGACATGGCGAGACTATTTCAAATTCTCTACAAAGCAGTTTGTATAATAAAAAGTGATAATAATACTTAGAAAAAGTAGGAATACAGTCATTATCCCTCTGGCTATGGGTTTATAGTAATAGCAAGAAGAAAGGACTTTGTCAGATTATGGAATCCCCTATTCCGGCAGATCTCACTGGGAAATGAAATGAAGGCGAACAAGTAGATAAATACACGGATTTTGACAGAAAACTAATATAAACTTAGAACATTAACTTGAATATTGTGTAATGGTTATCGTCGTAGAAAATGGATACGACGAAACGAGTTCAATCCTGTTTGCATCTCGTATAGCTCTAATACCCTTGTGAAAGGTATGCTTGTAACTACACTTCCTCCAGCTATGGGTTAATAGTAGGGCGGACTGGAATCTGTAACCATGTTTAGACGACCAATCTAAGAGGAAGAAAAAACTTAATTTAAACTCCGCTTAAGGAATTGGCATTGTATCACAACCAACTTATGCAGAGGGGTTGATAAATATGTACTCGGGCACCAGACAATAAACCCAGTCCTGCAACTTTAAATCGAGGGGGGCAGGTATTACCTGGGGGGGGGGGTAACCCACTGGGATCAATGCTGTTAATTACGGCAAACCCCGCCCTAGGGCCTGATCTACATACTATATTTACCATGTACACTACATATACGGGTTAGGCACAAGGCCCTATTAATGTGGGACCACCCACAAACCGAAGCTCATGGATGGCAGGTGAAATATTGCGTCGATCCCGTCGGCATTCCCCCTCAAGGGGGTGCCTCACTCACTGGGCAATAAACCCAGCCCCGTCCCTTTAAATCGAGGAGGCAGGTGCTGCCTGGGGAGATGGCCCCCTGGGATCGACACCGTTAATTATAGCAATCCCCACCCAACGGGTGGGTTTGCATATTAATAACATGCAATCGTATTTATAGCGGTTTACAGCGTATACGGGAAGGCTAATTTGCATATTGATATTAAAAATATTATTTTAATAAATATGTGCTTAGTATTATTGATTTCTAATTGTCTGACTTAATCTTCATGAATATGAGCAAAATCTCGGTGATAAATCTTTAAATAAATCGATGAACAAGAAGAAATAACTGTAATTTTATTCTTTACTTCCTATTTTAACTAAATAGTTAGATTTAAAAAATAGCACCGAAAGAAGGGATTGATAGAAGAGTTAGTTTCAAAGTCGTTCTATTTTTTTTATTATACTGTTTCAAATCTTTTTATCTGCATTCTCATTTAGTTTCATTAACCTTTCTGAATTAATATATTTTATTACATTAACATTTAAATACTTGTATTTGCTAGTAATATTAATCCCTGTACTTTGTGTGATTAAATCATTTGCCTTCAACCCTTTTCTAGTGTATTTTAGCAGTCTGTAGAATAGTCGATGTAGCGTATAGATATAACACTTTATCAAAATGTTTGAAATGTTTTTCGAATGGCAGTTAATAGACTTTCGTTGGTGAATGGATTCTGCTAAAGTGTCTTTTTAAAACTTCCATAATTTATTTTCAATTGGATTTAGATCAGGACTGATCCTTATACTGTTCTATGCATCTTTTTGGATATGCCTCCCTTTTTTTCCCGTATGTATAAATGGAAACTCATAGTATACACAATTAATGAACTAACAAATGGAATGTAATATGCAGCAGCAACTATTGATATTAAGAAGTTGTAAAAAACGATGATGAATGTTGTTGAACTTGATAAAACGCCTACTTTTAATGATCACGTCTCCGTCTCAATAATCAAGAGATTTATTATATCTAAATAATTTTTTTGCTGAGTTAAAATTTGCAGAATCAAAACTGTTTTCAAAAATTGATTTTTATCATTCAAATAAAGGTGAGACCATATTTAGAAAACTTAATTTATTTTTGATTCAGTTCTTTTGATCTTTGTAATTTAAAATAATCTGGAGTTCATGGGTGAGATTAAAACGGATCAAAGAATACAGATCAGACCAATTTGAATTAAAAAGAAAAGAACGCGTCATCAAGTGGATTTTTCAGTCTCGGCAGAACAAAGAGAGAAAATAAAATAAAGTGAAAAACCGGACAAATACCTGAACCTTCATAAAGTGCTCAAATCTTGGGGAGCATGGTGACATTGCTACGAATCATAATTTGAGCGCTTGGACCAGTCCATAATAATCTGGAAAAAAGAGTGCTGAACTGGAGATCATAGGAAGAATCGAAATCATCCTCAGCGTCACACAGTTAAAATCAACCGGGATACTTAGAATAATCCTGCGGAAATTTGGAAACTTAATGTCCCTTGACTCCAGTGAAAAACCATCAGTCAGGGTTGTTGTGAAAGATTCACATTAGGACACAACAAATAGCAAGTGTAGAATGTGTGGGGGAAAAAGAAGAAACAATCAATCACATAATAAGCGAATGTAGTAAGGTAGCACAGACAGATTACAATACTAGGCACGACTGGGCGGGAAAGGTGATCCATTGGGAATTGTGCAAGAAATTCAATTTTCACTATTCAACCAAATGGTATATGCACAAACCAGAAACTGTCCGGTAGAATGACACGGACACAGTTCTCTAGGACTTTGAGTTTGTAGTTATTACCTTTACAACGGTCACTACAACGACAGCGTTGGTAGGATCGGCTCGAATACGCCGAAGTGTCCTTGACCCCTAAGACTCCAGTGAAAGACCAACCAGCTAAAACTCTCCAGAAGAGATATAAATAACTCAACCCCTCAATATTTCACGGTTAAATTAGGAACAAGCGTCGAGAATTTAAGATAAATATGATTTATTTATTGCTTTATGTATGATTAACTCATAAATACAGATTTGAAAAAGATTCTATATAAGGAACATTCCGATATAAAGAATCTTCTTTAAAAAGAGCCTTCATAATCATATTCCTGTTTTGAAGAACTCTTCTATTATTACAGGTATACAGAAAATGATTTATCCAATATACATGCATAAGCATAAAAATATATGTAAATACAAATGAACTCGAAATCAAATAAATAAACGAAACTACGGAAAATAATGTTTTACACATTTATTACTTTATCATATGGAATAATGTTTATTACATATGATTCTCGGGTCAACCTAGAATGGAATGAGCTAGAGCTATGGAACATACATGTTATTTTATAAAATCCTAAGGCATTAGCTAGTGGTTCACTGTAGGCTGTATCAGCAAGTCTCCTCAGGTCTCCAGGTATCTTCTGAGTATTCCATACAATCTCACCAATGTTGTTGTTTGAATGTTCTCGACTCTTCCTCTGATTTCCAATTCTTCAATACTCTTTTTCAAACCATTGGGGATATTTCTAAGGGTACCCATTACAATTGATACGACCTTTACCTACATGTTCTATAGTGTTTGCAGTTCGATAGCCAGGTCCATGTATTTGTCTATCTTTTCTTTTTTTTTTCTTTTTTTTTTTTTCACATGGTGATCCACCGGGATGACAAAATCGAGAGATGATATTTCAAGATCTGCTCTCCTGGCTGTGTTTAGGTGATCCGTCTGTTTCTCTTTCATGGATTATTTTATCACCATGGCTAGGCCACGTGTTTTTTCTCTTTCTTCTTTCACAGTTCTTACACTTTTACGTAGATATATGGTTGGATGGGTGGTTGCTCGGATTTTACGGTATCTCAAACCTTGGTTTATTTTATGCCTAAAACGTTTCGCTTTATTGCTTCTTTTTGGGTATTCAATTTTTCAAAACACAATATTCTAAACAAATTTAAAAAAAAAACATTTTTTGATCTATTTAACCCATAGATGGGACCCTAACAGGTACTACCACTTCGGAAGTAATGGTGATGAATGGGTACAAAAATCCACGTAATTGCAAGTTCTTTTCTTTTTGTTAATGTCTAGTCCCCAAACCGGGATTAAGTGATCTTTCAGTAACTCAAATCCACAGGGAAACTATTATATTTGAGAATATTGTACCTAAATTCATAAATTATCATCACTATTTCTCCCTTGCCATCTTTCTTTCTATTTGTAATTAGTCCAGTCCTTTAAGATGATAACTAATACTTGTATGTTTGTCGTATTTTCTATATAAAACTTTGAAAGTAAAATAATAATAAAAATAATTAAAGCCAGACATCATTTAGAAACTTTGGTTGAACAGTTTTAATACATTCATTGTTAAAATTGATGTATCAATAACAAGTAATGTTTATAGATAGTTGCACAAAGAGATCAAGTAACTCACAATTATACGCAAATCTCTTTTATCCCGTCTGAGCGGCTTCACTGAATCTTATCGAGTATTCACAAACCTTTTCATATATTCTATAACACCATTATTATAATAAGCAAGAATCTTTACTTAGTATCCAACATGATTCACCACATACCACGGTCGAAGAAGAAAGTCGGTGAGTACAAAATTATGGTATAAGAATTATGGGTTTTAGTTTATAACAAACACCAGGTCCTTATAATGGGTTAGTGATTCTAGAGATACACTAATACTGAACATTCGGTAACGAAAAGACAAACAATTAATTAGCATGTGTAATTCTCCTATAAATGTTTAATATAAACAACATGTAACAACAAAATAACATTAAACTTAAGTCCCGAACGAATTAATTGTATATAATGTTCCAGAAACTAACAAAAATAAATGAAAAAGAACCAAAAAGTGGTTAGAAAAGATTTACTGTGTCTACAATGGTTTTAAATAAAGTGGGATTGCAATAGGTGTAATAAATTCTAACCAAAGTTGGCAACTAATGGTCTCTATTTTGTTCTACGAACAGAACTGAAAAACATGTCATTTTCTTTCCCCGAACGAGGACTGGAAATAGATAGGTTCTCTTTGAAGAAAGGAACCAAATATACAATTTTACAGGGCTGGAATATCATGTGAGCAACGGATACGCCCACAAACCAAAGGAAGGTCTATCCAGACAATGGTATTTAGTCATTAATTTTGAGAATTATCATATTTGTTTAATTCAAGAAACAACCGTTTTCCATAATCTATTTCCTAGGATTGATCACTTAACAAGCAGTATTTGATAGATTATATTCACACCATTCATAAAATTCTAGAAAAAATAGAAAGGAAAGATATGATTGGTTATTTGGTTGGTTATTTTCATTAACGGCATATCAAACCTTGTGGACCATATAATGCCGAATCATGTTGTTTTAGTGCATATTATTTGTAAGCAAATAGGTTTTAGGTTAGTATTTGTTTGGTTTAACAAATTGATAGAAATGATTTATATTAACTTCATGTAATTTCAATGAATATGAAGATATAGCTTCATGCGTGTTAATAAACTGGTGGTTGGCCCCCAGCCACTGCCTTCTATCACCTTTAAGATAAAAAGAGTTGTGCGTTTAATTATTCTAAGAGTAACTTGAAGAATACGGTATGGATTTAATTCATTTGGAACTAGGGTTTGACATGACCAGCCGATTTATCGAATCAGGCCTCTCTGACCACCCGTATAGCCTATGTATTGGTCGAAGTAGAGTGTTGCAGTTCACATAACCACTTAGTACTCGCTACACAGACCGGTCACACACCAGTATCCTGTACTCAGGGATTATGGTCACCACCCACGGAAAATGAGTTGCCTTATTATTGGGGACAAGGCAAAAAAGACTCGAGTAATAAATTTTACTAGTTATGAAACCTGGTGTGGACTTGAAAAAAGTTTTGTTTGTAACGACTGTCATTGAAAAAACGATGGACTCTCTCGTCGATCTCGACGTATGAGGTTTCCTCGAATGAATAATCCACACAGTGTTTTGTTTATAGTGGTGAAGGCTTGTGTTGAACCATCCGCACTTTTTGACACAGTCGATAGGAAATAAAATGTACGAGTAATGCCACAAACTCAGTCAACGACTGACCTCGGGTTTTCCAAATTCAGAACTTTCCTTCTCCTAGTCTGGTTACCAATCCCAGGTTAAAGACCCCTGTCTGACCTACTATTTTATCCATATCTGGAGGGAGAATATATTGATTCATACCATTCCGAAGGGTATTAGCGCTATGTGAAATGCAAACAGCCTTGTCTAGGATTTTAATTCGGGTTAATTAGTTCATTTCCTACGACTCTAACCATTGTGCTACGCACCTCCATTATTAACCAATTCTTAAGTCAAATTTAGAAACACATTTGACGTAGAGACTTTGAAATATCCTGTTATCTGGTCTGGTCGTGGGGTTGCTTACTCATATAGCGTCTCTTGGGAGGGAAATGCCTGGCGGAGTACATAACTCTCCAGGCCAACAAATGGTTTGCCTTTTCCTAGACAAGTTTTCATATCAAGATTGAAGATCCCAATCAGACCAAATGTTTACGCATAGAGAGAATAGTTGGATTTTTACCTGTCCCAATGTTTTGGAGAACTATGGGAAATTCAAATAACCTCGTTCAGGATTGAAACTCGGGTAGCAGAGTAAACTTCCTACGACCTTAACCGTTACGCTACTAGCTCATCCTAGATCTAGAAAACCCCTAATAAGATATAAAAAAATTGAACATCATAGAAGAATTTCAAAACGAAAATTTCCCAATGTTTTGTAGGAATATATGAAATTCAAAAAACCTCGTTTAATATTGGAACTTGGGTAACCGAATAAATTTCCCATGACGATAACCATTACGCCACGAACACATCATAGATATAGAAAACCATTAAAAAAAACATTCTAGAATAATTCCAAAACGTATTGACTTTTTCGATAGTGCACCAACTTATTACAGTTCTTAAAATGTATTGATTCTGCCTGTAAGTTTATTCTTGTCAAGTGTGAATAGTTAAATATTTTTACCGTCAAAAATAAGATTTTTTGCTTTGTTTCCCGCCAAAAGTGAGAAGGTGAGAAGGAGGCAATCAAATTAGAAGACGATTGCTATCTAACGTCAACACTCACGAACCCAGCAACCCTACTCCTCATTTCCTTACTCTTAATCACTGAGTAAACATTATACGTCTTCCTCATTTCTTTATTTTTTTATTATTTCTTTATTCTACTTTTCTTACACTTTTCCTTTAGCTAGGAGAACTTGTCTCGCTCTTCTCCAAATCCGTTCTAAAAATAACCCTAATTTTGGCACTGGTCTCCCTGTGTTTGTCCGGGCAACCCAGTATCACCCTTCCCTGGTCGCTAGTTAAGCACTTAAGAATTCTGCTTTGCCAAGGATTCTCCCGGCTAAATAGTGAAAAAATTTGGCAACTTTAAAATAAAACTCAATTGCGACGCCTAAAGGATCCTTTCATCATATCTACTCACATATTTACATGGTCCCCCCAGGAGTGTTAAGTTTACAGGCAAGGAAACTATACAATCTCCTCTTCCTTGCATGAATTAAAATATTTTCCTTTCTTAACGAATCCAGCCTGTAACTCTCAAAACTTTGCTCCAAAAGTAAACCTTTAAATTTAATAAAATATATGGCTCTATTCTTCTCACGGAAACATATTGCACGTCACACTAACTACTCGTAATAAACAACTGTCTAGAATATATATATATATATATATATATATATATATATATATATATATATATATATATAGTTGTAGAAAATTTATTTCACTATCAGGGTTTTGGCGTTCTTAGTACACCGTCTTCAGGGGAACTAAGTAAGTCTATGTGGCTAATGAAATATATATTCGCCTGATTTAAGCTTATTTTTATTCTATAACTCCTAAAAGCCAATTAACTTTAGTCCCCAAAGCTTGTTCCTTTGAAGTTAGTGCAAAGTCAAACCTGTTGACAGGCAGAGGTAATTAATGATTTTATCTAGGCATGCCCTCCCTATCCTATATTTTTTTGCCTCTTCTTTCTTTACTTCTTACTTATTTGAACTTTTGGAATTCTAGTAGTCTGGTGAGTCTATTGAGCTATATATATATACAGCTATATATATATATATATATATATATATATATATATACAGCTGTCCAGTGCTCCGGATGTCGCAAATGGTGTTTGCCGAGTTGTCTGGTCGTGATAATATGATTCAAAATTATCAATTATATATATAATTCCTCTATCA
>CM042140.1:78228790-78276290 GCA_023376005.1 Doryteuthis pealeii | reverse complement strand
ATATATATATATTGAAATAAATATTGACGTGGAAACCAAAATCTGTGTTATTCCATATTATTTTCCCCTGTATGGCTTTGGAAAAGTTATACCATGAATCTGAATAATTCAATCTAATTTGTTTAAGAGATAAATGTTTTAAGCCAGCATTATCAGCTATAAAATCGAAACTATTTTATGTCTCGTCTGTTATTATTTTGTTTATTACTAAATAAAAAATATCGAAGTGAACATTCTCAAAATGTACTAATTCCATTATCCCTCGCACGTTTATCTCTTCCTATTTAAAATCTGTTTGCCAATTAAATGTAACCATAATTTCTATGATGATAGTTTCTTATCTCGTAGTTTTTTACACTGAAATATTTTGCCAGACTTGTTTTCGTGATATTTATAACCTACAATATGTCGACTACAAAAAAAAAAAAAAGCTCCATCTCTATCCTTGAACTGTTCTCTATTCTGTGCTATTTCCCTATTTGTGTTTTTTTTTCACCATGCTTAGTGTCCTGCTAAGTTACTACACACGCATGAACTCTTCCAACTATAAATAGCAGCAGGTTCTGCACTTAAGCGTGAGTTAATATTTCAGCGGATAGCCGATAAGACAGCATCGTGTGTACTGACTCATTGGTATATGTTTGTAGTACTGTTATTTGTTAATAAATTTGTTTAACTCATTTCCTGCCTTGTGTCTTTATTCTGGTCCCTACCAGGCCACAGCACTTGTGGGGAAAATGAAAAGATAAATAAAATACTGCAATTAACAATGAAAAGTAACAAAATTTAACTGAAGCCAAAACAATCCAGAAGCATTACTAAGCATAAATAATAATACAAACTAAAAAAAAAACAATACATATTAAATATCGTTTTAAAAACATTATATGAATTTGGTCACAGTTTAATATCTTATTCGTTATATTAGTAACTTCAATTGAGATCAGACTTATTGAATATTGTATTTTCATTGCACATAATAGGGAAATGCTTAAACATGATAGATTTGTACATAAAAGCCCAATGGGATCCTTTCAAATTTAATAATTTCTTTTTCTACTAAGGTCTATATATTTTTGTTGTTTTCTTCAGTTGCTTTTATTTTTTTTATTTTCTATTTCTCTGGATTGTGACTTTTCTTTTTCTTAACATATTTGTACTTGTTATGACTCACTGTTTGAATGCCCCAGTGGCTATGGCCTAAATAATGTCTAAAACTGTTACATAGGACCGGTTTAGCTCAGTCTGTAGAGCGTCCGGATAAGAATTACAAGCCCCCTGGTTCGATACCTGTCCTCGTCAACTCAGCTAATGAGTAACACAAGGATCCGTTCGGTAAATTGAGTATCTGGTGGTAGGTGTGGCGCTCCACCTCAGACGCTAAAATAATCTTCCTGGTCTAGCTCTAGTGAAAAGGGTTTGTCGCTAGGGAAAATTGAATAGACTCCCTCGCTGTATGGCTCATACCGACATTAGACCACCCCGACGACTTTACTTTACTTACCATACGCCAGTTGACATATTTCTGCAATATTCATCACTAAAACCAATCCTTAATGCATCGTCAGCATCTTCAACGATTTCCATTCTGCTTTTTGGCATCCCACCCTTTTGAAGTCCTATCTCGTCAACTGAATGACAGGAAGAACCCTATTTAAGGCAAACCATGAGAGAAGACAGCACTTGACTAATTGAGTACAATACACCTCGTCCCCGTTTCGTGCTGTTGTTTACGGTGACAGGAGACAAAACCTGTTACCGCATAAAATCGCGGACCATCCCGCTGGGAAACACAGTATAGAAAACGCGAGACAACAGTGGCTTTTTGATCCAACTTAAAAGAAGAAAGAACTCGCTTTTAAAATCAAATGATTGTTTAGTTTTTGTTTATTAATTTTAACGGTATATCAACCCGTCTGGGGTTATGTCATGCCTAACGGTTAGGAAGTGATACATATCGTGTATTTATATTTATACTTTTTAGTTATTGGTTTTAACAATGTGTTAGCATTATTGGGGATTATGTTGTATGGTATTGATTTGTTTCATGTCTATATTCTATGGTATAATTTTATTTCCCTATAAAAAGAGAGAATATCCTCCATGTTGACGTTTTCAAACAGATCTTTCATATTGTTTGCTTTAAAATAACGGTTTCTGATGTGAGCAAAAAACCTGGATTCCATGAATATGTGTTTAACTGCCAAAGGTGTTTGACATGTTCCACATTGTGGTTGTTTTTCTTGTTTGAGTATATAGGAGTGCGTTAGTCTTGTATGACCAATGTGTAATCGGGACACAATTTCTTGTTCCTTTCAAGACTTCCTTAAAGTTGGTCTCCAGCCTCCCAAAGTGGGTTTGATTGGGAAGAGTTTATTGTGGATGTTGTTATTCCAGTGTTGTTGTCATTTTGTATGAAGGAATAATTGTATTTTGTATAATTTTGTATAAAATCAAATGAGTATTTACGTATTGATTAAATATTCGCATCATAGATTGATTGATTGATTTCAACGACATAGTAAACTGTCTATTGTTATTCTACATGTAGAACAGGGATCACCAAACTGTTTTCATGGTGGGCCGGGTAATTAAAGAAATAACGAACGCAGACCACATTATTATTTAGTTCAAAAATTGCTAGCTAGAACGAAAGCTCTGAGAAAAAGATGTAAAACAAAATTTATCTTTCCATGTTATATTCGTGGATGAGTGACGTCAGATGCAAAACAAATTTAACCAACATCTTTATTTTCAAAACACTATAAAAAACATTTCAAATTCAAATACCGTCGGTGGGCCTAATAAAATATCTTTGTGGGCCAGATTCGGCCCGTGGCAGTAGTTTGGAGACCCTGATCTAGACCCACTTTTTTTCAGAGGAATTCTATGTAAAAAGGATTAAGACTGATGGGTCCACATGATAAGAAACATGGGAATATAGAAGAAAAAAAGAAAACTTTGAACTTAAAATTACCAGCTGAAAAAGCCCGACAGAGTAGACAAAAACTCGCCAACAGGCCCTTCCATGTGTTCATGGAATACTTATGCCATCCAGATAAACATCTTTCACCAGGTCAGAAAAATAACCACCTCCTAAAAAGATAAGGTGAATTGAAACCCGATACCATCACAGGGATCACTAGAAATTGTATGAAATAAACCTCAGAATTTGTATACCATTTTCAATAAAATTAGTGGTCTGATGAAGCTCATGGGTATATTCAGATATATGTGAGTGGAAATGGTGCTATAACTGCAAAATAGCCGATTTTAAGCATTGTTCTTTATATATATATATATATATATATATATATATATATATATATAAAAGGTTGTAAGCGAACTATTAGGAAAAACGGGACAATTTAGCACAACTTTTACTATGATATGGTACACCTAGAGTTGTCTGGTGATGAAAATGAAATTGCTTCCGCGTCGATTCGGGTACCAGGAGCCCAGTTACATGCAACAAGAGTTTTATTTATCAGAAATCTATTAAATAGGAAAGAAAGAGTGGCAAAGTTCTTAAATGTCATCTCATTTACATTTTGTTCATTTAGCAACGAGAAGAAAGCCTATTTTAATATTGATTTTGCTAAGATACATGTTTACGTAGAAATAACTAAATGAATATAACGTGAAATGAATAAATATATAAATTCAGGAGAAATATGTTAAAGAACATAATTCCTACTAAACAATGATATGTGATGTTATTCCCTCTAACAAGTGCTCGTCTTTCTAGTACAAGCACACATGCGCACACACACACATACGGATATACACTCACACATTATATATGTGTATATATATATATATAATATAAATATATATATATATATATAGTTGAATACCGCGGAATACATTTTACGGATTTAAAATTTGCTGACGTTCAAGTCTTTGAATTATGTTTCCACAAAAAACAATATAACAAACATAAAGCAACGTTTACATTCTTTACAAACTGCTTCACATCTTATATGGAAGGTGCCATATTATGAGTATTAAAAGTAATTAAGAATTGACTGATGCCCCCATGACAATGTTAAGTCGAACAATGTGTTCATATATATATATATATATAATATATATATATATATATATATATGGGGTGGGTTGAGGGCTTGTGTGTGGTAGAACAATTTTGATACTTTAATCTTATAAATGAATACAATGTATCGGGCTACCATAAACACAAATGAAAAACCAATTTGAGCGACCAGGTTTGCTAGCATTATCAGCCTCACTTTCGGAACCTCGAATAATTCCACCTTTCCCTTGGATTACTCGGTATATATATATATATATATATATATATATATATATATATATATATATAGTGTGGAATTGGCACTGTTTGAGCTTTTACTGGAACGGTATGCCAAAGTGTGGTATTATTGGAAGAGTGCTCAATATAATATAGAGCTATTATATATTATGATACGGCATCTAGTACGGGCATCTTCATGCACGATTGTATAAGTGCGCATGACCAGTATGCGTGTATATGAAAGTATGCATGATGACTGTTATGTTTGAGTGTATATGTTCACATAAGTGTATGGTCATGCGCGTGCCCGTTCATCTATATATATGTGTGTACATGTGTACGCATGTATGAGTGAGAGTGCGAGCGTGTGTGCGTATTTGCGTACATACTTTGAACAATTAATTACCTCGAATAAAATAACATCTGATCAAATTCTTCTATCTAACCGCACACCCCCACCAGCAGTATACAAAATATTTGAAATCTTAAAATTAAAATTATTTAACATTCTTCATTGAATCACCCCACACCCAGACACCCCCTCTACCCAAAATGGTGACAATATCTATTTTTCCCTCATCAACCCCCCACAGACCTCCTGTCAACATCCGCTCAAATCAACAAAATACACACACCCTCACAACGCCCACGCATACATATGCATGTGAAGACAGGCGCTCACATATCAATACTGTTCAAATGTTGCACACTCGCAGAATAATGTGAATATGTGTGAGATCCCCTGGCTTGTATACATAACCTTTTTCAATGTCTACAAACACACATACACATTCATGACAACACCACATACACACGCATAACCTTTTATCTAATCAAAAATACATCCTATGTCTATAAAACCTTTTGAAATTTTCTGTTTTTTCCGATTTTCTTTTCATTTGGACATATAATTCTAACGTCACCTGAAGAATGTTTGCGGTTACGCATGCATGAAACCATTGGTCGTGACTGTTCCTATGTCCTTACATATAAAACCTTCATATATATATATATATATATATATATATATATATATATATATATGTGTGTGTGTGTGTGTGTGTGCGTGTGTGTGTGTATGCGTATATTTGTGTGGTGTGCGAGTCTCTGGTTGAGATGTTTGCATGTGTGTGGTAGAACAAATTTGAGGCTTTACTCTTTCAAATGAATGAATTTTATTCATCTAATTAAGAATTATGATATTTGATTTTCATCTAGATTCGAACCCAGGCCCCAACGATCACTACGGAAATATGTTCAATGGTGGACACGATCTTATATCGATTTTGTTGGTGAATATGCACAAATAGGTTAAAAAAGAAAATTAGAATAAGAAAAGAAACAGATTATTCTGACCTGTCACTTTTTCGATAAACATAACCAAACATTTGTCTAAAAACATGCAAACAAGCGGGGCATTGCAAAAGAAAGGCCACGGTAAGACTTGCAAAACACATCAGTAGACAGGAAGGTGTCTAGGGATATTTGAGAACCTTTCTGAATAGCTAAACATCACGCGGACAGACATGTACAAGATGACAGGGATGGCACTCATGTATATTTCATGCAAAGAAATTCATGGAAAAAAGGAATATATATATATTGAAAAAAGGAATATATATATATATATATATATATATATATATATATATATATATATATATATATCATGCTTAAATCCGCAGGTACAGAGGAGAAAAAAGGCATTAACTTCACACCTGCTGTCTTATTAACATATCGCAACCACCTCACGTTGTTATAAGATTTGTGTATTTATCTCGGAGGCTGTTAGCTGAGCATTTGTTGCTCACATCATGGACATCTATATTTTTGCATTCTTCGTTTACTATATCTACTAAATAGTATTCATAATGGAAACTGACATAAATACATGCATCCTTACATGCATACATAATTGCATATATATATATATATATGCAAACATACAGGCAATTTTGTATGTATGTTTGAACATATACATATTTATACTTATATATAAACCTACACCAATGGAAATGAATCTCATGATGTAAGTAAATAGACATATTTAACTAAACAAACAAGTTGTACTTTTATACACGTCTAGCAAACGAAATGTAATTCTGATTCTACCAAAGACAACGTAACACTTGAGAAGAATTTTGACAAACTAAGTCCGTCATGTTTTCACCTCGCCACTGTCCAACCGTCTCCTTTTATACTCGGTCTGGCCGAGACACGTCACAACTCTCGTCTCGCCAGCTACGAGACTTGCCACTACAAATCGCGGCCCCAAGGACACTCACGATTTCACCTCCTTCACAACTAGTCGAACTCGCTACATTTCTGCTTTCGCCCACACGTACAACATGCCACTCGCTGTGTCTTCGACCAACGGACCGTTGTTGGCTCATCACAGGTTTGTGAGTTTTGCCCATCGATCTTGCTACACTCCCTCATGATCTGCAGATCACACACGTTTACAACCCGGGGCGGGTCTTTTACGCCTGGTGCTTCTTCGCGGCAGTACTTCTACCCCGTCGGATGACTCGGCTGTAGTGGTGTCATCCGTTGCATTTATATCAGGCCCGTAGTTACTTGTCTCCGGTGGATCACCGTGCACATCGCTGAGGGTGATCAGTCTCATACTCCGTGTGGATTCTTTGCTGTCATACCCCGTGTGTGACGAACTTGATCCGCTAAGCGAACGCAGATCCTTCACATGGCGTGGCGTCCCGTCGACCCACACCAACTGTGCATTGCGTACATCGGTCACTTTTCCCCGCCTGCATGCACTCGTGCATCTTCCGCCCGGTATCTTAATCCACACCTTGTCTCCAATATCAAATCGGCAGTGCTGGGGTTGCACAGGTGTGGGCGTGAGATCTATGCCGCGTATCCGCACAGAGTAGTTATGAATTGCGTTCGTTGGCGCAGTGGGGTGGGAAACTCCATCCTTTGGGGTCATATTATAACAATACACAGCTTCGAGGGCTGAGCACTATTTTCGTGCTGCAATGATCTTTATTCTACGGTGGCTTCGTTCCACTATACCATTCCCAGAGTGCACGTATGCACACCGATAGTGGAGACGGACGGCCCAAAACTGTATTAATTGCTGAAAGCGGTGACTAGTGAATGCCGTATTATTATCTCTGAGAAGCTCCAAGGGGGAACCTCGTTCGCGAAAAACAACCCCCAATTCGCGAGTGACACTAGTAGAGTCCTGCCAACGTATCGGTCGCCAAATTGCGTACCGTGATGGCCCGCATTCAATTAAAGTAAGGTAATGAATACCATTGTAGTGTGTGATATCCATTCTCACTCTTTCCCAATTGTTCGTCACACTCAGATGCCCCTTGTCCCAGCGCACCGGCGGTGGGTCGATCGACTGACACATCTTGCATTCTTTCACCACCCTTCGCACATCCGCCTTGGTGACGGTAGGGTGAGTCTGCCGTGCGAAGTATAGCGTGCGTCTAATGCCTGGATGACCACTTTGGGCGTGAATGGCAACCAACTGTTCTGAACGCACTGCAACCCCACAGGTTTGGTTCACAGGCTCCACTTTCTGTTGTATACTATGCAGCCATTTCTGGGGCACCCTCGTCAACTAGTCGGCTTTGTTAGCATCAGATTTAACCAGCGATGCACCCACCGTTAACCTGTTTTCCCGCAAAAGACTCAGAAACGTGTCTAGCCATCGTCGAATTGGCATCAGGCTTGCGGCTTTCGTAGTAATTCGCGCTTTTCCGGTTAACATGTCAGAGAGCCACCGATGTACACGCCGAGTCTGTGAAAAGATGCAGCACCCTCGCGTTCCACTGGAGCGCTAGATTAATGCCTCGCACGACCGCGTCTAATTCAGCCAAATTTATATGTTGACTGTCGTGTTTTGATCGCATCCAGATTATGTCCTCGACGACCGCTCCTTTTACGTCCAGGTCTTGTATTGCTTTCGCAGATGAAACTGCTTCTCATGACCTAGATATATCTACAGGTTTGCAGATTTTTTTCAATGTGTATGGAGGAAAGTCATGTGACACGTCGGATTCTCTCATATACATCAGGTCCAGGAAGTATTGTGCAAAGTCAATGATTTTTACAGTCTGAACAATTTTCTCTAAGTGAACGAGTTGCATTCTTCCATACCCTGTATATATCTTCAAGTGATGATTTGGAAGAATTTAGCTCATTGTCAAGCTGGGTTGGAAAATAAAATGCGGTAGTTTGGTCCGTTATGACAGAACTTGGTCCAGCTTCTGAATAACTACTTAAATCTGAACGGAACAAGTGCAAGAGTTTCACAAAGTCCTTACAGTACAAGCCTCTGTTCATAAGGGAAACATGGGCTTATGTGCATAAACGCCTACAGTGATTGTCGAGCTACTGATTACGGCAACACCAATCTGACTGCACAAAAATTAGAAGAGGAATGCGAAAATGAACTTGACTTATTTTAGTGTTTTCAAATTTCAAATGAGGATTACTTGAGCTTTCAAAAAAGAGCAAATTTAGCTTGGTAACAATTATTTCCCGGTCCATCTTCTTATCTACCAGACTATATATAGAGATAGCAAGTGCGTTTAATCTAATGGTTATAGTCGTACGAAATCGAAATCATTGATGAGGCTGTTTGTGTTCCTCTTTTCACTGAAGACCTTTGGAAAGGCATGAATCCGTCTGTTTCTCCCTCAGTATAGCTGACTGGGATATTTAACCTTCGTGAGGTAGCCAGTCTAAGAGAGTGAGAACTGATTTTAAAACTGTGGTACTACCCTTAAGAATTGACCAAGTCTCGCATCCTTTTCATAATGGACTAAAGTAAACCTAAAGTCGGTATCAGCCTATCAGTCTATCCCTTTCTAGACCAAGGAGATTGTTTTAGCATCACTTTATCCCTGTGCTACTCATACGCTGAGTTGGCGAGGATATCGAACTCGGAACCTTGCGGTTTCTACGCTCTACGACTGAGATATATATATATATATATATATATATATATATATATATATATAAGATTTTGGATGTTTGTTTTTTTAGAAGCATTTTTGACAAAAGTATATATTATATTTTTACTTGAAGGCAATTACAATGCATGTATCGCATAAAATTCGATACTTTTTCTTATAGAAAATGAACTTGACAAGTGTAATCCCGGCAAAGGATCGCTCTGTGTGTAGAATATCGTACAGACTGTTTCGATTTTATTAAGTCTCATCAGCGATATATACTAACGACTTCCCTCCGACAGAAATCGAAACCGGGACCTCAGCAGGCATAGTCAAAAACCATATCACCTCGGCCACAGTACACAGCTAACAATTCCTGCGAAATTAACCTTGTCAAATGATACTTACATGCCTCTACCATAATAGGTAAGGGGACGCTGATGAGACTTAATAAAGTCGAAACATTCTGTACGATATTCTACACACCGGGCGATCCTTTGCCGGGATTACACTTGTCAAGTTCATTTTCTATAAGAAAAAGTATCGAATTTTATGCGATACATGCATTGTAATTGCCTTCAAGTAAAAATATAATATATACTTTAGTCAAAAATGCTTCTAAAAAAACAAACATCCAAAAATCTTATTCACTTCGCCGAAGAGCATGAAGCCTGGTCTGTTGTTATTATTCTCTCAAATTGATAAGATAGTTTGCTATATGTATAAGTAAAGAATTCCAAATATCATGAATAGAGCATATATAGAGATTGGGTATACATATAGAGCTAGGGTAGCGAAGACCTATTTTAAAAATCGCACAGGCATGGACAGTTACCAAGCCCCGTCGATTTCATATCTTCGTTACGCTTGACATGTTCTCTATCAATGATATTGAACACTCTTTACTTAAAAGATTAGCAAACTCTCTCTCTCTCTCTCTCTCTCTCTCTCTCTCTCTCTCTCTCTCTCTCTCTCTCTCTCTCTCTCTCTGTATATATATATATATATATATATATATATATATATATATATATATATATATTCAGTTATGCAGTTCAAATAACCTGATCTTCCATCTGATTAAACTGGATTTTGGGAAGCTATATTAAATCAACTTAGATTTATATAGGCCCAATTTTGGTCGAATTACGGGGTTGAGTTTTTCCTTCATTTCTAAGATAAATATTGCTCTGTATATAATCTAAAAAGTTATACATTGAGCTCTCTTTAGTGATTTAAAGATTCACTGTATTTATACATACTGAATCATACAATAATAATACAGTGTATCTTAGAAATCGCATATAGAATCATCCCTTACTACCAAGTTTTGGATACCTTTCATCATCATCATATATATATATATATATATATATATATATATATATATATATATATATATATATATATGGGAATAAAAAGCCTTAAATACCATGGGTATCGTGGTTATGGACAATTTCCACTCGTGAGTATACCAACGAGCTTCTTCAGACCACTAATATCTTTTATAAAATATATCAGTGGTCTGAAGAAGTTCGTGGGCATACTCACGAGTGAAAATGGTCCATAACCACGATATCCATGGTATTTAAGGTCTTTTATTCCCAATGGTTGAATCTCCAGCTCAATATCTCTATATACCGAGACACTGAGGTAAACTTTTAATTTTTGTTAAAATTAATTTTTTAAAGTTTTACATTCAAATTACTTGTGTTTCGTATATTTATACACAAGTTTGAAATTCTGGGAACTAAATGAAAGAATAATTAGCAAATCACGGTGGGCTCTGGCATCATAAATCTCAGAAGTAGCCCCCCTCTTCCATGAACCTGTCGTCAAGCTATGACTCTGTCCAAGAGTAGACGCCATATTTGTGGAATCTCCAGCTCAATATCTCTATATACCGAGACACTGAGGTAAACGTTTTACATTCAAATTACTTGTGTTTTGTATATTTACAAAAGTTTGAAATTCTGATTCTACTATAACCATTTTAAAAATGAAAGAATAATTAGCAAATAATCATAAATCTCAGAAGTAGCCCCCTCTTCCATGAACCTTCGTCACAGCTATGAGTCTATCTTATATCCCTCATTTATAGATAACATATTTGTGTAATTCTTTCAAAAATGGTTGAATCTCCAGCTCAATATCTCTATATACCGAGACACTTAAACTTTTAATTTTGAAGTTTTACATTCAAATTACTTGTGTTTCGTATATTTATACAAAAGTTTGAAATTCTGATTCTACTATAACCATTTGGAACTAAAAATGAAAGAATAATTAGCAAATCACGGTGGGCTCTGGCATCATAAATCTCAGAAGTAGCCCCTCTTCCATGAACCTGTCGTCACAGCTATGACTCTGTCTCTCTGTTTTGTTTTATTTTTTTCTTATATCTATCTATATCCCCCTCATTTAAAAGCAAGAGTAGTCCGCCATATTTGTGTAATTCTTTCAAACTTGCGAATGGTTGAATCTCCAGCTCAATATCTCTATATACCGAGACACTGAGGTAAACTTTTAATTTTTGTTAAAATTAATTTTTTAAAGTTTTACATTCAAATTAAGTTTGAAATTCTGATTCTACTATAACCATTTGGAACTAAAATGAAAGAATAATTAGCAAATCACGGTGGGAACTGGCATCATAAATCTCAGAAGTAGCCCCCTTTCCATGAACCTGTCGTCACAGCTATGACTCTGTCTCTCCCTTTCTCTGCTACTTGATCCAACCTCATTAACGATAAACTGGAAGGGGACAGGTGGACTTATACTAAGTCAAAACTTATATCTTACGACTCCTCTCCCCCTCTTCATTTCCTCCTCTCCCCTCTTCATTTCCTACTCTCCCCTCTTCCCTACTCTCCCACCCTCGTACAAAATTCTACATGCCACCCGGCACGTAAAACCAAACCATGGGTAGCAGCATGGTGGATGTGAGATGCGGCGGAAGAGCCTAAATAGGCCAACGGTGTATATCATAAGATGCTGGGCGGATGAACCCTGAATGGGTCAACGGCCAGGATCAACAAGTTCAGTTAGGTAACTACTGCTCCTCATCTCTAAGACCGGCGCCTATTGATGAGTCAAACAGCTACCGATAGATATCGATGACCTTGACCAACCGAAACCATTCATGACATTACACAAAGTTCAAAAATCATGTAGCAACGTACCCTCTGCTATAAAAAATGGTACGCGATCTGCTGAGGCTCGAGCACCGGCCCAGTGTTCGATAAATACCTTACGGAGCTCAAAAAACACGACACATTTAAATCACATCATTCTCAGCACAGACAAGCAAGGCATACAACCTAGAGCAGACATAACCCTAACCGCACTATCTAATAAGAAAGACACAGAACCCAAATCCAATACAAACCTACTTAGATGTAAAAAATCTCTCAAGCTAGCAACATTTAACGTTAGAACACTAAAAACGATAGGTCAACTCCCTGAACTCACGGCGTCCGCAGCCGAAAAGAATATAGACATCATATGTGTACAAGAACACAGACTTTGCCATGGTGATATAGAAATGAAATACCATGAATCTGGAAATGGCTGGACGTTTGTGTCAGCATCTGCATGGAAAAACTCTGTCAATGCCACTATAGGAGGTGTAGGAATGCTTCTTAGCCCTCGAGCACTAAAATCACTTAACAGCATAGAAAAAATTCAACCTAGAATCATGAGCGCCACGTTTAATGGCAATCCCTGCCTGACTATAGTCTCATGTTACAGCCCCACAAATGTTAGCGATGAAACAAACATCGAAACATTTTACAATGGGCTATCCTCTCTATGTCGGCACACCCCAAACATAATGTATTGATCATTGGGGGAGACATGAATGCACAGGTAGGAAGAAACGAAAACAATAGATTCAGCTTACATAACACCCCAAACAGGAACGGTGATCTCTTAGCGGAGTTCTCCCTTGAGAACAGGCTTGTTTGTCTAAACACCAAATTCCAAAAACGGAAGGGCAAACTATGGACATACACGTACCCAAATAGCACAAAAGCGCAACTAGACTACATCCTAATAAACAAAAAATGGATAAATAGCACAATGAACTGCGAAGCGTATTCCTCCTTTGAAGGAGTATCCTCCGATCACAGAATAGTCACAGCAAAATTACGATTAAGCCTACGTAGAAACAAAAAACAAACAAGTAAACACATACGATACGACTGGTCGACACTTGCTAACAGCAATATAGGCAATCGCTACGCTGTAGCAGTAAGAAATAAATTCAATATCCTCCAGGAGTCATCTGAAAGCTTCACACCAAACGAAGAATACGAAAACTTTGTTAGTGCACACCTAGAAGCAGCAGCCGAGTGCGTACCAACCAAACAAAGTGCTAAACACACTGTTCCTTGGGAGACTGAAGCAGTTAGACAAAGGAGAAACGATGTAAAAAAAAGCAGCCCAACGCAATAAAATAAAACCAACTAACACCAATCTACACAACCTTAAGAAAGCCCATATAGAACTAACCAAAATATACAAAAAAGAACAAATAGAATATATCCAAGCAGAAATAAGTAATATCAGACAATCAGTGGAAGACAGACAATCGAGATTAGCCTGGCAAACAGTGAACGAAATTAGCGGTAGGAAAGGTACCTCTAGATCAAAGCTAAAGGCAACCAGCCAAAAAGATAGACTTCAGAAATGGAAAGACCACTTCCAGAAACTTCTGGGGAACCCACCTAAAATCATAGAAAATAACATCCAAAAAATCATAGATAGACAATTAGATATCAAACTAGGGGATTTTTCAACAGAAGAACTCAACGAAGTCCTAAAAAACTAAAAGGCAGAAAAGCTGCAGGACTTGACGAAATACCCCCCGATGTATGGAAGTCAGGTAAGTTCAATGACATACTTCTTAGGCTATGCAACGCAGTATATAGGCAAAACAGAATAGATAAATGGACGAAAGGATGCATTGTCCCATTCCCCAAAAAAGGAGACCTAGGAATAGCTAAAAACTACAGAGGCATAACCCTTACTGCCATTGCAGCTAAGATATATAATGCCCTTCTTCTTAATCGAATCCGACCCGAGATAGAGAAAGTCCTCAGGAAAAACCAAAATGGCTTCCGCAGAAATAGGTCCACAACCTCTCAGATCCTGACTGTACGACGCATCATAGAAGGGGTTCGAGCAAAGAACTTGGAGGCAACATTACTATTCGTAGATTTCTCCAAAGCATTTGATTCTATACATAGACGGAAAATGGAACAAATACTACTGGCATATGGTCTCCCCAAAGAAACTGCTGACGCTATAATGATGCTCTACAAAGATACTAAAGCAATGGTACGCTCACCTGATGGCGATACGGATTTCTTTGACATCGTCGCCGGAGTCCTACAAGGTGATACATTGGCACCATATATATTTATAATATGCCTAGACTATGTACTCCGAACATCTTTAGATACCATAAAAGAAAAAGGTTTTACACTAAGAAAAGCAAGAAGCAGGAGATATCCTGCACAAACAGTCACAGATGCAGACTATGCTGATGACCTCGCACTTCTTGCAGATACACCGGCACAGGCTGAGACACTACTACATAGCATGGAGGAGGCAGCAAAAAGCATCGGCCTGCATGTGAACTCTGCCAAAACAGAGTTCATGAGCTTCAGAAAGAAAGGAGACATCTCCACGTTAGACGGTAAGCCCCTTAAGCCAGTAGAACAATTCACGTACCTGGGTAGTAATATCTCATCCACAGATAACGATATTAACACACGAATAGGAAAGGCATGGATGGCCACAAACAAATTGTCTGTCTCACTGACAAGCTAAAGCGACATCTCTTCCAGGCTGTAGTCATATCAGTACTGCTGTATGGCTGCACTACCTGGACCCTAACGAGGCGCCTCGAAAATAAGCTAGATGGGAGCTGCACAAGAATGCTGCGAGCAGTTCTGAACAAGTCGTGGAAACAGCATCCCACAAGGGAGCAGCTGTATGGTCACCTGCCCCCTATCTCACAGACTATCCGAGTGAGACGGACTAGGCATGCAGGGCACTGCTGGAGAAGCAAGGATGAACTCATAAGTGATGTTCTCCTGTGGAAGCCAACACATGGACATGCCAGTGTGGGCCGCCCAGCAAGGACTTATATCGACCAGCTATGTAAAGATGCTGGCTGCAGCGAAGAGAGCTCCCTGTGGCGATGAATGATAGGGAAGGTTGGCGAGAGATCGTCTTGGATATCCGTGCTGCCTGCGCGACATGATGATGATGATTCCCAAATAACTTTGCTCTGTTCATAATAATTAAATATTGAGCTCTCATACGGAACCTGAACTCTACAACAAACTACTGGTGGAGAATTAGGGCCCGCCTAGAATCACCTTGTACCAAGAAACTTGGTACCGCACCAAAGTATATATATATATATATATATATATATATATAATATATATATATATATATATATATATTCAATTGATGTGACCTTCTGAATTCAGTAACTCAGTGCTACCTGTCATGTGGTCAGTGATTACAAAGAATTATCGCTCTTGTAAGTTTTTACTTACAAGAGCGATAATTCTTGCTATTAAGCACATTCTTAATATATTACTTAATACATTAATTATATTAAGCCTTGGCACCTATACAATTGTTTCAACATGATTGCTATTACGCGAAACTCCCAACGGTTTTTATCATATTTATTGTGTTAGAAGACGGTGGCTGAGAGTCTCGGTGTTTTGAGTAAAACATTAGACTGCATCTTATGGTGAAGTTCTAATTCAGGAGCTTTGGGTAGTGTGGAGTATCCTTTCATTCCTCTTACTCACAGGTCAACTCTGCTCCCGTATGGTAGTATCTTTTACAGTCCCATCTATGGGTGAAATCGATCAAAATGATTTTTAATAAAAAGTTTATTTAAAAAATTCGAATACCCAACAAGGATGGAAAAAACAAAATTTCCACATGAAATAATCCAAGTATTGACATGCCGTAAAGCCCAAGCAACCAAAAAGCAAACATGTTAAAATGTGTGTTTATGAGAGGACATAGAGACACTCCTTTGTGCATAGATTGTTGTAGATAATTTATGAAAAGCGAAATGCATTATCTTCTGTTATCATTGTTCGGTTCGTTTACAGGTGTGGTTTGTTTACAGACCCGTGTCACCATATCTTCATGCATTGAATAAAGACAAATATAAGAATAAAACAAACAAAACCCGAATGCGTATGCTATATTTTTCTCACGCCTTTTATGAGATACTTTGTTCACCGTTTTCTTCGAAAGTGATGAATAAATATTTTCCAAGAAACTTGAAAATGGTTATCTATAAGAAGAATAAACTTAATATAAAAGAGGCAAGCAAAAGCAAACACGGGCGTTGACCGAGACATTTAAGAAAGGAATTACAAATGCTGTCATAAATCGGTAGGTGTGTCCACGTGGCGTATTAGCTTAAGTGCTGGACTGCCTGATTGTAGTTACAGAGTTCGAACCCCAGTCTTGCTATTACGGTCACTTTTGGAGTATTATCCTCGTGAAAGCTATGAACCCCCTCATCATCCCATGTTTAGGTTAGAAAGTAAGACAATGTTCTTTTACAAAGATGGATTTGGCATTAAATGACCGACGAAGGTTGATGTGCTATTAAACAAAGAAATCAAACTAAACCAAATCTTGATAAAGAATTAACAAGTTTATGAATAGTTAAAAAGGAAGAAATATAAGGCAATTTTCGATATGTATTTATTTTTAGATTTGATATTTTTCTTTAGATAAAGGCACTAAAATTGATAAGTTAATTAATGAATTACCAATATGAATATCTGATTAAAGCCTGACAAGAGATTTTTACGTAAACGACAAGTTTGAGAGATTAAGAGGAGACGCAGAAGGTTTTGAAGAGATTAACGGAAACGAATTTGGAGGAGAAAGAGACAATTTTGAGCCTTTAAATCCCGAGACAGCATCTCGACATCTTCCCCGATGCAATTGTCTCGGTGAGATAATAAAATATGTTTAATCATGGCTAATTTGCAATAGAAATAGGAATTTATTTTTTCTCTGTCTGAATGAAAAAAAAATCGAAGATTAATGTTTACTTATTTTTTATGCCTTGTGTGTGTTTAAAAAACAACCCATAGATAATATCTTAACAGGTACTACCACTCCGGGTCAGAGTGAATCTGAGAGTAATGGTGATGAAG
Source organism: Doryteuthis pealeii (assembly GCA_023376005.1). Taxonomy (NCBI): domain Eukaryota; kingdom Metazoa; phylum Mollusca; class Cephalopoda; order Myopsida; family Loliginidae; genus Doryteuthis; species Doryteuthis pealeii. The sequence continues at coordinate 78,258,867 of CM042140.1, read as the reverse complement.
GGGTAATGAATTGGAACTTTACCATCAGATAGAGTTTAACGTAATACCCAGGACATTAATACCCGCTGCCACTGCCTTCTAGCACATATGATAAAGAAAATGGTGGGGCTTGTCATAAGGGCAATAGGGTTGGGACAATTATATAGGGGCTAGAGCTTGACGTGTCCAGCCGATTGATCCGACCAAGATCCGTCGTAAAGAAATTGTGGACATATATATACCACTCTAGAGAAGGAAAATACAATTTTCTATAAACATTATGTTATTTATTTTCACGTTTGTGTTGGAATCCAGTATTTAATGAAATAATTATTTCAGTTTATTTTATCTTCTCAATATTCTCGAGTTTAATACTTATTTAAATTGAACATTTTTAACTACATATTTCCACATTTAATTGTTTAGTTATTATTCTAATATATGCTTGTACATTTATTTGAATTGATTTATGAATATTTGTGCAATTACCTTCTGATATCAATGTAATTACTTTCTGTATATCTGCAATAGTTTTTTAAATTATTATTGTAATGGCCGCTTGTTCATTTGTGCAATTTATTCATGAATATTAGTGCAATTAATTTCTGCATATTAGTGTAATAACGTTCAATTGTTCTGTTGTTCACATAATCTACTTGGTAATCCTAGTATGTACGTTTCCTCTGTAATACATAAGTCCAAGTCTTAGTGAGTTGGTAATCCTAGTCTGTAGTTTTCCTCCGTAATATATAGGTCCAAGTCTGTAGTGAGTTGGTAATCCTACTCTTTAGGTTTCCTTTTGTGTTAATTCAAAAGATAGGTCTTCCTGACAGAGAGTTCAGCCAGCAATTGATTTGAGGACAGTTGCAAACGATCTTAAATGCTTTCTGTCCTCTTATTTTATTGGGTAGTTTCTATCAGAAACTTCATGAATTAAAATGAAGATTGTGCATACATCTATAACTATAATTTTCCAACAAGAAAGATAAATAAATTACGGAAAGAGGAATAATGAAACAAAAAGAATTATTCAATTATAGGTACGTGCTAACAAAACTAGCAAGATATTATGACAGAAAAATAAGGTAATGAATAAATTGGTTTCGTTTCTTTACTTAATGGCATAACAATATTCGAGGGTTATCTAATATTAAAGCAGATCTTTAGAAGAATAATATTGGTACTATTTAACCCATATATGGGGGATGATGGGCTTTATATCTTTCTCAAGGTTATTACTCCGAAGAAAAAAAAACGTATTGCGTGACAGAAGTTCAAACAAGCTTATTACGCTGCTCACCGTCCACCTCGTTAGCCACTACGCCACGGCGACTCTGCACGGTAATAAATAAACAAAATTAGATGAATAAAGATTTTGAAGGGGAATAGGAAAAAGACAGAAAATATGTTGAATGAATGAAAAGGAAATAAATCAATAGATCAATTGAAATGAGAAAGAAAGAAAGTAAGAGAAAAAACAAAGAAAGGAGGAAAATAAATGTGAAGGAAAGAAGAGAGGAATTGAAAGAATTAAAAATATATATAATTAACGAAGCTCTGTAAAAAAAAGATATGTAGAAAATATCATTGAAAGAAAAAACGGAATAAAAAATCCCTGAATAGGTAAGGAAAAATGATAGTAAAGAAAGAGACTTATAAAAGTTGAAAGTACAGAAAATTCAGTGGAATAACCAAAGAACAGAGAAAGAAACATATAGAAAGTAAATAAATAGTGTTGGGAGAAAGAATAAATGAATGAATCAGCTACAAAGGAATAAACGATTGAATGAATGAAAGAAAGATATAACAAATAAAAGTTTGTAATTAAAGAAAAATTAAATAAATGAATTAAAAATGGAAGTTATTGAAAAAAAAGAACAGATAGCAAGAAAATGTAAATAGAATAACATATAATTATAAACTTGATCAGGAAGGAACGAATGAAAGAATACTAAAACACTAATGTGAAAAAGAAATAAAGAAATATTAGATCACGGATGTGAAAAGGAACAGAAAGAAAGAGAAAAACGAAATAAATAAATAAATATTAAATCACTGATGTAAAAAAGGAAACTGGAAACAAAAACAGAAAGAAATATCAGTCTCCATAGATAACACGAAAAAGAAAACTTGACGAGAGAAAGAAAGAAAAAAAGAAATATTAGAATATTGATGTGAAAAGAAAGAAAAAAAGACTGAAAATATAAATAGAGTAAACAAAATAAGACTAGATGAAGTCATAAAAAGAAAGAAACAGGGAAATATTAGAACACTAATCTAGAAAAGAAAAGGGAAAAGAAAGAGAGAAAGAAAAATAAAGAAAGAAAGAGAGAATTGAAAGAATGAAAAAAGTGCAAAAGACTGATATGAAAAATGAATAAATAAATATTAAAACACTGATGTGAAAGAAAATAGAAAAATAGAAAAAAAGAAACAGAACTCTGATGTGAAAATTAAAGAAAGAAAGAAAGAAAAATTGAAAGAAAGAAAGAAAACATAAAACACTGATATGAAAAAGAAAGAAAGGAATATAAAGACATTAATGTGAAAATGAAAGAAAAAAAAGAAGAAGAACATAATATAAAAACCATGATTGAAAAACAAGCTCACAGCCTTATTATATCTAAATAAAAAGTTTCTGTCCAGAGAATAAATAGGGACAACGAATTGCTGGAAAAATTCTAAACAAATCAAAGACACTAAGACGTCGGGTAAGAAAATAAGTAAAAGAAAAAGAACATCTCGATGATAACAAAGAAAGAAAAAAAAATAAAGAGGCGAATTCAACACAAACATTTTCAGTATAATTGATTTTCTTACCTGGGGATTTAACTACGGATGTGAGACGCGGAAAGAAGAAACAAACGTAAATTACCGTTTCCGGGCCAGATCCGCTTCAAAGAAAAGTTCGCTCCCGTCTATGACTAACCAGATAAAAACTCCATCTTCCACTAATACAACATGTTCATGTCCATATAAATACGCCGAATATGGCAAATATAGAGGTTCGATGTTTACAGCTTGGATTTCAATCATTTACTGAATTGGAATTCGAGCGGCAAGGACAAAAATGGCAACGAGGGGAGGCTGCAAATTTCCTTTTCAATAAATTGTAGTGGTTAAATTTGGCACAAGTGCAAAAATGCAAAAATGCATTTTGTCCACATATCACGCTTTATTTTCAGTAGGTCTATATTCTTCTGTTTACACAAAGAACACGAACACACACACACACACACACACACACACACACACACACACATATATATATATATATATATATATATATATATATATATATATATATATTCGTGTTCTTTGTGTAAACAGAACTTATCAACACCACAAGTAAATTTTGGAACTCTAACATCTTTCTTCCAATTACACTGTGGACTTGTATATTTTTAACAGCTGAAATATATACTATACTATTTTGATACCCACTTTACATTTTTTATATAATTTTTACAACAAACTCTTTTGAGCTTTACTATAAACTATAATGCTTCTGATTTTTAAAAATTAAAAATAAAATTTATTTTTAAAACAAAACATGCATCTTTTCAAAATTTCAGCGGTTGAATTCAGCGTTCGTTTTTGTTATAATACAATGGTGGGTGCAAGAATGTGTATGTGCATATAAATGCACACTTAGTATATAGTTAAATAATAGTTAGTTAAATCGAATTAAAAAGGTAGTAAGTCAAACCACATATATGTATAAATATGTGTGTGTGTTCTAGTGTAGATAATGTGTGAGTATATGTATGTATATATAGATATAGATATATATGTGCGTGTGTATATATACATGTGTGTGTGTCTACATATATAGTATGTGTAAAGTAGGGTCAATGATAAGTTAGAGAAACCATTAAAACTGAGGATAGATATAAAAGGATGATAATCTCTTCTTAGGAGACGAGAAGTCTGGGTTGTGAACAACTTTAATAGTTGACCAGTTGGTCAGATAGGTCATAAAAAAATCATGGGTGGTCTTTTAGACAAAGAACCCTTTCAAATCCCACAGGGTTGATAAGATCTCAGAGGATGAGATTTGATACGAGAGTGAGATGAGATTTGGGGATTCTGGGAAATTTAGAAAGTTTTGACAGTTAGTCTTGGGACAGCGGAGAGACCAGTTAGCTCTGGACAGCGGTGAGGACACATGAGCCTTGAACACAGAGGAGATAAGATGTGAGATGCCACTAGACGCTATATTAGAAGGGGTCTCAAAAAGGAACGGGGGAACCCCCCCATCTCGACAGCCAGTAGAGATAGCAGCAGACAATTATACACCTCATCTTTGCCTTTTCTGAATGTTCACCTGACTGACATTGTCTTGTCTTCATTTCTCTTGTTGTTGTTTTGTTTCCCTTATGACACATGGGTGCGTTTCAGACACGGCGTTGGGGTTTTGTCCGACGATCAATACGGCCAGTGACAGAAGTGACAGAGAGATTCCGGACAGATTGCTATTGGTCATCAATATTCTCTCCGGACGTCCTGTACGTAACAATCCAGAGTATCGATCTGGGAGACTGCTATTGATAGTGATCAATATTCTCCCAGACGATTTGGACGAGAAGAACGGCGAAATGATGACGACGCGAACCCATGTCTCATATTGTCAACAGGCTTTTTACGGATATCTTTCTTCCCGTCTATGTCGCTCTTTGATGAAGAACAACTTATCGATTTGGTCGAAACAGATCTGTCAGCAATTACATAACAAACATCATATGTTTTTTCAAAATGTTAAATTTCATATATATATATATATATATATATATATATATATATATATATATATATATATATATATATATAAAGAGATGCTGATAGGATAGAAATCTAAAAGGTCGCAGTAAAATCGTTTCCATGCGTTCCAGTCTTTTTCTTTTTTCTTTCCTCACCATTTCAGGATAGGTTACAAGGTAGGGCTTTAGTTTTTTTTACCCAGATTATAAATAAATTTAAAAAAATACAATTTATTAAGAAACTTTAGTTGAGACAAATAGATTTTTCCGGGGACTCATTCAAAGACCCACGACGCACTAAATTTTAAAAAAAACTATCAGCATCATTATATGTATATAATAAGCTCTTTGAAGGACATTTCGATGACTGTCGGCAATTTACGCTTAATGCAAAGCTCTCATATTACGGATGGAGCTGTCTCTGACGGCCTTTAACATATATACATATTTATGTATTTATAAGTTAAAATCTCGGACTGATCTGCAGGTTTGCTGATGCCCGAGGGGTAAGGAACTATGATTGATGATAAATCGGTAGGGTTTCAATCTCAAATGGAGATAGAGTGCTATGTCTATCCACACTGAGCAGAGGTGATACGTCGAAACTGTGTATGTGAATGAATATATATATATATATATATATATATATATATATATATATATATATATATATATATAGTAACCAATACAACATTTTTCTAACCAATGCTTTCGGATGTTTATCCGTCATCAGAGACGTTGACTTACTCGTTGACTAAAAGTCAACGTCTCTGATAACAGATAAACATCCGAAACCATTGGTGAGACGAACCTTGTATTGGTGACTATAAATAAATAAATAAATACAGCTCTTATAGAAATATTTGAGCACTTCATAATCATTTCTCCAATAATGATAACAAAAAATTAACGATATATATATATATATATATATATATATATATATATATATATATATATATATATAAGTTTGGATTGGGTGGCCACAAAATCAGTGGTGCTTAGTTAATGACTGTTTCTCTCCTACGCAATTTTCAAACCATTTCCTACATATTTTTGCTCCGTGTCAGAAGAATCCGAGAATCTTGGTTCTATCGACAATATTGAGCACTATTTACTCATAAATATAGCTCACAATATATATATATATATATATATATATATATATATATATATATATATGAAGAATTTTTTTAAAATTTTGCTTTATTACAATAATTTATTTCAACAGTATTACTGCGGCATCTTCAGGTATGAACAAAGCCATGTATATTACTGTAATATCCATGACTTTGCTCATACCTGAAGATTCCGCTGTAATGAGGTTGAAATAAATTATTGTAATGAAGCAAATTTAATTATCTTTTCTTTTCTTTTTTTTCTTTCATTTATTGAATATTTTGCTCTACCCCACCACTCACTGGCACTAGGCACATTGAGCTCTCACTACAGTTTACCTGCATCATTTGGGTTATATCACACATGGAAAGATCCTAACTACCAGGATATATATATATATATATATATATATATATATATATATATATATATATTGTAATACAGGTACAAGTGATGACCTACTCGAGTTTCACCATAAGGATATTCAGGGTTAAATCCACTGGATTAATCAAGATATTGATCAATTGCAGTCGATTACACGTGTGTGTGTCCAGTAGATTTAACCCTGACGATCCTTATGGTGAAACTCGAGTAGGTTATCACTTGTACCTGTATTACAATAAATTTGCTCTACTAACGTATTGAGTACATTTTATTTGTAATATCGCTGTCTTACCTTTCTGAACTTTGCATCAACTAACCATTGTGACCATCTTCAACAGTAAGTCCCCATTTCCAAAATAACACACACACACACACACATACACACACACACACACACACATATATATATATATATATATGTGTGTGTGTGTGTGTGTGTGTGTGTGTGTGTGTGTGTGTGTGTGTGTGATGAAAAAGACTTCAAATTTGATTTACATAATCATTTATTCCAACTGGAAAAATGTTTACTTGATTACAGCATCTTCGAACACGGACCAAAATTGAGTAGGACTGAGTTCGATAGATTACTAAACATATCTATTTTGCGTTACTTTTTTTACTATTATTGACAGTCCTAATCAATCTTCCTTTCCTCGTGTTTGTATATGCTTCGAGGCCCTGAGATACCGTATCCATACAACATTCAACTTTGACGAGTCATCCTCCCTTATTTTTGTAACATACCTTCTTTTCTAAGTCATCACATCGTGCTGCTATGGTTAGCAAACAAGTCTTTCATATCTATTAGTACAGAAAAACGAGTTTGATCCTCACAAGATGTTTCATACTTGAGGCCCTAAGTCAATTTTTTTACCTGCGGCGAACGACTTGGATAAATACCTACTTGTTAGGCTAAACCCTGATTAGCGAAGTTTTCATCTTTTTTTTGTATCTATCTTAATCTTAATACCCAATTTTAGAATTCTGGAATGTGGCAGTGAATACTGCAATATTGGCGAAGATTCTGTAAAGATCACGTTTGATATTATTGCCCAAAGATCACGTTTTGCGTGAATGAAGGTACAGCGGTGATCAAAGCTCTTTCTTTGAGAATGATACCTAAAATAAACTATATATATATATATATATATATATATATATATATATATATATATATATATATATATATATATATATAAAAAGAGATGCTGATAGGATAGATCAAAAAGTGTGGATATAACGACACAGACAGCTAAATTCAATTGATATTTCACCTCATGTCTGTGTTGTTATATCCTCACTTTCCTTTATTCCCAACCCACACGCACGCACACACACACACACGCACACACACACACACACACACACACACACACACACACACATATATATATATATATATATATATATATATATATATATATATATATATATATACCAGGATTGTTCAATATATAAGGAGAATTTTGCTTCAGGAGTTGGCAATAGTAAGCACTTTTTACATTTGCACCTTTTGTAAGGAAATCAATAATGCTCAGTCGTCTTCCTCTTTATTTATTGTAAGATCCATACATATCAATATCTCACATCGGGATGTAATGGTTAGAAATCTAGTCTTGCAGATCAATTACTACTGAAAAGCGATTTCGATCATCACTGGATGCATCATAGTTGTTACCTAGTGTCATATTCTCACGGTGGCAAACAGGTTTGGTAAATACCAATATTGTCTTCATATCATATCTCTGTTATATGGCTTTTTCAAATTTTTTCCCTCTGTGTTGCATGTTTCTTAGCTCCTCTCTATGTCCACAAAGAAGGGTCCTGAATATATTCCACAGGTGATTGCTCTGGGATTTCTGCTTAAGGTTTTTGTTTTCTTGTCATTCCATTCTAAGACGTTCCTTTCTTTCCTTTTTCGGGAATATTCTAAATATTCTATTTGTGTTCAGTTTTAATTCCTTCTTTGTGAATATAAAAGGATCAGCAATTTCTGAGGTTAAAGCGTAGTACTTAAAATACCAGTTCTCATTAATTCAACCAATAAAACGTCTGAGATAACGTACCTACTCCATCTTTATATAGTCTCTTCTCGCATCCTAATTTACCACATTTTTGGCACCATTAATTCCCGCTTTTTTTTATTCCAACCCCCTCACTTCCTGCTCTGTAAGCATTTTCTTTTTTCTCTCATTTTTTACTAATTCTACTTGCTACTATAAATGCAAATGATTTCATTTACTACAAATACATAAAGTATGTTGTCTGAGTAAAAAATCTACAATTCAACAACGTCTGTCGGTGATAACCGCCATCATCTTGGAATATCAATTTTCCAACACATAGCCAGAGATATATTTTTGTTCTACACGATCTGAAGAATAAACGTTGACATCTCCATTTCTCCCCCAACACCACTTTGCATCATCAAAAATCGAAATGAATTAGGTTCCGTGATCATTTGATTCGTGGAATATCAAATAGAAAAACATCAAAGCTCCCTGGGCGTTGAAGAATTATTTACCGCTTCGTGGAATTATGACTTGTTGCAATTGATTAGTTTAGCATTATACGTGATCGCTTGAAAGAAATAGCAAATAAGTTTACAATCTCCTCACTTCTTTTACTTTCCCTTTTTTTACTGCGTATATCTCGGCTTCTGAAATTAAAAACACGCAGTGGATTAGATAGCATCAAAAGTTGGTTAAAATGTTGATAAAAGAAAAGAAAAGAAGAAAAGAAGAAAAAAAGAAAAGAAAAATACTTTGCGTTGGTCATTAATTTCAAACAATTCAAATAAGAAAACAAATTAAAAAAAAGATAATTCCTTGACTTGCTTGTTTAGCACTGAGGTAAGAAAAAATTATTACAGTCCGAATGATCAAACACGTTGAATCATCTAAGGGCGTCGGATCGTAGTGTAATGGTTAACAAGTTCGTCTCGCAGGTTCAATAAATGTTATGGTATCAAACGATCTCAGTGGTAATTAGTCTCCCATCAATTAAACTGAATGCCCCAAAGGGTGTTTTCACCGGAAAAATCCGGGTCCGGTTTTTTCGCAGCTCTCGAGCCGGTCTGTATCCACCACCCGCAGCAGGTCTCCAAGACGTACAGCCGCTCGTTGATGGCATCAATGTAGATAAGGGAAGTCGGCAAAATGGATCCCTACCTTCGGAAGATTGGCCCCGAGGACCGGGTCGGTCGGGCCATGTTCCGTGCGAAGCGAGGAACTGGTACGGGGCTGTAACGTTCGCTCTGTTCGCACTTTGAAGTTGTGGGCATAGGGCCGCGTGGAATAAGGCCGTGTCGGTGATTCGGCGTTGCGGGCCAAAGGGACGGGCGGGTGTCCGGTGCCTTGTGGTCTCGTACGTCGCGGGCGGCGCGTCTTCCTCTTCACCGAGGGGCGTCCCCGTGGTTGAGCGGCGTCTCCATGGCGAGCTGACCACCCCTGTCCACTCTCTCCGCTTCGCTTTGTGCCGCGCGAGTCCTCTCGCCTGCGGTACCGCCTCGTCGCTCTCGGCGCGTCGGTCGGTGAGCAAAACGGCCCTCGCCCGGGTCTTCGTGAAGCGCCACGGCTTCCAGCCCCTCTTCGGGCCGCGTAACCGGCGGGAGATGCGCTTGCCCGAGTCGACCTGGGCACATTGCACCCGCTGCCTACCAAACAACGGATTACAGATTTAACAATTTTGCTTCAAGTACATTATTACAAATAATGTTCAATATATGTGAAATAATAATAGAAAAATTTTTGTTGTAGACCCAGTGCCAGACGAAAAAATCAAAATCATCAATAACTTAAAATCGGTTGATTTTAAGTATTTCTATTGCATTCTTTCTGCAGAAATGCCTTTATAAACCGATTTTTAGGAGTAGTGTGGTACTGTGCTGGTCACGGTACCAAATGTAGTTATATGCTACTCACAGGACCAAATATTCTCCTATAAGTGCGTGTTGTACTGCGGACCACCTATTGCGTTGATGAACCTGCTCGTTCGGACTTACTGTTTCCACGTTGTTTTATTCGACCCCAGGAAGGTGGAAGAAGAGCTGGTTCAGGCTTTTTCGGTTCAGGCTTTTTCGGTTCAGGCTTTTTCGGTTCGGGCTGTGTCTAAAGATGACCAAATTCACGAATGCTGTGTCAACAATCGCAATAACTACGAAACGATTATTAATGATTATATACAAAAATACCTTTAATAATCATACAGTGAGCAAAATCATGTACAATAACAAAGGGTTTGGATGTAGGAGTTTGTTAGTTGACTGGCGATATACAGCTAAATTCTTATATTCTAATTATTCTAATGGTCAAGTTCAGGCAAGGTAGAGGAGGACAGCGGCAAAGTTGGGGCAAGGGCTCTGAGTCGTATCTATGGAGCCAATAATTTAAGGGGTTGGGTGACATGGCCAGCTTTCGATCTTGTCTGTTTCATCTTCGTGTCTTCTTTTATGGGGTCCAGACCCCTGAACATACGGCTCTGATTGGCCAGCCAATAAAAACGCAGGACCAATGGCCTCACAGCGTAAACATTTGGGAGGAGTAGAAAAGGACCCAAGCTTCTGTTTGATAGGTGTGTCACTAGATAATATTTGTATTATTGTATAAATGGTTTTGTGCCAGTCTTTGTTGGAATTTTCTTTAGTACTTTTTCAACTGCCTTGACCTGACAACCCAAAGTAAATTATTGTTTTATTTATTCAAATCAAAAATGTAAATTCCTTTTCAAATTCCATTTTTTAGGAATGTGCCTTTTACGACACAAATCTTTGTTTTTGACAATTGAAAGAATCCAGTATCGCTGTATGTAAACAGATTGTGATTTTTAATATTATTATCATTATTTGTTGTTGTTTTTTCTTGTTTTACGTTTCCTTACAAAGGATTAACTTTAACTTTTAAGAACTCGTCCTAATAATTCTTAAGTAACTAATCTAATATCGTCAGCCAACTTTATAAAACTATTATAGTGTTATAGTAGGGAAGCTCTAGAACTCATTTTACAGACAAAAGTAGGTTACAAAAAATCGCCTTTTTTGTGAATCCATCAAATTTGGAGAGCTAAAAACCGACATAACTCCGCCAATTTTCGGAATTGGAAGTTCAATTTTTGGAATTGTCTAACTTTATTATAATCCACACTTGGACAACATTTCTGAAAAATTGAAGGGGTGGGTGACATGGCCTAGTTGAGTTGACATGGAATTACTCATGTATATATCCAAATACAACTCGAGTGAACAATCATCAAGTTGAGTTTATTTCATGATTTTATATATATATATATATATATATATATATATATATGCGTGTTGTGTGTGTGTGTGTGTGTGTGTGTGTGTGTGTGTGTGCATGCATTTGTGTGTGTGCCCGCGTGTGATTGTGTGTTAAAGTCATTTTAGAGGAAACTCATCGGAATAAAAAAAAAAGAAAACCAAATGAGTCACTATTTTGACTGTTGGAAAAAGAAAAACAGAAATGAGTCGGAATAATGAATATTGGAAAGTGTTCAATACGCATTTGTATATCTATTTAAGAGACCCAAATCATCGACATAAATTAACTATCCAGATTTCACTGAATGTATCTTCAAGATTACACACACACACACACACACACACACACACACATACATACATACACACACGCATATATATATATATATATATATATATATATATATATATATATATATATAATCAAAGGTTGAATATTATGTATATAATATCCCGTAACTACAATCTCATGTGTACTTGCAATCATCAGACGGTTAAAAAGTTCAGATGTTAACCGGCTGATGATTCTAAGTACGCATGAAACTGCAGTTACGGGATATATATCCATAATATTTAATCTTTGATTTTAACACTACTCTGCAATTTTAGTTTTGAGCGCCTTCATATGCTAATATTTTTCACATTCATTTCCCATTACACACACACACACACACACGTATATATATATATATATATATATATATATATATATATATATATATATATATATATATATTAGATAGAAACGTGACCCGTTGGGTCACCCATTGATCCGGGTTAGATTGTTGGAAAAAATCACATGATGAAATGATTTCATTAATTTAAAGTTCACCCAAACTGTCCAAATAATTTATTTAAACTGGAGTAAACATTTTCGTTTGACCAAAGGAAAAAAAAACAGGGAAGAGTCACTTAGTTAATTTCTAATTACAGGTAATTAGGATTTTAATCATGGATCTATGACAATCTCTCGCCAACCTTACCCCATCATTCATTGCTCTCAGGAGGTCAGCTGTACAGCATTCAGTGTCTGCTCAGAGTGGTCAATGTATGTCTTTGCTCACATGTTCACACTGGCGTGCTGATTTCCATAGAAAAATTTCTCTTAAGAGTTTGTCCTAAATCCTCCAGCATGTCTTGTTCATCTTACTCGAATGGTTTGTGTGATAAGTGGCAAGTGGCTATACAGCTGCTTTCTCGTGGAGTTTTACTTCCACAACTTGTTTAAAATTACATGCATTCTTGAGCAGTTCCCATCTAGCTTACTCTAGGCTAGATTAGTGTCCAAGTTGTGCAATCGTACAGTAGCAACAATATGGCTTGGAAGAAAACTTTTTTCACTTAAAGGGTGGGGGAATTAACGTTTGCTCATTTGAATGAAATTCCTTACTTTTTTATATATCTAGAAAAACTCAGTAACTACCTTTATTCAACATGAAATATTTTAAATTGAATATTTATCTAATCTATTGAAAAAAGTAGGCTTAATAATCATGTTAACTAATACATGTTTTCCGAATTTTTATATATTCTTTTTTTTGGGGGGGGGGTCTACTAACAATTGTTCTCATTTATTTACAGCAGACTATAAAAAGAATTACTGGAAGACAAATAATAAAAAATATCGGTTTCAGCTCTTATTTTTCTTAAAGATGATTGTGCTACAGTTTTTTAGTGTAATTAACTTAAACAGAAAAAACGCCTTTTGGGACGAATTTAATTGTCTAAAAGAATATTACAAATATTAGATATTAAAATTTATTTATTTATTTTATTTTATTTTTTTTACTGGTGTCCACAATGTTACTACTTTTCGACTAAAACAAAAATCTGACCTTAAATAACGAATTTAAATAATTTTGATTCGTTTTTAAATTGAAAAGCCAACATTTTGCTGCATATCGCATAAATGCGTTCTGGCCCAAAAAATAAACTATGTGGTTCCTGCTCAAAATCCGACCCGTACTGCTAATGAACTCCCCGTTTGAAGGCATTTTTCTCGAAAAGTTGATGCGATATGAAAGCGATATTTTGCGCATTAGGTCTTTTTACAAGTAAATGTACATATATTTATCTCCCCCTCTTTAAAATATTTTTTTACCGGTTGAAGGCGTTTTTATAGACATAACTTTTTATGGGGATCTTTTTGTTATCGACAAGCTAATGTATACCCCGCCTTTTGAAATCTTTTTATTTTTTCGGTATTTTCATTTTATTTTAATTCAAAACATGAATTTTGCTGAGTTTCGCCAATAAGTTGATTTGAAATAATTCTCTTATTTAGATTATTATCAAAAATCAAGTTTACTAATCATTAAATCAGACAGGTTTTCCGAATTTTTGTATATATATATTTTACAAACAGTTGTTCGGATTTATTTACAGCAAACTACGGTAGAATATTCGGCTAGGAGCCTCACGGTTCCTGGCCTTCACCAGCTCAGCGTATAAGTAGCTCAGGGATTTGTGTAGTAAAGTGATGAGCCGATGGTAGGTGTGGCACTTGACCTATGACGCTAAGAAAACAATCTCCTTGATCTAGCGTTTGTGAAAAGTGGATAGACTCCCTCGCTGTCCGGATGATACCGACTTCAGGACACCGACGACGTTACTTAAAAAAAATTACTGGACAAAAAAAAGTCGCGTCAGCTACAATTTTTTAAGAGTTTAGGGGTTTGGGGTTGGTGATTGAAAAATCATAGCTCACACAGCTATGATTTTTCTATTAAAAAAACAAACACCAGCGTGCTTCAATTAGGAATTAATACGGATATCATAGTCGCAGCAGAAACACCAAAAAAGGAATATTGAGATTGAGGATAAGCCAATTTAATAAAAATTAAATACTTATGTTCTTAAAAGTATAAGTAAATGAAATTATTTGGAAGCATAGAATTGGATTTTTGTATTATAAACTGTATAAACAAAATAAATTTTAAAAGTTATAAAAAGTGTATTACGTTTCTTCCTTCAATATGTCGTAAACTAATCACGTGACATTTTGATCGTACCATAAAATAAAGTTTGTTTTTTTTTAATTAAAAATGGCCTGATATTTTTTAATTAAAATATAAAAGAATCTAAAGCTTCAGATTTTTATTTATTTATGCTTGTTTAATATCTTGTTTTTAGTTAAAATAAAAAAGCATATCTAAATATTATTTTTTTATTTGTTGGAAAGGTATATATTAAAATAAAATGAAGACTTTTTAGTAGATTGAAGGCATTTTTATCGACATTCTTTTAAAGCCGGATTGGTATCAAGTAAATGTAAATATTTTTGTAAATCCCCCCCCCCCAAATACTTCAAAGAAGGAGGAGGGTTAAAATATTTACATTTACTTGTCCAAAAAAGACTGGAGTCAGTAAAATATCGCATTAACTTTTCGGAAGCGCTGATTTTTTTCAGTAGGCACCACTTCACATTTGGGAATTCATTCGTAAGTGGGGTTGTTTTATCAACGCCTAGATTTTTTTAAGGCGGGAGGCATTTCTGCGAATAGCCCCAATATTTTACATCCCTCAAAATATAAAAGGGGAGGGGGGTAAAGTTGAATGATATGAAAAAAAAAACAGCAAGTTTTGAAATACAATAACTGATGTATTTAAAAATCCATTCATTGATTAATCAAGATTGAACATTTCATTAAAATCGGATAATTACCAGATTTTTGTTAGTTTTTATTCAATCGGGTGGCGATGGGTAGATGTGTTTTGTAAAAGAGAGATTTGCCATTTTTGCAGCCCGTTGTATAAAATGTATTAAAAATCAATAACATATTTAATGTGTAAAGACAAAAAGGGGCATATCGTATAAATTACGCCCTAAAACACATCGAGGAAATTTTTCCGAAGGTACTTCCGAAAAGTTTCCTCGATACGTAAATGTAAATATTTTACCCCCCCCCGCCAAATTAAAAATATTTTTAGCGGTTTTGAAGGTGATAAAAAGTAACCCACACCCAGGTTTTTATCCATAAGTAAATGCAAATATTGTTTTTCCATTTTATTCATTCTTACTCATACATAGAGAGGGTGAGAGTAATGCAGAAGGACAGAGAGGGACGGGTCAGCTGTTGACTTAATTGCTAATTACGACTAATTAAAACCAATTAAAATTGATTTTTTTTCAAACAATATTTAGTCCTGAAATTAAGGAATATTTCAGTAGAAATTTTGTGTCAATAACATGAATATAAAAAATCCATAGGGAAAAGAAAGGTGTTTATCTCAGCTTTAGTATAATAATAGAAGAAGATATATATAAACGCATAAGTGATATTCTCCTGTAGACAGATACACATGGTCATACCAGAGTAGTGCGACGATCAAAAACATTGTGGATACTGGATGTGGCGAGGAGAACTTGCTATGACCGATGGGTGATGACGGATAGGGACTAGTAGCGAGATTGAGAAAGAGTAATATGAATTCCTGCTGTCGGTGCGAAATAGATAATAACGATTACTGTATTTGTTCCTCAAATGACAAAATAAATTTCATTTGGGTTAATTTAAGATATTCATTTTTCCAGTCTTTCATTTATCACTATTTGAATAAATACTGATACTGATGCTGTCAATTTCAAATACTGCAAATGAATAAAGAACTCCCCAAATTATTATTCCACATTTTTAATCATTATATTACTTAATCATTACGAATAATAGCCAGTGAAAATATAAGTTGGCACCTCAAGTTAAGTCTAATAATATAAAATTAAGGAACTTTTAGACTCAGAAAATTATCCAGATTTCAATGCATTGATTATGGATGTAATGACATGCAAAACGTATCATAACATAGGAAATTCACATGTTTTCTTCCGGTAGTCATATTTGTTTCATTTTAATGGTACCAAAAACAAAGTGATATTATTATCACCTTGG
Organism: Doryteuthis pealeii; assembly: GCA_023376005.1. NCBI lineage: Eukaryota > Metazoa > Mollusca > Cephalopoda > Myopsida > Loliginidae > Doryteuthis > Doryteuthis pealeii. Next base: position 78,242,461 of record CM042140.1, on the reverse strand, counting down.
TCAATGCATCTTCTGAATTCATCGTGAATATCACTTTCATTCAATTTTCCACACCTCATGATTGTCTTCCGTGTGTTAGTGCTGGTTTCTTGATTGTTTTTTTCTTCTTAATTATTTAAAAAAATATAACTCCTATTAAATTCAACCGATTTCTTGCAGTTATGTCACTTTTATTCTTGTTTCGAATCATTTGTTTTTCATTTATTTCCTTTTGTTTTCCATTTTGAACACCCCTTTTACATGCATAATTGAAAAATAGATATTATCCAATTTAAGGTGATATTCTAAACACCCTAAATACATAGAGTAGAATATGTATGTGTTTGAGATTTATTCTGAAGAAATATTTATTTGTGTTATATTTCTACAGTTTATTTGATCTAATAATAAAACATCTATTTTAAATGGTTCCTTTATACTGGTGTTACGAACTTACAGTATTGGGTAAAAAGGAATATTACAATTTAACAACAACATTGCTAAGGTTTTCCAAGCCCACAATATTGTGGTGAACATTTATAAGGACTTGCTGACATTTCAAGCATACAATATTTCTGAGTTTATCCAAGATAATGGAGTTGTTGTGCAAACCCATGAGGACATGTTGACAAAAAGCTAATTTGTTTGTCTGTCCAAGGCTGCCATTTGAAATTAACTATCCATTTTTATTTTTCAGATGGAAGTACAAAAGCATTAAGGAACAAAAGTAAAACTAAAAAAATAATGACAAAGACAGCAAAAATATAACATCCCAAGAAACCAATTTATGATTGCACACACACAGATATTCTTTCTTTCTTTCTCTCTCTCACTCTCTCTCTCTCTCTCTCTCTCTCTCTCTCTCTCTCTCTCACACACACACACACATACACACACAGACAGACACACACGCACACACACATACACACAAACACACACACACTCACGCATATGTATATGATGATTTATTACAATATAGTAGAGTAAACTTTTAAAAGTGACGCTAATTCTAAAATTACTGGTCTTTGACATTTCACTGACTTTATGGCAGACCTCTGGTTGGTCAGTTCGGTTCATTGAATTGAGAGGTGAACTTGGAATTTAGCAAGTTTTCAACTTCGGTTTGGATGAAGGCAGACGTGTCTCCAGAATGGCTATTTGCAGCTTAAAGGCTCAGGTCACGTAGTAGCAGGAGGGTTAACAAGTGAGTCACACACAGCCAACAACATTTACATGGGCCATGCGTTCCAACAATAAACCACATACGAAAGTCGCAGAGTCAAATAGGGACTGTTTAATTCTTTCTAGGCTCTTTTTTTTTCAAGGAGAGAAAGAGTAAGTTCAAACTGTTCTATCATAAATCCCGTTCTTTACTAGGCCCGCCGTTCACCGACAGCTGAAACACATCACAACAGAATCCCACGTCCGTCTTTTATGGAGCACCAGCGAAAAGAGAATGAGTTCTCTTTAATTTCGTTTGTGGTCCCCGGTGCGGGAAGGGACGTATCCTTTTCCACTCGTCTGCAGAAAATTTAGGATTTCCGGTTTTTATTTTCTTATCTAGTTCAGGGGTCATTGACCGATCACTGGCTGACATGCTAAACTTATTTTCTTTTTGTTCTTAGTTCTTTTTCTTCTCTTTCTCTTTACCCAGAAATCCGATTACCGTTTTCTTTTCAATTCAAATTCTCTGTAGACCATTTTAATTACGCTGCATATGGTCGAATATCATCCTAGTCGGATTGGTTAACTTGGGGCTAAAAACTATATGAATTTTTGTGTCCATTACTAAAGACAACAATAAAACACAGATGAAGACGCCCTGAGAAGTCGCAGACCAGAAGAAGAACCAGACAGAGAATTGACGACCCCATCCAGCATAATAGCAAATAATACAATATGATAAGATGGTGAAGTTAAGGAACTATATAACAGATTTACTCTATTCTGACGCTGTAGTAGCTTGGGACATCATACAACAGCATTACTAATTCATGGTCACCCTGTCCTTTCCATGGTGGGTGTCATTGGCTCAATCAGATGCTTGCGTAATTTTAGAGAGAAACCAGCACTGCATTTTGGAGAATCATCCACAGCTTACCAGGCAAGTTTGTGCAGTGGCGACCTCTTCAAGCCCAGTAGTTGGTTGACAATATTACAGAAAATTACAGGGACTTTTTGTTTATGAGCTTATTTGGGTATCCAAAGAACCTGACCAAAATGGACCATCATATTTTTTGTTGATAACGGAATGGTGATACACATCTTGTTAAGAGGCTTGTTGGAGAATAGGCTTTTTAGCCATCAGTGACCAGCAATAATTCTCCGTTGTTTGTGGAGACAGGCATCAAGCGTATCCCTTTGAAATTGCCAGCTGTTGCAATGTACATCATCAAAGACACACGTAGCATCATAAAGGCGTAGTGTCCTTGATATAGGAATCTTTGATCTGCGGATCAAAGATTCCTATAACAGGGGGCACAAACACACACACACACACACACACACACACACACACAAACACACACACACACACACACACACATATATATATATATATATATATGTGTGTGTATGTGTGTTTATGTGTGTGTTTGTGTATGTATGTATGTATGTATATATATATATATATATGTGGAAAGAGAGACAGAGAGGGTGACCAGACAAAAGACACAAAGAATCAAAGGGGAAAATAGTCATCGCTCACATGAATTATTCCTATCACAGAATAATTAGATATCCCGTTATTCTCGTAATGCGATGTGAACATGAGTCGTATTGCCATAATAACACAATTTCTGCACAAACTACGCCTAATCTACGTATATATAAGGACTATACATACATCTACCCATGACTATATATACATCTACCCATGACTTTACATACATCTACACCGACACACAACTAGACACCTATATATATTACCCAACCCCTCGGCATGAACACGATGTCACACAAGTTCAATTTTCTAAGCAGAGTTTAATTGGTTTACATTCTGAGTTTTCTTTCTCCTAGACTGATTGCCTAAGCAAGGTTAGAAATCCCAGTTTGCTCTATTATTTACACATATCTAGAGATAATAGTGGGATTAATACCTTTCCCAAGGTTATTAGCGCTATATGAAGTGGTAACATACTCTTCCAGGATTTGAACTCGTTTCGCCGTGTTCATTTCCTCCGACAATAGCCGTTCCATAACGTGCCCCTCTCTCTCTCTCTCTCTCTCTCTCTCTCTCTATATATATATATATATATATATATATATATATATATATATATATATATATATATATAAATGGAGCGACAGAAATGGACGGAGACAGTCATAAAGAAACAGATAGATACACAGGTAGACAGGGTAAAATTAGAAACAGAAAACAAAACCTGAAATAACAAATAGATATATAATAGATAGATAGATAGATAAATAGATACCAGGGGAGTAGAGTCCTGTGGCCCTCTGTGTAATGTGTTAGCCTTCGAAATTGTAGTAAGTGAGTTCGAGCTCAAATCGTCCTATTACTTTCACTCTCGGACTAATACCCTTGGGAAAGCTATAAACACCTTCTCTCCAGTTATCGGTAAAATACTACTATGGTTCTTCTACAGAAATGATTTTGGCATTGTATGATCCACAAAGTAGATTTATCAATAAACAAAGTAACACCAAATTAATCAGTCACGCAAGGAATTCGCGTATTATAATGTCCCTTTATTTTAGGAATTGATTTCGTTTTATTTACATTTAATGTATCATTTCAGTAAGTGTAAACCTAAACTCGTGGGGGGATTTAGAAATAATTCCATTTTTCTAAAAGATATTTTTTCAAAAAACAAAAATGTAATTCAAGTTCTTGTTGAGTTAATGTGATAGGAATGTATTCCTTCAATTTATTTTCTTTTACCCCTAAAATGTCCCAATAAAAAGAAACCGAGAATTAAACATATGTTCTTATTTTTTGGTGGAAATTTTCGCGTATTAAATCAAATTAAAATTATTGTTTTATTTTATGAATAGTCTATTTTTGAGTTTCACTAATTAAACATTATTATTTTTTATTCTAAGAAATAAGTCCTTATATGACAAAATTTAAATTCTATTCTTGATCACCTGTAGATAGATACTGAAAAAATGCATTCGTTTTTACATGCTTTTTGTAAATCATATGAAGAACTGTATAGAGTCCCACAAATCGATTGATATTTGTTGGGGGCAGATACTGGATGCCGTGCAGAGGGCCTTCCAAGGAGCAATGCGTGATAGGGACGGGTAGCGAGGAGGAGTCAGGGAGATCTATGATGAGAAGCTTATCAATATTCCTTTTTCATTTTTTTAAAAATTGTATATTACTTTAGTCATTATAATTGCTGCTAATGTTATTTGAAAATACGAGAGTATATTTATGTGACAAGTAGATATTTATGTTTCATTTGAGAAAACAATATTGAAATAGGAAAGAAATATAATAAGAAAAGGAATATAAAACATTTTATTTGCTTCATAAAATTCATTACACCACAGAAAATTGAATTTATAAAAAATAAATATGAGAATATAATACAGCAAATAATTCATTACATACTATTTTATTATGTTTTTATACAATACAGTACTATTATTGTTATAAAAAAACCTAACAAAAATTGTAGTTCTTTTGAGAGGGCTGGAACAGATTAATGGCATTTCAGTTTATTTGAATGGGGTAAAATTTATTTGATATAAAATGAAATTGATTTACGAGCGGAACGAAATAAGCTCATAAGTCAAAATACAAGTGTATTATTACTCTTTTCATTTTGTGTTTGCTGAGCACAAAAATGTATATATATATATATATATATATATATATATATATATATATATATATATATATATATATATAAATATATATATGCAATCTAGTTTGCAATCAAAATTATATCGAGGCTGTTTGCATTTCACATAGCGCTAATACTCTTGGGAAAGGTATTAATCTCATTTTTCTGACTTCATCTAAGGGTGAATTGTAAATCAGACAGAGCTCTTTGACCTCGTTCTGCTAACGAGTCTAGGAGAATAAAAACTCTGAATTCAAACCTGTTAAACTTTTTTTAAGAAATTGACGTTGTGCCAAATAATGCGTGTTATGAGGCTGCATGAATGCGTAAAATACGATATTAGATAAACAGTATAAAATCCACGACTCAATGTTTTACGCTTTCGATTCAAAAATAATTGTGTATAAATTATCAGAATTAAATAGGAGAAATTATTGGTATTAGATAGGAATACTTGAAAGCTTACAACTGTGTACAAATTATCTTTTGTAAGATATTCTATTTTGTGTGGTATATAACAGCGGGCAAAAAATCTCTTAAAAACAATTATACAGAAATTGTAAATATAAATGGATACCGAAGGCAACATTTAGACATAAAATAACCCTAGACGGGTAGATATTACGTTAAAATCAATCCATCAATCAATTATTTAACGTAGAGTTGAATCTCCAAATTGAACATGCAAGATTTGCTTCCCTTAGTGAACTAGAGTCATCGGGAGGAAGTAGTTTATAAAAGAGTTCTTTTCTCTTCGATCAATACTCTGTCACTATTGGAATTTGTTGCTTTTCGAATAATTCTAATATAAATTCCAGAAATATGAAATGACTTGACATCAAACCTAACGGCTATTTTTGGAAACCCTTAGGCAAATATTTTCATAATGATAATATATTAACCGTCAATATTGCACAATTCACCAGAATATGTTAATAAAATACAGAAGATATTTAACCCGTATAAACCAAGCAGCCGCTATTCTAGTTATTATTCGGAGTAGATACAGCCGAGCTATCGTAATGTAATAGGTTAATACAAGCGACGCAAGTTCAAATCCCAGAAAAGAGGCAGTTGTTTATCTGAGAATTTGATATCTACGTTTGAATGAATCTGTGTATAACATGCATAATGAATGTGACAACAAATGTGTATATAGGAAAACAAGGAGACTATGTCTAGGCAAGCGTATTTTTACATATTTTTACGTCCCATTTTACTCTCTCCATCTCTTATGCATAGCTGTATGTTTTGTGAGAATGTGTACACACACACAAACACAGACACACACAGACACACACACACACACACACATATATATATATATATATATATATATATATATATATATATATATATATATGAAAGTACGTAAATAAACATTGTGTTTATTTGATATGGCTTTTAGCCGACAATTTTTGGAGGATATATGCTTAATTGAAATCATACCTAATTTTTGAAAATTAGGTATGACTTCAATTAAGCACATATCCTCCAAATATATATATATATATATATATATATATATATATATATATATATATATATATATAAAATGGTGCCTTGACTTACGACTTTTATTCGTTTAGCTAGTAGATTAATTTCACCGTATATCAAATCTATTTCCCCACTGAAATATACTGAAATAGCATTAATCTGTTCCAGCCCCTCTAAAAACACCATAGTATTACTTGTTACGTATTTAATAAGCAAATAGCAGCGTAGAGTATGAAAACAATGAAACAGGATGTAATGAATTATGTGCTGTAATGTATTTCAGTGTTAATTTGCTGCTAATGATACGCTCTTTTTGCATTGTTTATGATTGTAATAAATGGGCAGTGGCATTCCAACCTTATATCCTGACCGATGCTCTTTCCATTTTACTCAGCGTTAATACTCTTGGTAAATGTATGAATCCAACCATTCTACTTACTGCTATGGTTAAATAGTAGGGAAAACTGGGCTCTTTAACCTGAGTATGGCAGCAATCTGCATTTAAGCCTCTTAAACTGGTTAAATATTGACCTCATGTCACACCATGCTTGTGTGGAGTGGTTGGCTAAATGCATACTCGGGTGGACTGAATTTCTCCAGTGCAATTGGCTAAAAAATAATTAATTAAAAAAATTAAAAAACTGATAACATTAATTAATTAAATTAATTCTAATCAAAGCAATCAGTTAGACATCAAAAAAGAGAAAGGTTATTACATAATGAATAGGCATAGCCTATTATTTTTGTAACTTAGTGTATGATTTGAATTAACTAAAAAAATAGAGATATGTTTTACTGACAGACATCTGAGTCGTCCTCATTAATTGGCTTCGGAGGATTACGTGATTTTAGAAGCCTTGGAAAATAATTAAAGTCTTAGAGAATTGACTAAGCATATACTTATAAAAAAGTAATCATGATTCTAGTTAAGCCATGCACTTAGAATATATTTGACGTTATCCTTTGCAGAGGGGTAAGGCAGAGGGGTGAGGCAGAGGGGTAAGTATCCCAAAAAGAGGTGTCCTGAGTATAACACTAAACTGCATGTAGTGGTGATGTTACTGTTTTGGCGAGTGCGGAGTATCTGTTCTTTGTCATTACTCCCAAGTCGACTCTAACCCTGTGTGTTAGTAACTTTTAGTGTCCCATCTATAAGTCAAATAGATCTGGCTGCAAATTATTTATATTAGATAGAAATATTTGGTATTATATAAACATGTGAAAAACGTTAAAAAAAACTACACAAAAAGGAAATGTAAATGCGTGTGATTACTGAACCTCGGCATAAAATAACCCCAGACGGATTGACATGCCGTTAGATGAGACAATCAATCACTTATATTTCTTTACGAAGCAACTCTACTTCACACATGTAAGTGACTCTATCAATATGGACAGACGACAAACAGCATTATCAAATTAGATCATTTTTGTGTTAGTTGGCGTTTAATGGCATATCAATCCTTGTGGGTTATTTAATGTCAAATCTTGTTTTTATAACTTCATGTGCATTAATAGGTTAGTATAAATATTTTTCATTCAATACAATATTATCAAATATATGTGGCTGAGCCGCATCCACCGACTTCTTGCGCCTATATGATAAAAGTGGGTGGCCGTTTGCCATAGGAACAGTTTGAAGAATACGGTCGGGACAATCATATAGTTTCTAGGGATTGATATGACCAACCCATTGATTACATGGGGCCTCTCCGACCGCCAGTTAAGCCCAAGTAAATGCCGAAGTGGAATGTTGCATATTACAGGAATACTTAGTACATGGGTCATGGACTGCTCAGCCACCATGATCCTGTCCCCAGCTATCTATTACGGGTCACCACCCATGACTAACCTGTAGTTTTATTGGAGGTATTATGCCCTTATGTAGAGGTGCACTCGGTGTATTCTTTAGCCCCAGCCGACAAGGAAGGAGATAATTTTGATGTTATAATATTTATTATATATGAATGTGATTTGGGAGACACGAGTTCAATCCACACAGAAAAGACGTTTCTGACATTCTATATATGCTCGCTTTTAGAGCGCATCTATTGATCATTATTATCGATGTCGAGTTACATCCCATTCACAGAATTTATATCATATCAATAAGAAGGATCATAGATTACAATGCTTGGACCCGATGGGATCCAACAACTGCAACACCGTGGAAAAATGTGTGAACAGCAAAGGTAACTAAGTTGAAAATTAATCTCATTTGGTCTCATTCCATAAGAGTATCTTGGTCAGCCTAGTAACTTTTTAGATTCTTGTATATAGTAGAATTGAAGCATCTTATACATTTATGTTACAGCCACTTGTATATTCTGATGATTATTATGATGGAAATACGGTATAGAAATAGTATTCACGTGCTATTCTCCCCATTTTTAAACACAATCATTTGTCTGTATCAGACGTGGAGAGCGTTCCTTTCACAGTTGAATAATAGATCTTTAATCGAGATTTGAATACAGAAAGCTGAAAGTTAATTGAAAATAAATTTACGAAAGAAGTTTCGTCATTAATATGCATTAACACTAAGTGGAGGAAAATTAGAACACTGTACACAAACTGAATATTATACAAACGTTTTGGTTGCAAACCTATGCGAGTAGAACCTTTAACATTTCTGTTTCAAACGTTCACTTACAAGCCGAGCGAGTAATTCTTTTGTGACCATTTGACAGCACATATAACATATATTTACACATGCATATACAGACACACGCATACACACAGACACAGGCACAGACATAGACACACTCATACACACAGATACAAACGCCGACACACGCACACGCACAGACACTTAAAAAGACGCACGCAAACGCACACACGCACACACACACTCACGCACACACACACACACATATATATATATGTATATATACGAGAGTTAATCTAATTATGAGGACAATTTTTGTAAAAAAAGTGAAAATAGTATTTTTCAGAATTTATTCCATAAATGTAGACTCTGCATTATTTGAAATTGATTAATAGCACAATTAATTCAATCACGCAAAAATATATTTGAGACTATTCGAAATGACGGCAACTCAAACGGAGTATTCAGGGCTTGAAAAGAGGCATTTTATCATATCTTTAGTGGCTGAGAAGTCCAAACCATGTGAAATTTGCAATGATGAATTAGAAAGGTTTACAAACGGGATGAATATGGGTTTGCGACTATGAGGCTGTCCATGGAATTGAAACAAAGAAACGAAGAAGTTCTGGTCGCAGCGATTTGTAACGAATGCCATTCTGACAGACGTCTGGGATATGAAAAAAAGACATCACTTTTGATTTTCTTGAAAAATTCACATCTGTAAACAGAGCTTCCTATTGCCCAATTCTTAGGGGAGAATAACCGTATTTTATTGGAATGATTCTATATATATATATATATATATATATATATAATATATATATATATATAACATATAGTATATATATATATATATATATATATATATATATATATATATATATATATATATATATATATATATATATAAAACAAGTGTCATTTCAATACATTCAATAAATATATTTCTTTCACATAATATATATCAGTATATATATTAGAGAGAATATACTGACGGTATCCACTGCAGAAGTATAAGACCACAGCGAAAAAGTGTTGTCCAGTGTATGACTAAACTGCATCTGATTGTGAAACTCTTTTTCTGAAGATCTCGGCAGTGTAGCGTACCCCTTTATTGTTATTTCCCACTGATCTCTTTGAGACATAGTTTTAAAAGGTAATACGGCCCCTACTATTAGTAAAATTCATTGACTTTAACCTTTTGCGTATTAGATCGGAAAACTTGATACTATATAACAGTAAATTATTGTACTAAGAAATAATTACTCGAAGCTATAACTGGTTGCTTAGGATTATTATTAATTACTACTGAAGCCATATAACTGAGGACAAAAATATATAATCATTAAATAGAAATAATTACTTAAAACCATATAATTGTGTATGAGTTATTAGTATTAGATGATAATACTTGAAAACATACAACTGCGTGCAAATTATTTTTATTAGCTAGAAATACTTGACATCATATAGTTCAAAAACACTCTTAAGAAACAACAACACAAACAAAAATATAAACGTACAATAAACGCAATTTCCTACCCTCTGTGACAGTTTTTACAAAGGGCAGGGTTTTTTAATATCAAATCTCAAACAGATTACAGAATCAGCGATCTGAGTTCAAATCCTGGACGCGACTGCTTTTCACTTCATGCTAATGTGTTTTTGAAAGTCATTAATCAACCTGTTCACCCCCATTATAAGGGAATAGTGGGACAGACTCGGTTCTTTAGTCTTCGTTAGGCAGCCAGTCTAAAAGAGTTTTACTATGCTTCAATATTGACTTTCTATCACATCCGTAAACAGGATAAAAACTTCCGATTTAGAGTTTCACGTTGTCAACCCTCAGGTTGCCTATTATTCAACACATCCGAATCTTGCTCATTGATCTCCAGCATAGAAAATGAGTCGTGATTTTTATCCTATTTTTCATATTAACATATTTTATTATTGAAACTTTTGATATCGTTCTGCATTATTGTACAAGGACCACTGTAAATGTATGAATTAAAAATATTTATCTGAATATTTTAGATGAGGCTTGATAATTAGTATAATTTTTATTATTCGGACTATCCTCATCTTTATTGTTATCTGTACAACGCTTAACACCTGTAACCAGCTATGGTTAGTGGAATGAGAACAGGATACCCCCGTGGATTGAATAAAGGGTTAGGTTCAAAGATCCATGATGGCTCCAGATTACGACAAAAAGGTTCCCAAGTTTGGAAAGAAGGTTCCAGAGTTCGAGAAAGCTACCGATTCTTACAAGAAATACCTGAAGAAGGCTGGAGGGCATATCGGCCGTAACGTTGTAAAGATAACAACAAAGATGAGGACAATAGTCCTAATAATACAAATGATACTAAAAAAATTAGTGTCAAATTTTAATCATGATTATATATATGTGTGTGTATGTGTGTGTGTGTATGTGTATGTGTGTGTGTGTGTGTGTGTGTGTGTGCATGTTTATGAATAAGTTTTTATTTGTGCTGGCAACTACTAAGAAACTAATAATCATCCCATTTATCAAATAACCTTGTATAGTAAAAAAATATTTGAACATTATTTTTGCATGGGTACCATGACCGAACTTTATGGCAAAAAAGTGAACAACTATGATATGTGCGTGCGTGGTTACAGTGGCCAATTCATGGCATACTCATGCTATCTAAATACAATTTAGCACTATAAATAAGACATATCATAGTGTGACAAAGAGCAGGGTTTTTTTAAATATCAAATCTCAAACATAACGTAACGTGGCAAAAAAATCAGTGACATATAGTATTAGTAGATTATTAGGATGTATAGTTGTTGGTTTTCACGTACACAAATTTCAACATCTCAGTATAACCTATGTCGTAACTAATTGTCAGCTACAAAAGCACACATCAACAAACAATACAAAGGATAGATCTAGAACCGGGAGACCAACTAATGCCCATGAAGACAGGTTACTAGTAAGTTTTTCAAGAAGTCCTTTTTGATTCTGTAGTTTTTCCGTAGATATGTATTTTTTATCTTTCGTTTAGAAGTAGATGATATTTTTTTAGCATATCATATATCATATAGGTATTATATATTTACTCCGCACGAATAGGATGGGAAAAAATTTCAATTTGTTAAAAGAAGTTTAACAGGTGTGAATTAAGAGTTTTCTTTTTCCTAGACCGGTTACCATACCAAGGTTAAAGAGTCCAATCTGCCTTGCTAATTATTCGTAAATAGAGGCAGAATAGTTGGATGGCATAGTTTTCCCAAGTGTTATAGCGCCATGCGAAAATTCGCGTCCAAGATTTGATCACCGTGTCTTTAACATACGAGGATAACCATTACAACACGACCACCGTCATAGTCATAAGTATAATGGTAGTACATTAAATATGAGATAATAATTCCTAATGGAAGAAGAATTGAAAAAAAAACTGGGATTGCAATGGGCAGAATGTGATATCGAATTCTGAGAACGAGTGTTCCATATCTTCTAAACAACAATATATTTTGTTCATCTACTTGTATTTTACGTTAAATATTCAACACTCAACTCCAGTCGGAATCGAGTTCAAAACGCACAATCCATGTCTACGTCTGTCTAACTAACTAATAACAAATAAGATGCAAACCTTCTTTTCCTTGATAGCTTAACATTCGGAATTCAAATAATATTCCCTAAATCAAATAGATTAAATTATCTAGATAAATTGTATATTGTTCCATGTCATGTTGAGTAAAATAGAATGGAAATGATTATTTGGAATGGTATTGTAATTTGCATTCCTAAAAACAAATACCATCAAATAAATAGATAAGCAAAAGAAAGACATTTATATACCTCCTTCATCCACCTTTTTGATAATAGGTATTTTTTTAATTTAAATACCTGAATGTATATATATATATATATATATATATATATATATATATATATATATATATATATATATATATATATAAACTGCTGTTTAAAATATATATTCAAAAATGCCAAAAAGGGCACTATTGCATTATTAACAATTTATTTTAATACAGAAAACATGCTACAGGTAAAAGACAGTTCGTGCATATTTTATTTGTTATTAGTTTATTTACCGCTACATATAAGAAGAAAAAATAACAAGGGAACAATCGGTTAGGATGCTCGTTACATAATGTTTTTAGAGGTAGTATATCAATATCCTTATAGAACGGTTCTTATATATACTAGCAAATATATGCACCCTCCGGGTGCAAGTATTTAAGTTTAAATGTAATAAAATATTAGATTAAATCAGAAAGGCTAATGAAACTAATTAAGAATTCAAATAAAAAGATTTGAAACGGAGGGGGTATAATCGGAAAATAGAACAACTGAAACTTACTCTTTCATCACTTCCGTTTTTCAATGCTAAATTTTCCTAATTTAACTATTTAGTTAAAATAGGAAGTAAAGAATAAAATTACTGTTATTTCTTCTTGTTAATGAATTTCTTTTAGGATTTATTGAAGAGATTTTTACTCATATTCATTAAGATAAAACCAAACAATTAGAAATCAATAATACCAAGTACATTTTTATTAAAATCAGTTTTTTAAATATCAATATGCAAATTAGCTTTACGTTTACACTGAAAACTGGTATTTTGTTGTATATATAAATACAATTGCATGTTATTAGAATTTAGGTAAGGCCAACAGTATTAATAATGTCAAACAGTTTTATTATTAATTGAGGTTTAAATAGAAATAGAATCATGGAGAATGTGCCATAAATAACTAAGGAAATTG
>CM042140.1:78118790-78221290 GCA_023376005.1 Doryteuthis pealeii | reverse complement strand
AGTATAGCCGAATATCTTGGCGTGTGTTTCGTAGAAATGTCCTTTGGAAACGCATGAATACATTTCTTCTCATGCCAAGTTTGAATTATATAGGAGAGGAGACTGGAGTCTCTACCTTTGCTAAGCCAGCAAGTCTACATGAAGAAAAACTTACCATGCAAAACACCTGGAATGAGCCAGCGTGTTAGGGCATGTATATTGCTGACGTTAGTGAAATCCTGAAGTGGGTTAAGAAAAGTACTGATGTGATAAAGACGAGATAGATAAGAATAAAAAGGAAATATATACGTACAAAAGATAATATGTGTGTTTGGACATATCTGGATTTATACATACATACATACATACATACTTGCAAACACATATCTCCATAATTATTTTTCAGTATAGATTGATTATTAACGTAGAAAAACATTTTATATTGGAGTGTAATAATGAGATTGAAGGGCATACAAAGAGGGGTGCTAAAAATAATAAATGATAAAAGAAAATATAGTTACGCGTAAATATTAGAGAAATTAGGATGAAAAACTTTACCAGAAAGAAAAATGAGGGTTGATTTAATTGAAACTTTCAAAATGATTAATGGAATATCAAATTATGGTACAACTTTTTAATATTTCTCCTCGAACTGGAAATTTACAGTCAAGACAGATTTGAAAAGCTAAGTCTATTAAACAATTGAACTTTTTTTGCTAATAGAATAATATATATTTTTTAGCAAATTACCTACTCAGGTCAAAAACCTCAATTGCCTACACAATTTTAAAATTGATTTGGATGATTTCAGAAAAAATGGTAAGAATAATAATATAAGAGGGAATTTGTGAGAAGTATCGGATGAATTACTTGACAGAAATTGATCTGTGAATAGTTATTGTTTCGATGTCGCAAATGATTCTCTTTCTTTTTTTCTTTTTTAAAAGGTTGATTTGAGAAGATAGTAGAAAACGGTTATATCGCTAAGAGGTAATAATGAAGAATGAAATAAATGTCTATTACGTAAAACTGAACGTCCATCGTAGGTTTGTGACTTTATGTCTTATGCAAAAGTGGATGAATATATACATGAACAATTATATCTATATTCATTAGACATTATAAACGTATCATCATCATCATCATCCTCATCAAGTCATGCTGACAGCACAGATTCCATGTTTCTCTCTTATCACCCGCCCCTATCAAACATCGCTATTGGTAATTCCCCTAGACGACATCCAATGTCCGCACAGAGCTGATGAATATAAAATTTTGCTGGTCGGCCACAACTGATGAGTCACTGTATGTGAGTACATACGAGAACATCGGTTATAAGTTCATCATAAAGTATCCTGTGGTATTGCTAGACTTAGTTGGAGACTTCATAAGATGGGAGGTAAGTGCTCGTACAGATGCAGTTTGGTAGGGTGTTGTTTCCAGGTTTGTTCAAAACAGTACACAGCATGACTATATACTTTCCGGCTACCTTTTTTCCAAGCGTTTCGTTACGGTCAAAGTTTGAAAATCGCATAGACGACAAACTGTCCGTTAGCAAGCGATGCAGATTATCCTAAATTACACACACACACACACACACACACACACACACACATATATATATATATATATATATGTGTGTGTGTGTGTGTGTGTATGTGTATGTGTGTGTATGTGTATGTGTGTGTGTGAGTGTGTGAGAGTATATACATATATATATATATATAATATATATATATATATATATATATATATATATAGTTATTTACTACGCGTAGCTTAGATGGGACACAAGGCCAGAAGTATGGGGCACCCAATGAGAATCGACCTCACTAACAATGGTCAACTAATCTAGCTTGCTAACCATTATATCACATGTATGTATATATACATATATATAGATTAATATATGTGTATAAAATACACACATATACATATACATATGTGCGTAAAGAGGATCTGTCTCTATCTCACTTTATATATATATATATAATATATATAATATATATATATATATATATATATATATATATATATATATATATATATTCAACAGTCAAAGGCAATAAAAAGAGGCACAATATGGAAAAATCGTCACTAAGTTAATATGGGGACAGATTTTAGAACTTGCAATAAACTCTTTCAATTTGTTTATGAAAATAATTGTTTACAAATAGTGTTTGATGCACTTTTAAAAATGGTGTGAAGAATGAACCCAACAATTTAGCATACATCCTTATAATATATATATATATATAATATATATATATATATATATATATATATATATATATATATATATATATATATATATATTTGTGTGTGTGTGTTTGTGTTTGTGTGTGAAAGCAATATTTTTTTCAATCTAAGTTATTTGTCCAGCCATAGGGTAATTGGCAGTTTAGAAAGTGGGTTGCATTAACTTCCTAATTTTCATATCAAAAATATTGTTTACCGTTAAAATCAGCATATGAAATTACATCTTTTATTTAATGTCGTATATGAACCTACTTCATACATACTGTTGTCTTATTAGTGTGTTTTTCTCAGTGTTTTCCTGTATACCTTTCTGTGTTTGTGTACGAATCTTTAAAGGATATTATATAAAAATGCGAATAAATACATCATCTCGGTTGAGTTCTTTTTTTTTTTTGTTTCATTTTTTGTATATTGTGTATGTATCAATGTGTGTATACCACCGTGCAGGACGTTGTGATGATAGAGTATGTGTAAATGTTTGAATATAGGATAGTATCGCCTGCTTGAGATATGGCTAAAGTGGATATCATCGTCGGCTATCCAATCAACTGTGCTAAGCACGATTTGAAATTCGTCTCGTCGATGTATGATTCATTGTGGCGTGAAGGGGGAAAAATTGAATTAAGTTATAAAGATTCAAATAACTTTCTTCAATTTCATTTCGTTTTTTCCGCTTGCTTTTGTTTCGTTCGAAATTGAATTTAATTACGTCCTTAACCGTAAAATGAGACGAGGAGTGTAGAGAAAACAGACAGGAAGGGACGAAGGAAACAAGGAAGGAAAGAGGAAGGGAAGGACGGACGAAGAAGGAGGAGGAGGAAAAAGGTCAGGAAGAAAAAACATTTATGACAGGGGTTTGTAATAAAGAATAAGATAAAAAAAAAAAAGTAACAATTCATGAGAAGTAAATGAATGAAAAAAATAGTATCTTTCGAAAGGAACAATTTGAGATAAATATTTAAGAATTAATCGGAAGAAGAAGTGGAGTGAAAATTTCGGGTAGATGCATGGTTTAAAAAAAGTAGGAGTAGTTGAGATACACAAAGGGAAATGAAGAGAGTAGGAGATGTACCTAGGGGGTGTGGGTAAGAAAGAAATGAATGAATGAAAGAAACGTAGGGATGGAAGGTGGTGTGTAGAGAGAGTGATATATTGACGGATGCGAATGGCTGAATTTAGAAGTGATGAAGGAAACTTGGAGTGGTGTAGGGGGTGTAGGGAGAAGGATATATTGATGAGGATGAATAGACGAATAAAGAACAAGAGAAAATGAAAAGTAAATTTAGATGGATAAATAAAGAAGGAGTGGTTGTGATACATAAAGGTAAATAAGTAACGTAGGAGGAGTAACTAAAGGGGGTAGGTAAGGAATAAAAGACTGAAGGGAACTTAAAGGGATAGAAGAAGGCATGGATAGAATGAAGAGGGAGGGAAAAGGAAAAAGAATGGTACATGTATAGATAAGAAGAAGGGCTAGGTGAGATATACAAGGAGAAATAAGGAGAGGATGAGGGTAAGTCATGGGGAGTAGATAATGATAAAAAGCAAAGAATGACGGAAAGCAGGATAGATGGATAGAGTTATAGATAGATAGCTGGGGTGATAGATTAATGGACGAATAAAAGGAGTAGGAGGGGACGAAATATATTGATATGGGAGGGTGATAGAGAGGGAGAGATAGAGGAAGGGACGGAGATAAATGGACGAATAAAAAGAGTGGAATTGGAAGGGGTGAAATAGAGAAATAAGGGAGTGAGAGAGAGAGTGGGTGGGAGTGGGAGAATATATTAAGAAATAAAGAAGGGAGTTAGAGAGGGGCGGAGCTAGAGAGGAGCGGATGGAGATACATGGACGAATAAAGGGATGGAAGTAGAAGGAGGAGAAATAGATTGAGCTATAAATGAGAGAGATGGTGAGAGGGTGGGATGGCGAGAGAAAATGAACGCAAGAATCATGCGAGGTCGAAATAAATAAATAAAAAGTTTTAAAAATAAATGATAAAAACAACAATGGAACAGGAAAAAAAAGACGAATGTAGATTATTTTAAAGTTAAACAAAGGAAGTAAAGATGAGAAAGAAAACTTAATCAAGGAACCAAGAACAACAGAACAAAATAAACTGAAAAGACAATAACCAGTTCAGCCACTATATTTATAACTTTGTATCACTCGCGTTAGGTTATTCTCGGCGGCAAAATTGATTAAAAGAGATGTGTATTTAAAACGGATTTATTTTCATACAAATAAAGTAAAATGTATGATAGAACAACTAATGAATATAATATACACACAAAATGCTTTCAAATATGTAAGTAATTAAAACCAAATGAAATATTTTAAAACACGAATCAACACATAAATCACTGATCAACACATCAGTTATATTAACAAAATAAACAGGTTAATTTTCTCTTTATTATTTTATTAGCACTAGCAAATATATGCACCCTCCGGGTGCAAGTATTTAAGTTTTAATGTAATAAAATATCATATTAAATTAGAAAGGCTAATGAAACTAAATAAGAATACAGATAAAATATTTGAAACAGAGGGAGTATAATAAAAGATTTGAAACAGAGGGAGTATAATAAAAATTGGAACAACTGAAACTTACTCTTCCATCACTCTCGTCTTTCATTGTTACTTTTTCTAATTTAAGTATTTAGTTATAAGAGGAAGTAAAGAATAAAATTACAGTTATTTTATCTTGTTAATGGATTTCATTTAAGATTCATTGAAGAGATTTTTGCTTATATTCATTAAAATAAAACCAAACAGTTAGAAATCAATAATACTAAGCACATATTTATTAAATTCGATTTTTTAATATTAATATGCAAATTAGCCTTCCCGTTCACACTGTAAACCGCTATTTTGTTGTATATATAAATATAATTGCATGTTGTCGGTATGTAGACATAGTCAACAGTATTAATAATGTAAGACAATTTTATTAATAATTGAGGTTTAGATAAAAATAAACTCATGGAGAATGTGATGTCAATAACTAAGAGAATTGTGACTTGAGTAGGAATATAGTTTCGGTTACAGACAGAAAAACTCACAATCTCCATTATAATAAGATGATGTGCTACCTCCTTGCAAAATCATAGCACACTTTTGAGGCACTAAACTTAAGAATTGGGAAGATCATTTATCTTTTGTCTGTCTCTTAATTACAACTTCCCAAGATGAGTTATCTTGTGTTTTTTTTCTTCACTAAATTAACCCATTCAGAAAAGAAGTTACCTTATTCGGTGAACTGAGTTGTCCACATTTAAAGGCGGGTTATCTTGTCCATTTTCCTAAGCTGACAACTTGCAAAGACGAGTTATCTCGTCGATGGCACTAAACTGATATCTAGCTAGAGCTGAAACGTTCAATTTAACGTATAAGAAAGAAATTGATATTGTAAAAGAAAGAAAAAACAAATACAAATAAAGTAATGCAATCGTTTGTTAACAGAGGCCTAAATAAATTAATTGTTGTTTGGATCAGCATCTGGTTCGCTTATATATGCAGCTACTTAGATCATCGCTTGTGGCTGGACACAGAATCAGATGAAATGGCCGAAATCATCTAGAAAACACACGTTGTGAAAAAAAAAAGGTTTCGGGTGACAAGTGGTTGCAAATATGATATGAATTGCTTTTATGTCAAAATCGCCAAAGGCTCACAAGTCATGAGTAGCTTCTGCTTGACATTAGACAGCAAACCTCTCTCTATTTCTTCGGCGTTGACGCTTTTTGTATCGTTGCAAGATATGTTTGTTTTGAAAACGTGAGGAAATGTCATAAGAAAATATTGAGTTATGTTTAATAAAACAGTGGGAAGTCGTAAATAATAAATCATTTGAACTTACAAGCATTACAGTTGCAGTTTCCTCAAATTGTTTTAATCAATCTTAATATGACAGTTGCCCTAAATCCCTTCGTTAACCGTAAGAGAAAAACAGCAAAAATTACTTCTAACACAAGGAGATTCATTTTTTATAATTTCTAAAGATTAAGTAATTAAAATCATATTTATTATTGATGTAAGTTTAAATTAAGTGCATGTTTTAGGCATCTCCATGATTTTCTCTTGTCTATACCAAGGCTATAAAAATATTTGGGAAACTCAGCGTGGTGTAAGGGTTAGCAAACTAGTCTCACACGTCCAATGCTACTTAATAGTGCGTTAGGTTCTTAATGGATAGCCCATACTTGAGGCCATGGGTTAATCTAAGTTATGCATAGTTTGTTTTTGGTTGTTGTTTTTTTAGGTGCATTGTGTAATGGTTATCGTCGAAGGAAATGAGCTCAGCGATACGAATTCAATTCATAGATCGGGGCTGTTTGCATTTCATATAGCACTAATGTCTAAATGTATGCATCCAACTATCTTCCTCAAGGCATGGGTAACTAGTAGGGCAGACTGGGTTTTTTAACCTTGGTTTGGCAACAGTCTATCAGAAGGAAAAATTTTAATTCCAACCAGTTAAAACTTTCGGATTTGGCCCTGTGTCATATCCTCCACATGCAGAGTGGCTGGTTGATACATATATCAAAATATTATGAAATTAAGTTAAATGTTTAGTTCTCCTGGACTAAAATTTACTTATTCTAGCAAAGGCCAAAAGTATTGAGTATTTTGTGGGAATCAAACTCATAGAAAAGTTTTGCTAGCTGAACTGTCTACCTATTAGACTTGAGCAATATTTCAAGAAGGTGCGTTAGCACTATAAGAATCCGTTGAACTAATTAAACCACATTTTTGAATAGGTTTAATCGGATTTCATACATTTAATTACATCGGGCATGCACGGTTTCTCAGCGCCCTTTGTGTTAATGAACCGGCTTTTGTGCAAAGCGACTATATTGAATTTCTAGTGACATTTTTAAAAGTAAACCAATTTTAATAAGATCAACGTAAGATTTTAGAGAATTTATTCTGGGGGACTTTTTTTTTCTTAAATCAAGTCAAGGAGATTGTTCTTCAAATCGTTAGATAGATAGTTATCGCAAGATTTGTATTCTTCAACTTTTCGTTGATTCCAACGCCATTAAAAGCTGCCTATGCCTTTAAAAGCCAAGCCTTTTATTTTATATAATACTAGACAAAACGTGACCTATTGGGTCACCCTATTCAGCTCTGAGTAGATAATTGAGATTAGTGAAAATGAAGTTAGCAAAGCGAATAAAATTCTTTAAAATACGGCTGAAAGAAACCTTAAAATCATTTTGTTAGCTTTCTAAGAAAGGAAATGTTTGACCTCATTTAAGCTACGGGTTGCTCGTTGTGAAATTTAACATAGAAATACATTTCAAAATTATTCTCTCTCTCTCTCTCTCTCTCTCTCTCTCTCTCTCTCTCTCTCTCTCTCTCTCTCTCTTCTCCAGATAAACTAACATATAACGAGAGGTAGTCAAGAGATACGTAGAGAGGAAGAAAGAGATAGACACAGAGTAAAGTATGAGATTGGTCGGTTTTTGACTTAATTGCATATTACGATTAATTAGAGCCAATTAAAACAGAATTTTTGTCAAACATAATTCAATCCTAAAAAATAAGGAATAATTTAGTATATTTTTTATCATCAAACTAAACAGTAAAAAAGCCTTTAGGAAGCAAAAGTTGATTAACTCAGCTTTAGTAAAATAATAGATATATCGACATTTGTCCTTCAATTACATACACATTTCAAAGTTGGATGTTTGATTGAAACATATAGTGACACCTTGACTTTCGTGTTGTCCGGGTTATGAGCTATCACTTGGTTATTTTTTCTTTGTGTTAAGAGATAAACTTGGTGATACGAATGAGCTTCAGATACCCTTATGTTAACAAGTTCTCTAAAAACATTTTTCAAATTTATTACGCCAAAGAAAAATGTAATTTATAAAAAAATAAACATTAAACATATTACAGAACATAATTCATTACATTACATTTATTATATTTTTATACAATACAGAGCTATTTTTTCTCATTTAAAAAATGCAACAAAAATATAGAGTGTTTTTATAGCGTGATAGTCAGTAACGGGTTAATGGTATTTCAGTTTATTTCTATGGGGTAATTGATCCGATATACGCGGAAATTGAGTTACGAACGAATT
The DNA here is from genome assembly GCA_023376005.1 of Doryteuthis pealeii. NCBI lineage: Eukaryota > Metazoa > Mollusca > Cephalopoda > Myopsida > Loliginidae > Doryteuthis > Doryteuthis pealeii. The sequence continues at coordinate 78,212,952 of CM042140.1, read as the reverse complement.
AAACTCAAAGTTTAAATATAAATGTCAAAATACCACTGTATATTTAATTCAAAATCTATGTAACTACATATACTAGTGAGAGTTCAATGTTTTACAATATTTGATACATGATATTTTACGGTGCTTTTATGATGTGATAACAAAACATATTTTGTGTAAACTTTGAAGTCACAGTTGACCACAGTAGAGTAAACCTATTGTTCAAGATATTTCTTCCTGGTTTCAAGCATCTGGACGATCAGACAAGGTCAGGTAGGCCCGGAACAATGTATTTCGTGGTCGTTTTGTGAGCCATCTATAGAATTTTTGTCGAATACTAATCAGAGAGTATTTATTAGGCTGGCAAACTCAGTCCATTTTGGTTTGCAACATTTCCCCGGGGCCACAGCATCCGGAGCCGCCAAATTGTGCCTCACATACCCGAAATATTTTTGAAAACTTTTGACTCACACTAGTGACTCAAAATCTGTATAACAGTATTTCAGTTTTAAAAATTTGTGCCTGTCCTAAGATTAAATATATTTGAGAATGAAAAGACATTTACACTGTTTACAATATTATGTTATAATCAGAATTATAAAAGTTTAGCTTTGCTTTACGTTGCTTTGGTGTATTTGTGTAATGGCATATCAGTTTCCAATGGGTTATTTAACGACACAATTTGGTTAATTTGTAAATGTATGTTTATCATCATAGATATTTATCTTTTTAACAATCCATTGCAATCATTTCTTGCATCACACTTTTTTTTATTTAACTGTAGAAATATTTGTTATATAGTTTCAAATTTGCCTATTTAACAGCAATAATTTGCATGCAATTATATTGCCACAAGCAGCTAATTATAAACATACTTTGTAAACAATTATAACTCCAGATCACTATTTTAATACAAAAATGTTACACACAGTTGTATACTACTAACTAGAACTCATATCTATCTATGATAAAATGGACCGGGTAATTTTGCTAGTATATATATATATATATATATATATATATATATATATATGAGTGTGTGTGTGTGTGTGAGTGTGTGTTAATAAGAACACATCAATTAATTACGAAGTTAATATGATTAAATCGATTATATCAGATGATATAGACATCTTTTTTTTCTTAAGTGCCAGGGTTTTTTAAAGTCTTATTCAAACCTCTTTCTGAATTTGGCGGTATACAATAATTGAATATCGTAAGACCATGTAAAACCATCCTACATTGCAATGTCAGAAGCATTTCTATTTGATAAACAACTAAGTTTCCACTATGAACTCTCTTGTGATCTTGCGTGATTTGTAAACCTGTTTAAAGCTCTAAATATTGATTTCTATGGTCATTGCTCTCCAGAAATCCCTCAAATCATTAAACATTTAAACATATTGTTTTCAACAACAGATAAATCCTAAAAGGAACGATCAATCCAGGTCAGATGAATCGGGGAATAACGGCTAAGAATGGTTAGTCCATACTCTGGATATCCATAACTTAAGTATCACCACTTGAGACACCTTTTATTCAGGATACTCATTCTTAGTGGGACTCAGCTCTACAGAGAATGCTGTCAGCGTATTATAAAGCCACGCCAACAGGGCGATACACATCATGGTGAAAAGTGTACATAAATCACCATAATCAACGACTGGCCTTTATTTTCTGTAAAATAATTTACCTCTTTCCAAGGTGTGTATTTACCCAACCTCTCCACACGAGCAGGATGTGACCCAAGGTAGACATAAAGTGGATTTTAATATATTTGAATTCAAAGTTTTTCCTTCTGCCATTCAATGGTTAAAAAGCACAGTATGCCATCCTATTTACCCAAAGCTGGAGGAAGAATCGATGGATTTATATTTTCTTAAGTGCATTAGCGCTTTGTAAAATCAAATAGCCTTGTCCAGAATTTGAATTCAGTTTGCCGTATTCATTTCTTATGACGATAAGCATATAAATTATGCTCGTTCTGCTTGTTTATTTTATTTCATTTTTTATTGTTGCCAGAAAAGAAATGGTCTGTCCTTGTTGGTTTGGCTTCTCAGTGCTACACTATGGTGGCACCATTTAGACTAAAAAGACGCTTAGAAAAAAGCTAGATAGGAACTACACAAGAATGTTGTGTATTGTCTTGAACAAATCCTGGAAGCAGCACTCCAGAAAAAAAGGAGAATTGTAATGCTGTATCAAACTTCGTAAATTATTTTATGTCAAAGGAATACTTGTAGAAGAATAAGTGTGGTAGTATTCAACCCATTAATCGGGAATGTGCGGGTTCATACCTTTCCCAAGTGTTTTAGTCTGAAAATGAACATAATGGCGTGACTGGAGTTCTAATTCTCATACTACGATATTGTAGTTCAACATGTTAGTCACTACGCCATGGGCACTCCCCACCTCGAAAATGGATATATGGGACACGTTTAACTGATGTCATCCAATAGGATTTGTTGCATGATGTCTTTAACCGTTACGACTTGGAAGAAGTAATACTACAAGGACTTTCGTCCCCCTGCTGTTATCTGCTACAATGATTTACCTTGTTGGCATGCAAGGGGAAGGGAAACACCCACTTTACTGACAACCCTAAACTAGGATTTACCAGGGCCCACGAGAGGCAGTGCATCAAGAACGCACCTTGACAGCTGACAGTAACAGCCAACAATAGCCTAGCTGATCACGAATGTGACGACGACGCGTGTCTTCAAATTATCTAGTCATATAAATGAATATAAGAGATGTATCCCTTGATAACCTCAGTCATGGGCCTCTTTGGTCACGGCAAGTTCTTGAATATATTACACCATGTTTAAATACTTGCGTGCGGTCCCGTAAACTGGTTGAATTTAAAGGTGATATCGAAAAATAAAGTAAATTATATGAAGTTATGCAAGGCCATCCGAGAATAAATTAGTTTTCTAAGTAAAAAAAAATGATTGATTGGTTTTAATGGCATGTCCACCCTCCTAGGGGCATTTTATTCCTAGATGTTAGCAAATCGTGTTCATTGTAGGTTCATATTCCCATTTTTATGTAGTTGTTTCTTATGAATTTTAAGACATTTTATGATATCAAGTATTCCTATCTAATACAAATAATTTGCTTGGTTTGGTTCAGCTTCTTTGGTACATCAATATTCGTGGTTGATTTAATACCAAATCCATCCTTGTAGTAGAATAGCCGTGGTAATATTTAACGCATAGCTTTCCTAAGGGTATAAATAATATGTCACAGTTGTATGGCTTCAAGTATTTCCATCTAATAGGAATAAGGATATGATTTCAAGGTATCATTTCTATTTTATAATAATCATTTGTTTGCATACAAATTGGTTTCATGTAATTATCAATCATTCTTTTTATACAAGTACAGCTTCTCCCAGAGTATTTTTAATAAAAATGAATTACAGTTATATGGCTTCTACTATTCCTATTGAATCCGAATAATGGTTACAAAATATCTATTTGACCCATAGTTGGGCTCCAAAAAGTTACTAACAAATCAGTTCAGAGTTAAACTGTGATTAATCGCTATGAAGGGGTACCCCTCATTCCACTAATCTCTAGAACTGGAATCTCACAATCATATGTAATTTTAGGTGGGTCTTTCACTTTTATAGGGGGTACAGTCAACGTATTCTAAGCCCCAACGACAAGGTGATAAGATTTTAAATTATTAGATTCTGATAATAAGAACGCACCATATCGCTTATAAGAACACGCCAAACAATTGCTGTTTTTGTTGTTTTTTGTTGTTGTTTTTTTGTTTTTTTTTTTTTGTTAGAATGGTATTTTTATCATCGCGTAACGTAATTTCTATAATCAAAGAACATCTTCAAAGAATTAGTTCGTAAGCATCATGAAACAATTCTCACCACAGTTGCTCAAACCATTTCCAAGGTCTGCAAAAATACGTAGGAGCGTCTTTTATGATGGGATAGGCTCTTTGAATGAAAGGTGGTAGAAGCTTGTTTTCCAAGAGACATGGGAAATAGTTTTATGACTAAATAAAGATACTTAGATCATAATTAAAGAGAATATTCCGTTTAAAATTACCGGAAACTTTTGCATCTGCCTAATGCTTTTTGAATAGGCTGATTAAACTTTGTTGGAAAAAAAGGCCAGTGTTTTAGAAATAATTTTAAATACAATTAATTTATTTCCATGGATGATAATTTTTAAATCTTCTGTAGTATAATAGGTATATATATATATATATATATATATATATAATTTATATTTTTGCTTGAAGGCAATTATAATGCATGTATCGCATAAAATTCGATAATTATAGAAAATAATCTTGACAAGTGAATCCCGGCAAAGGATGGCTCGCTATGCAGAACACCGTACAGACTGTTTCGACTTTATTAAGTCTCATCAGCGATGTATACCAACGACTCCCCTCCGACAGGAATCGAAACCGGGACCTCAGCAGGCATAGTCAGAGACCATATCGCTTCGGTCGCCCGGTACATAGCGAACAATCCCTGCGAAATTAACCTTGTCAATGATACTTACACGCCTCTACCCATATATATATATATATATATATATATATATATATATATAATCCCAAATAGCTGTAGAAGTTATCTATTCAGGTTTTACTGAGAAGGACCCTAAAGAAAACTGACTGGAAATGATTAGTACAAATGGATGTATATGAAAAAACATTTCCGAAGAGAAGGAGAAACACACGAGATGCCATTTTAACTATAGAGAATATTTCGTAAGAAAAATGCTGGTAACTTTTGCATCAACCTTATACTTTGGAATTTGAGATATTTTGATCACATTCTCATTGAAGATTTCGTTAGTAAAAAGTTTGAAACTTTTGCGTCAGCCTAATACTTCTCTTATTCGAGATCAGTTTTGGCCTTTTCGTTTATCACACAAGTTAATTTGATTATAACCACACACAATATTGTCTATGTATTTTAAAATACACATTACGTTTGAATATTCAATATCACCCCTTCATAATTATAAGTAAAAGTAAGTAAAGTCGACGGGATGGCCTAAAGTCGGTATCAGCCAGTCAGCGAAGGAGTCTATCCCCTTTTCAATAGCGCTAGACCAAGGAGATTGTTTTTAGCATCTGAGGTGGAGCGCCACACCTACCATCAGCTCCTTACTTTACCGCACAGATCCCTGTGCTACTCATACGCTGAGTTGGCGGGGACCGGTATCGAACTAGGAACCTTGTAGTTTCTAGCCGAACGCTCTACCGACTGAGCTAACCCGGCCCCTTATATAATTATAAATCAACCAATTCAATTAAAAGTCAGCTTTCATCTCAACTAAAGATACCAGTCCCCAGCGCTTTGAAAAATCAGCTAAAATAGAAGAATCCTGAAGACCCAAGGCGGTTTGCTGTTACTAAAACATCATGGAAAACTCACAAGGAGTAAAATAATAGTAATGATAATACCTAAAAGATAAATAAATACTTGGGCCTGGACAGAAAATTGAAAAAAAAAGTTGTAGAACATGAGGGTAAAGGTGATACCAATTGCAGTTGGTGCCCTTAGAACGGTCGAAGAAGACTAGACGAATTGAAAATATAAGAAGAATCGAAACCATCCAAGCAACATCATGTTAAGATCGGCTAGAATACTCAGAAGTGTCCTGGAGACATGAGGAGCCTTGTTCTCACTCAGACACCAACGAAAGACCATCAGCTAACGCTGGCGTCAAAAAATCACTTAATAATAATAAAAGAAAGAACTTGTCAACTGGTGGATTTTGCAGTGCCAGCAGAACACAGGGTAAAGCTAAAGGAAAATGAAAAAATGGACAAATATCTGGACCTTGCAGAGAACTGAAAAAGTTATGGAATATGAAAGTGAAAGTGATACCAATTGTAGTTGGTGCACTTGGAACAGTCCCAAAAGGATTAGAAAAGGGTTTGGAAAGTTTGAATATCAGGGGAAGGATTGAAACCATTCAGAACACTGCACTGCTGCAATCTGCCAGAATACTCAGAAGAGTCCCGAGATGTGAGGAGACTTGCTGTCACTCAGACTACAGTGAGAGACCATCAGCTAATGCTGATGTAAAAACTCAAAAGGAGTAAATAATAATAATAATAATAATAATAATAATAATAATAATAATAATAATAATAATTGAACAAGAAGAAGAAAAAGAAGAAGAATTCTCTACGATGAAGTGTACAGTATCTAGATAACAATGAATTTAGAACTAAATATACGTTATATTCGTTCGGTTCGAGAACTGACGGGAAAAATCATCAAATTGAATGGCAATGGCTGGAAACGCACGCTGGCGCCACAAATATATAGCTTAACGAAGTCAGTCACGTGACTCTGCATGATCTTAAGTTCACACAAAATCCGATTACGATCACAAAGACGGTGTGAAACGATTTCTGAGCTCAAACCTGTCAAAAGGGAAGGAAAATCTAATCATCTTAATCGTCAATCGGTTCGCATGGGGATACAAAACGGTGATCAATGGCACCAAAATACGATTTCCATGAGTGGTGATTTCATTTATGCTCTTAACTATTTACCTGGCTATAATTAACTTATGTTATACTATCATAGGCACCGGTTTATTTTAGTTGGTAGAACATTCGCCTAGTAATCGTAAGATTCCGGGTTCGATAGCGGACCCGATAACTCAGCGTATGAGTAGTACATCTAGGGTGATCTGACCTGTGCGGTAAAGAGAGGGGGGCTGGCGGTATGCGTGACACTCCACTTCTGCAAAAAATATCCCTGAGTTAACGCTAGTGAAAAGGTGATAGACCCTTCCGCCTGGCTGATACTGACAATAGGACACTTCGCCAATTTTACCTTACTAGAGGGTCAGGTTAGTTCAGTCGGTAGAGCGTTCAGCTAGAAACCACAAGGTTCCTAGTTCAATATTGGCTCTCGCCAACTCAGCGTATGAGTAGCACAGGGATCTGTGCGGTAAAGTGAGGAGCTGATGGTAGGTGTGGCGCTCCACCTCACGCTATTGAAAAGGGGATAGACTCCCTCGCTGTCTGGCTGATACCGACATTAGACCGCCCCGACGACTTTACTTACTTTACTTACATAATCATACGCCTCTAGGATTGATTTGGTTTGATTTTGTGTAGTTTCCTTTTTTAATGGCATATAAACCTCGGTAGGTTATTTAATACCAAAGCCATCCTTGTAGAAAACCATGAGTGGTAATATTCAACCCATAAAAAAAACAAATAAAGCCATGAAGTAGCTTATTGTCAATCCTCTTCTCCCTAGCTCTACCCAAGGGAGATTGTCTTTGCGTCTGAGGTGAAGCACTAACCCTACTATAACCTCTCTACTTTACCACACAGATACAAGCTGTGCTACTCATGCGCTGATTTTGGCGAGGACCAGAATCGAATCGGGAACCTTGTGGTTCCTATGTGGACGCTCTACGGACTGTACCAAACTGGCTGGTGTTAAATATTTCTTCTTATTGGTTCATGGAGTTCTTTTTTTTAAATTCTAAGTGTCCATATCTGCAGCTCTCACCATCTCGATTTGTGTTTGGGGGTTCTTCTTCTTTGTTGGGTCGTTGTGCCTCTCTCTTCTCTCTCTCTCTCTCTCCTCTCTCTCTCTCTCTCTCTCTCTCTCTCTCTCATATATATATATATATATATATATATATATATATATATATATATATATATATATCCTGCTGCTTTCATCTTTGTTAGTTTTTCGTAAATCAGGAAATGGGAAACATAATTTGTGTACACAGAGTTTTTCATTCAATTCTCCACTACCATAACTTGCACGTGAAGAAATCGGCACGTGACGGAATGCAAGTCTGTCCGAGATGGCTGTTGGCTCGACACTGAAAAAAAATATTTGATTACCGGAAGTCACCTGGTCACTGACATCATCAACTAAGGAAAATCCCCTTCCATGGGAACTTGGGGTTAAGACTCAAAGAATTAAAACTCTGTGAACTTTTCCATCGAGTCACTTTTAAATTCTAAATACACTTCATTACAAAAATGATAGGCTATGTCTGAGTAACACTGGTGGTTGGGGGGTTCATACCTTTTTCAAGCTTAATAGTCCGAAAGTGAACATAATAACTCGACTGGAGTTCGAACTCGCTTACAGTTGCAGTCCTGCACTACCCTATTAAAAAGCGTTTGTTACCATTGGTTCCAAGGTAGCGTGTCATACGCCTATCTTCAACGCCCCCACCACCGGAATATTTTGGCCAGGGACTCAGATGTTATATAAATGTTAAACAGACAACATTAACGCTTTTCAAAACACATTAAGAAAATTCCTAAATTCATAGCACAATAATAGACAATCTTACTCGAGCAGCAGGCCTCATGAGGTTTTGATCACCATAAATCGAACTACACCAATAAAAAAAGAAAATCGTATTTATACAAAATACATCAAAATGAAGCCGTTTTAAGGAACATTCATAGAATGTTTTATTTAACAAAAAAAAACAAAAAAGAATAAGAAATTATGAGTTTTAGTGAGGAACTTGGGATTAGATATTTTTTGCAATCTTTTCGGTATTTGGAGATATCTGAGATGCTGCAACTCGTAAATTGTCTTTGAGATGATTATTTTCAATCTTGATCTTCATTTTAAATTTATGGCTTTCGAATTTTTTAAGTATTAACAAAAATAGTAGCATATCATATAACAAAACTGGTCAATCAGCGAGGTGTATAATACCATAACAACATCTCCTGAAGTGGGATAAGACTCTCCAAGTAATAAAGATAGGTCCTGGCTATGACATTCAGGGTTGAGACTCTAATTTTGAAACTCTTCATACTGTTCATAACTTCATTTCTATTACTCCCATATACACTCTGACTCAGTGTGTGAGTCTTTCTTCCTTTCGTGTGTAATGTCTCGAGTGTCTGTGCTAAATGGCCTTGTATTAAATTATAACAGTCGTTAATCGGGGGAAAGGAAACAAAAACACTTAAATCGACATTTCGGAACATACAATTTGAGAAATAACCAAGAGAAGAAAACGTGCAAGTTCAAAATCCGTTTTCTCTTATTTTTAAATACAAGACATACATGACAACTTACAGGGTTACCAAAAAAAAAAAAAAAAAAAAAAAAAAAAAAGAATTTGTTGTTTTTTTTGTGCTGGTAGTCTGCATCAGTAATAGTATATATACATGGTGACCCTGTACTTATTACAAGAAATAATATGCGTGAATGAGTCTCACAAATATGTGATTGTGAGATGTGCAATACAAAAAAGGTTTTATGAAAAGTTGACCGGCGTAAAGTAGGGCAGTGGTCGGATTTCCTTAATGTTCGTCTGATAATTCGAATAAGAATCTTTGACGAATAAATGTTTGGCAGGGATAAGCGTTAGTTTAGTCGGTAGAACATCCGCCTTGGAACCACAATTTGATACACGAACTTAGATATACATGCTCTATCAATTATATTGAGGACTCTTTATGTTTAAATATTACAAAACTATATATTCGGTTTAGCTCAATCGGTAGAGCATCCGCCTCAGAATCACAGTATCCCGGCTTCGATACTGGCCCTCACCAACCCAGCGCATAAGTAGCACAGTATAACGTTATGGCTCTCATTTCGTAATGGAGTGATAACAAAAATAATTCGTGGTGTATTTATCTCTTTTTCTCTGATACTTGGTTAAGCTCGAATCTGGCTGTTGGATCTGATGGTGGGTGGGAATTCTTTGATGTTTTTCGTTTGGAACCAAATTGGGGTGCTGGTGGTTATTTTGCCTTGTGCCATTTATAGTTTTTAGTAATAACACAAGGCGACTAATTTTTTTCTCATAAGATTTTTATTTTATTCACCAAGTCAAACTGTCCTGGTTGAGAGACCTACGTCTGACTCAACCACGGGTCCGTTCCAAACTAACTTTTCACTCTCACCTCTCACTCCTAAACCTACACTATCGCCCCGTGACACGTCTCGGCCAATAAAAAATACCATGTGGTGTTGTGTTGACTCATCCTAAAAACTGTCCCTGCTAATGTACACGTAATTCTTATATTCCTCCTAAAACATTTTCATGCGAATTTACACGTAACTGTTACATTCTTGAACACCCAACTTTCTCCCGATTCCTATTAGGTTACAACAGCTCGGGTATTTGTGGTAAAGTGGGAAACTGATGGTATGCATAGCACTCTACCTCAGACGCAAAGCCAGTCTTTCTGGTTTAGCGCTAATGACAATAGGATGGATCCCATCGCTGTCCGGTGATACGGACAGTAAGCCACCCCGCCGACTTTAAAAACCGAAACGTTATAGTGTTAACATTACTATCAAGAAGAAATATTAATCCTTCGGAATACTTCGTTATTTTCTATATTGTTCCACATACTGTTGGATTTATTTCCGCATTTTACTTCATTTTCTGATAAACAAGATCATATTTCTGTTACTTCAAATAATAAAGTTTAATTGAATAATTACGATTTTATTTCTTTCTATTAATGTTGAAGTAAGATATATACCAGTTGGTCAACACCTTGCTTCAATGTTATGGAATCTCATTATAGTGTTATGATTAGCTATCAAGTATCGCATTACGACTGAATAGCGTGTTTGATCTTTGCTTGATGTTCCTTACTTGGAACCTTCTCTGACGTCTTTCCCGTGACGAACGGATTGGATAAATACCTACCTTGCTTCAATAGGAATACAATCCCATTTTAGAAACGATATTCTTCTGGCGAAGTCCCCGCTGGTATTTCTCTGTGACTAAAGGAGGTTGATATTCCACACTACACACAAGAAGAGTTCCAGTAGCCGACTCACAGTATGTCTGCAAATGATGAGTTTCATGTTCGTGACTATGTGGATATTTAATGGATTGTTAGGTACGATGCACAAACAATACACTGAAAGTTCTTATACACGTTTTCCCGGTGTATTTTTGAAAATATGATTTTTCACCATTACTTACCATTAAGATATCCTTGATATTATACTTTAAAAAGTGAGAGATTCTGATTAGTTCGGAATTTAATACGTTCAGTATGCTCACAAGTCTGTTCACTTATTACTTTAGATATCAATACGCATACGCAGATTTACAAATCCGTCCATTTATTACTTTCCATGTCAATATGCATTTGCAGACTAACAAGTACGGCTGAAAAAAAAAGTAAAAAAAAAAAAGTTGACAACCAAGAAGACTAGTTTAAGACACATTTTGCGCAAAACTAATTTACATTTATTGAGAAAAAAAAATACTTTATTTGTCTCTAATTTGTTAACCTTATCCCTAACAGCAATCGTACTTGTAAGTATGCACATGTGTATTGATATGGAAAGTAACAAGTGGTTGAATTTGTAAGCATATTGGATTTACTAAAAAGTACAACTGTTACACTGGCCTACAGAATAAAGTATTGTCACGGGAGACATTTAAATTATTTTCTAACAATTGTAATGTAGTATTATCTGCGTTATTCGGACTATTGTCCCCATATTCATTGTTATTTGTACAACGTTTCGGCCGATATACCCTCCGGCCTTCTTCAGGTATTTCTTATTTCGGACTCGGGAAACTTCTCGGACTCGGGAACCTTCTCGGCCCCGGGAACCTTCTTTTCGAACTCGGGAACTTTCTTGTCGTATTCGGGAGCCATCACGGAACTTTGAACCTAACCCTTTATTTATTCCACGGGGGTATCATGTTCTCATTCCGCTAACCATAGCTGGGGTAGAAGTTGTGTTAGTTAATTATGTTTCTAACTGCTTTCACTCAGGATTGAACTCGGGTTCCAGAGATAACTGTCACTTAGAACTGTCTTAACCTAACTGCCTTATCCGAGGATAGGTTAAAACTGGTGTCCCTAGCATCTGAAGCAAATATGATGATGAGAAAAATGTTGATTGAGAGAGATATTAATTTCTCATTACTGGCTAGAAATAAACAAACCGGACCCTATGTTTTCTTTTTGTAAACAATTTCGCCAAATATCCAGACTTAATGGCGACTGAAATGAATCAGTCCTTTTGATCTTAGAAACAGGTGGCTTAGGAGTAACCAAGATATTTAAATTAGATAAACACGTGTGGAAATTTCGGGTATGTTCCAGAAAGTTCTGAACGGAAAGATACTCAAACAGATGCGCAGGAAGCATTGGGGTCAGTTGTGGGTTAGCCGTGGCACAAAACGGATCAGTGTTAGAATTTAGTACTCAGGACGGTGCGAAGCAGCTAGTACTTGGATTGAACGAATTAAGTTAATGAGAGCCAAAGACAGATCGGTTAAGTCGGTATTAACAAAGAATACAAAGAAAACTTAAGTAAGATATCGAGAATATTCTACCCCCCCTCTCTCTCTCTCTCTCTCTCTTCTCTCTCTCTCTCTCTCTCTCTCTCTCTCTCTCTCTCTCGCTCGCTCGCTCGCTCGAATCTCTTGAATCTCTTAAATCTCTGGCTGAAAGAATAAATCTTTTAGGAAAATAAATTCCCGGGTCTGTTGCGCTTTGCCACTAAGAAAAGACTTTGTGAATGAAATGAAATGTAAAGGTCCAGCTGTTGGGAGTAAACAAATAGTATGCAGTTTCTAGCCGAAGTCGAAAGTGAGAACCAGAGGAAAACAATCTGTAGGCTTAAGTTAATTGACCACGACGACGTGTGACCTCTGCCCACTGTCAATAGACAGACCTCCATTGCCCACAGTAAAAGGAACAACCCGACGGGGCTGCTAGAAAGCGAACATAAACAAACAAACGGACACGTACCCGTACAGAAAGTCGGCATCGTCGCAAACGTCTTCTTAGTACTGTAGTCAGTGCACCATGTTACACAATTTCGAGGTGCTGATTTTTTTTATAAAGTACATTCATTTTTCCCAATACGTATGTTTCCTACAGAAAGCAAAAATACCAGGACGAAAAATGCTATAATACCGGAGAAAGAAATACAATTCAAACCGGTTCACTGGTTTACAACATTAAAAAAAGTTATGAAGAATTTACAATTAATTTTACAAAAATAAAAGAGTCGTACAATGACAAAAACTATAGAGTTCTTATTCATTTTCTATTTTAAAGAGTTTATTTTATTTTATTTTCTTCGGTGGGAAATACTGCTCCAACCTACATGAGAATATAACTTAACTAGGCATCCTCATACATGATTCATTTAAGAAAATTAATTCATTAATCTTAGAAAATTTCAATAGTCTTTACAATTTTATCAAAAAATTCAAATAAGTTTCTATATCTCTGAAGTATCGGCGGCAGCAACATTGGAATAATTGAAAAGTTTTTTCAGAAAATCTTAAACAAATTCCCGAATTTTAATTAAACGTACTTTATTTGTTAGTGTTTTTTGCGTTAAAAAGGTGAAATAAAATGTATGATATTCCCATACTACGTAAAAGATAGAGCAATACCCAAATGCATTGTCACATCTTAAATATCAATATAACTACGTAAAAATTATAAATTTCTGCAGAACACAATGAATCATCCAATCAAATCTGAAACAAAAAAAAAATCCTGCATACCAAAAAATAGTACTCGTGTTTTCACTTTGAAATTCAGACAATTACATTCCGTCTCATTTCATTTCATTACATTTTCCGGAGGAAACAATGCCATGGGCGTCTGCAGAAGATAATTTCATCACAGCTCTGATTTTAATAGATATATAGTTTTCCGTCACATAAAAATGATACAAGATAGATAAAAACGGATTGCATTTTCGAAGGCGGCAATCGTGTAATGGTTATCGTCATGGGAATTGTTGACCCGTCTTTAAATCCTGGACAAGGCTGTTTGCATTTCACATATCGCTAATTAGTAGATAATACTAGTAAATTTCAAACATATCTATTTGATTGCTAAACAGCGCTCGTTATGTCATGGTTACCATCATAGGAAATGAACAAGGCGACTCGGGGTGGTTTGCATTTAACATAGCGCTAATACAACTTTGGAAATGTATGCATCCAGCTATTCTCCATCCAGATATAGGCAAATAGTAAGGCAGACTGTGCTCTTTTATCTTTTTATGGCAACCGTTCTAGAAGAATAAAAACTCTGAATTCAATTTCCGCTTAATAATGACATTGTATCTCACCCTGCTTGTGAATCAATTTTCGAAATCTTTATTTGAAACCACTTGGTATAAATTCATTGGTTACTTTTGTTATCAAACGGGAAATTACAAGGTGTGTCAAAGAAATACCTAGATGTTTTGTACTTTTTGACACACATTGTATTCTGAAAAAAATGACGTTCCATTCATTCTTAATTTCTATCTTAGTAAATACAGGTTTAAACTTGGTACATTTTGACACACTTTGTATTCTAAAAAACTTAATGAAGGGAACGTTAATTTTTTCAGAATACAAAGTTGTAAAAAAAATACCAAGTTTAAAGCTGTATTTACTAAGAACGAAATTAAGAATGAATGGAACGTTTTTGTTGTTGTTGTTTTTTTTTTTCAGAATACAAGGCGAAAAAATCTCGATACTTTTTTGACACACCATGTATTATTTGATCCTATTATTCAGAGACCGAATGTTGTGTCTCTGACATCTGCAGTTTAATTTTTGACACCAGTTACAGATTTAACTACACTACCCACTTTGAATCTGTATAGGCGGCGTTAAATCAATATGCCTGTATATTCCGCCCGGTAAACCCCCATCGAATATGTTTTCTGATTATTTATCGTTATTATATTGGTTTACGTATAAACTGTATCTTCCGAACGAGACAGAAGTTTTTTTGTTCGGCTTACCGGAAAAAAGGATTCCTCACGAGAAAGCAACGCAGATGTAATGTTTCAAGCTACTAACTTCAGATATCCCGTGAAAGCAGTCTCAAGAGGGTTTCGGTCGAGTGAAAATGTACACTGGCAAGTGAAAAGATAAAGATATTGTAAAAATACACTCCCTTGATACACTTTGTCAACTGAAGCCGTAAAAAAACGTGCGTTAAGATGGCGAAAGGGGGATTTACCATCTCGTCAGAGGATACATAAAAAAGTAATTTCCAAACGGTGTAATGATTAATGAGCTAAAGTAGCAATTGATTATTTGTGAGGTCGATTCCCACTGAGAGCAACATCTTGGGTCACAACTAAACTAAGCTTAGCATTTATTTATCAACCCCCTTTACACGAGCAGGTTGTGACATAAGGTCAATTTTTAGTGGAGTCTAACAAGTTCCTGTTTATTTTTTCTAGACTGGTTGCCATACCAAAATTATTTAATCATAGCTGGAGGGAATAGTTTGATGCATATCTTTCTCAAAGGTATTAGTGCTGCGTGAAATGCAACCAGCCCCGTTCAGGATTTGAAATCTTGTCACCGTGTTCATTTATACGGCAACCTTTGCACTTCAAGAGCCTCCTTGGATGTGACATAAAGTCGCAAATATTGGGCATCCAGCGAGGATCAAACTCGCTATTTAGTAGTAATAGATCTGCGAGACTAGCTTGCTAACCATTAGACCACGAGGGGAAAGCCCAATCTCAGTTTGTGATTAAGTTTATCAAACGCCTTTTTTTACTCATAGGCAACACGTGATGGTGTAAGGGTTAATAATATAATCTCTTAGAACAATTGCTGCTCAATAGTGAGTTCAATCCGCAACACTTAAGTTGAGTACAACTGGTTTTAATTCAGATTTTCCTTCTCTTTGACTAGTTACCTTACCAAGTTTAAAGAGCGAAGCTAGTCCCACTATTTACACATGATGTGAGGAAGTTGGATGAATGACATTTATATGGTCATTTGGGACCTGTTTAGCTCTGTCGATAGAGCATCTGCCTAGAATCCTAATGTTTCGTGTTCGGTACCAGTCCCTGTCACCTCAGCGAAAAAACAATCTCCCTGGTTTACCGCTAGCAAAATGAGGATAGACTCCTTCGCTGTTCGAGAGATATCGACAATAGACCACTCCGCCAATGTTACATGTACATTAGTGCGAACAGAAAAGTAAACAGCCTCGTCCATGTATTGAACCCGTTTCCTACGAAAATGATAATAACGCTAATCACAGCTACAGTCTTCTACAGTCGATACTGTAAGCAAAGCCTTGAGAATTCTACATTCAAAGTCTATTGGGATATTTCCTCTATGGTACGTCCTTACTGTGAAATGCTTAGGAAGATAGTCACACAAACCAGTTATTACTGAGTAATAAAATCGATCCACCCTTGGTGCCCCATCATTCCAACAAGGTACTAAACTAAAACTATACTGAGTTAAGAATGCCCCGTTTGAGTGTAATGGTTAACAAGCTACTCTCTTATATCCCTTGCCACTCAGTAGTGAGTTTGATTCTCATTAATGCTGCATTCAAGCAGCTACGTGCTAAATCTTAGCGACAAGCTCACACATTCGACAACGAGTAAACCAACCCGGTCATACGTAGCTGGGGAATAAATTAAATGGCTCAACTTTAAATGGCATTGAAGTATAAGCTCCCCCTGGCAGCTTATAGTTCAATGCCATTAAACGGGGATGGTCAGGATAAATTTCTGATGTTTAAGATGCATTCAAAATAGGAATGGTGACAGAGCTGAGTTACTGTTGACACCACACAACATTACGCGAGGAGCGCTCCTTATTAAGCTCAATTTTTATGTCAAATCTATCTTCGCTAAAAGAGAACAGTAAATAACTTAAACTTTACTACGTACTCAACATTATTTTACAGTGCGTAGAATCAAAATCTTTAAAAAAGACCATTTCTAGATTTCGCCAAAGCGGTCGTAAACATAATTTGATTAATTGATTGACTGATTTTAACGGCATGTTAACCCGTTAAGTTTACGGAATTGCGTTTATTGTATATTCATATTTACAATGTTTTTAGTTGTTTCTTGAGTGTTTTTAGTTTGTTTGTTTTTTAATTTACACACGGTTAAAATATTTTTAAACTGATCTATTTGACACATAGATTGGACCCTAACAAATACTATCCCTCTTAGTCAGAGAGGACGTGAGAGTAATTCCACACTCCCCAGATCTCCAGAACTGGTGTTTCACCATCTGATGTAGTTCAGTGTTATACTGGACATCCCTTAAATTCAGCATATTCCAAAAATAATTTTAGATCCATAACATGTTTAAATTGATATTATATTTTACCAACGACAGATATCAAATATTAAGGATGTATTTAACTAACCATGTGAAGGATGTGGCGCAATGTCTGTTTTTAAACGGATTACAACTGGTTTGAATTCAGAGTTTTCCTACTTCTCTTCTGGTTTCCAAATCAAAGCCAAATAATCCAGTCTGACCTCCTATTTTCCCATTGCTGGGAGAATATATGGATTCATGCCTTTCCCAAGGGCATTAGAGTGAAGTTAATAAAGACCAGCATCGCCCGGAATTTGAAATCGAATTACCGATTCCATTTCCATGATAACCGCTACGCTAAGCGTATATCCAAAGTCATCATGTATCAAGTAAATTATTACATTTATTTATTCGGGATTTACAATTATTCATGAAAGTTCAGTATCTAACCAAAATACTCCCATGTGCTACATAACTGGTAGGTTGCCTATACATTATGTATAGTAATGCAGAAATAATAATGGTAAATCTGAATCCTGTAAAAAATACTTGAAAGTAAATTTACCGGGTTGACCTTTTACTGACATTTACATTATTTCTGATTGGTCAAAAGGATTCGTGATGACAGGGAGGAGATTTAGAAAAGGGATATTTCGCAGGAGACAAACATGTCTTCAAGATGGCTATTTCTCGCACTGCTGGTTTAACTTGGGTTGAATAAAGACGTCTCAAAAGATATTCCAAATCTTTACAACAACGGACACAGAGACCAGAAATCTCAAGAAATGTCCCAGGAAAGCAGACGTGAAGAACAGAGAGAACCAGACCAGTTACCGAGATACACGATAAATGACCCAACCAGCATAGAAGACTGAATAAGATAATTATTATAAAATGTTTCAAAGTGCTAAAGGCAAATAAAAATCATAGAATGAGATCAAATTAGGTTTATTTTTCAAAATAATTCCCCTTGCGGTCCATACAATTGTTCCATTAGTTCTGTAGCACTATTACTTCTTTGGCTAAAATGGGGAGTCCCCTTTGCCTATTGGCTAACATGTTGGGCTTCGACATCGTAGAAAGCGTGAACGAATTCCACATGTTCTATAACGTTTATTTTCGGACTAATACACATGCTTTAAATAGCTCTACTGTTGTTCTTCTACAAGGCTGTATTTGCTATTAGATAATCCAACAAGTTTTATATGCCATTAAAAATAAAGAAACCAAACTAAACTAATAACCGTATATACTCACGTATCATATGTCTTTCTGTTGGAATATCTTTTTTTATAAAAGGTGTGCTGTAGGCCACCACGTAAACTTATAGACTCTGCGTGGGCGCATGGATTCAGTCAGACAACCAGCATGATCGAATACGTGGTTAGGTAACTATTTAATCACCGATCTTAAAAGCCTCTCGGTTGCTGGTATTCGACACGGACAGAAGGATCAACAACAAAGGATTCTACCTAACACTAAAGAACACAAGGATTCTACATAACACTAAGGAACACAAGGGAGCACCAGTGTAATGTGCTCGCACCTAAAATTAGCCCCAAAAATCGTAACACTTTCTGAGACCTAAATTTTAACATACATAGGGGAATACCTTGGGAAAGGAATGAAACCTTCATCCCTCCAGCTATGTGTTAAATAGTACCACTACTGTTCTTTTACAATGATGGCTTTAGAATGAAATAACCCATGATTGTTGATATACCATTAATGAACGAATCGAAACGCAACCATCATTCGTCAAAATATTCACCAACAACAGATATGACGTTATGAAGTGATCATATGGAGGTGCGTGGCATAATGGTTAAAGTCGTAGGAAATGGACTCGTCGACCCGAGTTCAAATCCTAGACGAAACTACTTGCATTTCCTATAGCACTAATACCCTTGGGAAAAGTATGAAACCAACTATACCCCCTCCAGCTATGGGTAAATAGTATGGCAGAATGGGCTCTTCAACCTTGGTAAGATAACCAGTCTAGGAAAGAAAACTCTGAATTCAACTCTGTCAAACTCCGCTTAAGAAATTGATCTTGTGTCGCATCGTGCTCGCGCGGAGGGTTGGTAAATATATATGAAGTGATCAGTCAATGGACTTTTCAGTCCATCCTCATGTTTCTTTGTTTATAGTGTTTTTGTTTCTGTTTCCACGAACAATGTCTTCGCGAATCGGACCAGCAGAGCCATTATCAGATGAGTAATTGCCGAGGACATTACCACAAGATACTAGACCGAATAATTACTGACATTTCTTCAAAAGCATTCACTCATTAAATCTCGTAATTGCCGTATGTTTTTCACATTGCAAAAGGATTTATATAAATGGCCCAAAAAAGAATTATTCAAAATCACAGACATCTAAGACAACGTATCTTCCCATGAGCGTAGAAACCAAGGAAACTATATATATATATATATATATATATATATATATATATATATATATATATATGTTAATCAAAAACATTTCGTGAGAACTAAAGAATTGAAAGGCATAAAGAATCTTACGAAGATACTTTTCTGAATGTATTATATGAAGTCATTAAGTTCCATTATCCACGATCTATAAAGAACGATCAAAAGCATTAAACTATATTTTGAAATAATTTAATTCATCCAGCGGTAAGACACGACAGTCGTTCTGATTCAAGTTATCCGCTTATAAACCTATAAACAATCAACAATCTACATTATTCTCTTACTTCGGACAATGATTAAAATAGCAATAGTATAATAAAGCATTGACAATGCACACCCTTAAAAATGTGACACACACACACACACAACACAACACACACACACACACACACACACATATATATATATATATATATATATATATATATATATATATATATATATGTTGATTCTCGTCTACATCCAATTCTTGTCAAATATCCTTTTCTTTACCGTAAGCTAGATCCTGGCATTTTCTTTTTTGGGGAGGTGGCGGATTTTAATAATTAATTTTCAAATTACATATTTTAAATGAGAATTCAACGGGTGAAAACACGACACGCTATTGAAAACCTAGAAGTTTTTTAATATATAGATGCCTTTGGCCCGTTTATCAATATTTTTCTTGATCCCCAACGAAACATGCATCGGCAAAATAATGTCTAAAAAGTGCAGCTTGCCTAAACGTACACTAAATCATGTGTTAGTCTGGTTGTTAACCATACTAACTAGGGCCAGAGCCAGAGCCAGGAGCCAGAGTTTCATACCCGTGCCTCCACTCTATGACAACGGGTCTCTCAATATACTACATGTCTTTAAGTATTTAATTTACAAAATTACACTTTATGGACAGTGAACACCCCAACTTTTCTCTGGAGGTTTTTCGGACTCTCTCCCTCATTTTTATTTTTATATACACAATGTTGGATGTGCGTGGTGTAATCGTTAGAGTCGTAGGAAATGGAAGTGTCGACCCGAGTTCCAATCTTAGACGAGGCTGTTTGTATTTCACATTGCACTAATACCCTTGGGAAAGGTATGAATCCAAATATTTTCCCTCCAACTAGGGATAAATGGTAGGGGAGACTGGCCCCTTTAACCTTGCCTAGGTAACCAGTCTAGGAGAAGGAAAACTCTGAATTCAAACTTGTTAAACTCCGCCTAAGGAATTGACCTTGTGTCACATCCAGCTCGTGCATTGGTGTTGATATATATATATATATATATATATATATATATATATATATATATATATATAATGTTTCGACTAATGATCCCTCTACGCTTTCTATGATTTTCTAATTGTTTCCATTTTTGGATTATATAGGGTCCGTACCCATTAGATTTTATTTGTATGGACGTTTTAGATGAGACTTGATAATTTGTATGATTTAGATTTTTTACCGTTGTCTACATCTTTATGCTAATATTCACAACGTTTCGCTCAATGTGCACCCCGGTTGTAACATCCTATATATAACAATATAGATGAGGACAACAGTCAGAAAAATTACTACAGATTATCAAGCCCCATCTCAAAAAGTCAGTCAAATAGCAAATGTTTCTATTCATATAGTTATATAGGTTTATATTTATATTTATATGTGGAGAAAGGTAGACAAACACGGGATGTTATGGAAACTGGATGTTTATTGTCAACGATGCAACGTTTCGGTCATTTAGACCTTCTTCAGGACTCGAATATAGTTCTTGCTTCAATGAAGGACATTTTCAAAATGGTGAAAACAGTAGGTTGTCAGTAGGGGAAGGGGTGGTTGCGGGTGGGTAGTGGATTTTCTTCTCTCTAGATGGGGAGTGTTTATATGGTGATGCAGGTGTGGGTCAAGAATGTTGGATGATGGGGATGGGTCAAGATGAATGAGTATGTGTATGTGTGTATGTCTGTTTTAATTGTCTTTTATAGATAAATGGACGAAAGGCTGCATCCTCCCATTCCCTAAAAAGGGAGATCTCGGAATCGCTAAAAATTACAGAGGCATAACTCTCACTGCTATTGCAGCCAAGATATATAATGCCCTTCTACTTAATCGCATCCGGCCCGAAATAGAAAAAATCCTTAGGAGAAACCAAAATGGATTCCGCAGAAATCGATCCACAACCTCTCAGATCCTGACTATTCGACGGATCATAGAAGGGGTACGAGCAAAGAATCTAGAGGCAACGTATTATTCGTAGATTTCTCCAAGGCATTCGATTCCATACATAGAGGAAAAATGGAACAAATACTATTAGCATATGGCCTCCCCAATGAAACGGTCTCAGCTATAAATGATGCTTTACAAGATACTAAAGCGATGGTACGCTCACCTGATGGCGACACAGATTTCTTTGACATCGCCGCTGGAGTCCTTCAAGGGGACACTGGCACCATATATATTTATAATATGTCTAGACTACGTACTCCGAACATCATTAGATACCATAAAAGAAAAAGTTTTCACACTAAAAAAGGCAAGAAGCAGGCGATATCCGCACAAACAATCACAGATGCGGACTATGCTGATGACCTTGCACTTCTTGCAGATACACCGGCAAAGGCTGAATCACTGCTACATAGCTTGGAGGAGCAGCAAAGAATATAGGCCTCTATGTGAACTCCGGTAAAACAGAGTTCATGAATTTCAAAAATAAAGGAGACATCTCCACACTCGACGGCAAGCCTCTTAAACCGGTAGAACAATTCACATACCTAGGTGGTAATATCTCCTCCACAGAGAGCGATGTTAATACACGAATAGCAAAGGCATGGGCGGCCACAAATAGATTATCAGTCATATGGAGGTCCGATCTCCTGGCAAGCTAAAGCGACAGTTCTTCCAGGCTGTGGTTGTGTCGGTGTGCTGTATGGCTGCACCACCTGGACCCTGACAAAGCGTCTTGAGAATAAGCTAGATGGAGCTGCACAAGAATGCTGCGTGCAGTCTTGAATAAGTCGTGGAAACAGCACCCCACAAGGAAACAGCTGTACGGTCACCTGCCCCCATCTCACAAACTATCCGAGTGAGACGGACAAGGCATGCAGGACACTGCTGGAGAAGCAGGGATGAACTCATAAGCGACGTTCTCCTGTGGAAGCCAACACATGGACATGCAAGTGTGGGGCGCCAGCAAGGACCTACATTGACCAGTTATGTGAGATGCTGGCTGCTCCGCAGAGGAGCTTCCAGGTGTAATGAATGATAGGGAGGGTTGGCGAAGGATTGTCATGGATGCCCGTGCTGCGTGCGCGACATGATGATGATGATGATATATGTATGTGTTTGGGAACTGGATTTGTCATTAGTTTTATGTGTGAGGTTTTTTTTGGGTTTTTTTTTTAAACTTTCTGTCCATCTATTTGTCTATTTTTATTCATAATATCTATCTTTCTGTGCATCTGTCTATATATTTAACTTGAATTTGAGTTTAACTGTCTTTCTGTGTATCTGTCTATATATTTTCTGTGTATATGTCTATATATTTAACTTGAATTTGAATTTTCTGTGTATTTGTCTATATATTTTCTGTATATCTGTCTACGTATTTTACTTGAATTTGAATTTAACTGTCTTTCTGTGTATCTGTCTATGTATTTTGAATTGAATGTGTGGCTGGTATGTTTGTGTGATTTTTATTTATTTTTCATTTTTTATTTTTTTATTTATTTTTTATTTCTTATTTTTTAAAATTTTTTTTGTATGCGTAGATGAGGCACTCGTAGATATTTTGATAAAATTCCTTGTGATGCATTATCACTGATACCAGTATATGGATGAATGAATACAGAGTTATGTTATTGCGTTAGGATGGTATACAGTCTAAATAAATATGGGTTCTTAGTAATGTTGATGCATCCTTTATTCAGCTCTGTCGGCTGGGGCTGTAGAATACACCTCTGAAAGGGGTCAAGACTCCACTCAATATGATCACCTGATAATTTCGAGTAAACATATTTAAACACATATTCAAGGTGCTGGTATTGTATTTACCGTCAGTGTATATATGGCATATTTTTCCCCATGTTCAAAACAATTCATATAATAAACTAAGAAAAAAATTAGATAAAATCGAAGACATCTAAGGAGACTTCCTCATACTCTGACAAGTGAAAAAAAAAAACTAGGCAATGATGCAAATCTCTTTAAGTCTGCGAGCTTTAGGAAATGTGAACGTCTCAAAGTTACGTAATCTTGCCGAGTTGTTTTTCAAGACACCCGATATTAAACTAGGAAGCCCCAGTCTCTATTATCTACAAAATTATTAATCTTTTAAAATACAATTCATAACCTAATATAACACGACAGTGGTACGTCGACTTGCCCCCAACTTACGCGTTTTTCGAATTACAAGCTATCACTCGGTCGATGTTTTGCTTTGTGTTGACAGCTAAAATGTGAGGTAAGAGCGAGCTTCATTTACGCTAATGTTAATAGTAAAGTAATAATCGGTGGAGTGGCCAATTTCTCTCTCTCTTCTCTCTCTCCTCTCTCTCTCTCTCTCTCTCTCTCTCTCTCTCTCTCTCTCTCTCTCACAACGAATGAACATGCTACTATCAAACACACTCGCCTACCCGGATTTTAACAGCATGTTAAACCCACTATAAACTTGAACATTTATAACTCTTCTATAATGCTCCCTTTCTAATAATGTATCAACAATTTCTTCAAATAATAAATTTTCTCCTGAAGATGACCGAAGGTCGAAACTAGTTGAGATTAAACAACAAACAAGAAATATTCCTGATTGTCTTAATAATAATTTTGTTCACACTATATATATATATATATATATATATATATATATATATATATCAACAGGGCAGCGGGGGAGTCTATTACTTTTTCACTACCACTAATCCAGGGAGATTGTTTTTGTGTCTGATGCGGAACGCCACACTTATCATCTGCTCCCAAATTCACTGTACAGATACAAGCTGTGTTGCTCATGCACGGATTTGGCTAGGGCTGGTATCGAACCTGGAACATAGTTGTTCATATACGATGCTCAACCGACTAAACTAATAAAACTAATTCAACACATCTTAGTTTCCAAATTTATTATGCTAAAGAAAAATATTATTTATATAAAATACACTTTTTAAAAAATATTACAGCACATTATGTATTGCATTCTCTTTTATTCATTTATCCATTTATTTATTCATTTTGCAGCACTGAAACGGACTAAAGGCATTTCAGTTTATATCAATGGGTAAAGTTGATTTGATATACGAGGAAATTGAGCCACGAGCGCAATATATTTAACTCGCAAGTCAAAGTAGTACAAAATAATACTTCATGTTTTTATACTTATAGTTGTATGCTCGAATACAATGCTATATAGCCCTGCCGGTGGGGCTGAGAAGACATTGACCATATCCCTGCAAATGGGTAACCAACACTCCAAAATGAGTTTCCTGGGTATGATACTACACAATATCGGATGGTAAGTCTAGATATTTTAGGAGGATAGAGTACCCTTTCATTAGCATTAATACTAAGCACTCTATGAATCTGTTTGAGTCTTATGTTTGGATAGATTAAATATGTATTAAAATTATTCGTATTCGATAAGAATGAATGATGTAATATAATATTAAATTCTTGTATTAAGATTAGTAACTTGAAGCTATCATTAATAAAGAATTATTATTAGGAATGTGCAACCAGATAATTGTATACAAAAATAGATACTTAATAAATATATAGCGATTAGATATTAAATGAAAAGAACTGAAAACATACAATTTTATGTAAATTATTTGTATTAAATAGGAATATTACTTATTATATATCTCTATGCAAAAAGCTCTTAAGAGAAAACTACACAAACAATGTAGATATGAACACAATTCCCTAGTCTCTTTACATTATGGTGCATTCTCATTCTTAGTTATTTCTGCTATGTCTTCTAAACGCTTCTCCTCCTATCGCGTTGCGCATCGTCAAGTTGTTTTGTCTCTCTTTTAGTTTGAGTTTCATTTATATTCTTGTTAAATGAGCTACACGGAGGCATATTCTTGGTGTACAAATTTATTTTAGATTTAATTCGTGATCCCATCATAACCATGCGCGTACATGAGAATCATCAGTATAGATAATAAGAACACGTTTTATCTCTACGACCGCTGGTTTGATTCTGAGTTACTCGATCTAACTTTATCAGGCCCCTCCAAACATGTGATTCTCTAAGTTAATCAGAGAGGTCCGCTTCGGGTGATCTTGGGTTAAAGGCTGCTGTCAATCAAACCATATAAACTTATTCTGCGTGGTTTTCCATTAACTGTAAAATTTAAATATAACTACACTTTATTATAAAAATTGATAGACTGTGCCTTTTCATTGTGAAACAATAAAATAACTCTATACAGGTGGACATGCTGTTTAAATCAGTCACTTAACTTAACAGTTTGGTCATCCTTTTGGAAATTACCAAACAGCTATATTAGAATCCAAAATGAGGTCGTATGCTCATATCATATTTATTATTATTAATCATTTTAATTTCTTAATCATTCAAATTAATAATATTGAATTATTAATTTAAAAAGTAATCCCAATACATACTGATAACAAACATCTTATATTTATATTTAGAAATCTTTATATATCAAACTTCAATACATAAAATCCTGTAAGATTCATATGCATAAACTAATAATGATGAACGTTATTCTTTATGAAATTTTCAAACAATTTTTAATCATTTATGCACCTTTCCTGTTTCAAATAAAATTGAATTCATTGTTTAACAATTCCTTATATATGCAACACATATTATAAGTAACGCATGTATATGGCAACTTATAAAAATCAGAAAATGACATTATTATATTTAATATTGAATCTGAAGAGAAAAACCTTACAATGATTAAATGATTTGTACATGCATACATCTATATTGTTTATAAATATATTCTAACTAGAAATTAAGCAACCGCATTCAACTGTTAAATGATCCAAAATGATCCTTATTTGAGTGTGTTCTGGTGCACAATAAAAGCATATTGATGGTTGATACGACTCGATTACTGCTCATGTCCAATATTTTCAATAGCATTAAATCTTTAGTTTATTAAACATTATGCTCATGAAATTGCTTCTTTTTCACCATTGAAAGATTGAAATAATATTTTATGTGACACATCGGCTGTACTCCTTTCTAATAAGTTGTAGAGAATTATAAGAAAAGAGGCATTCGTTATTTCCTTGGTCATTAAACTGATTAATTTGATATAGTAGGATATGGGCGATTTTGTTGTTTTGTTTTTTTTTTTGTTTTGTTTTTTGTTGTTTTTTTTCTTTAAAGGAGGGCCTTGTTAATTTTTATTTTATTTTTTCTAGATGTTTGTGTTCTAATGTGATGATGCTAGCGCTCACCTAAGCGTTGATGATTGAACCATCACAAACAAGGTGCAGTTCATTTTTAAAACGATTTTTCTAAAAAACCATTTGAAAGCCAGTCTTTAATCTAAACTTAGTGGACACATATCTTATCAGTGACGGTGGTTTAGTGATTGAAAAAGAAAAGGAATGTTCTTTTAGCAAATTCTGAGTAAGTTTAAATATAAAAAAGTCAAATTTTTAATATATTTTTTAATATTTAATCAGGTTTTTCAGAGGTCGGATAGGGAATTAAGATTCAGATAAACATCAAGATTTTGAATGATGATTTCACTTTTTAGCCCCCCCCCCCCAAAAAAAAAACATTTGGTCTGTCATCCAGGCATATGATGGAATACAAGATTAAATATAATACACTGATTGTACCTTTACTGATGACTACCCCCAAATCAGGGGCGTCCTGAGTATGACACTAAACTGCACTTGATGGTAAGGCTGCAGTTTTGGAGATCTGAGTTGTGTAGAGTACCCCGTTATTGCCGTTATACCAAGGTCGATCCTTTTATAAAGGATTATTATTAGACCATTATTTGAAATTATATTAGTTTGTGTAAACAATGAATATTATTAACTATAAATAATTACTTGAATCTTTGAAACCATACAAATACGTGAAAATTATTTGTTTTAGAAAGCAATACTTGAGATAATATAACTATGTGCTAAAATCTTAGGAAACAATTACACAAAAATGTAAATATTTATGTACAAAGAATGTAATTTCCTAAACTAAAAAACATAAAATAAGGCGAGGCGGGTTGATATGCCATTAGAATCA
Organism: Doryteuthis pealeii; assembly: GCA_023376005.1. Lineage (NCBI taxonomy): Eukaryota > Metazoa > Mollusca > Cephalopoda > Myopsida > Loliginidae > Doryteuthis > Doryteuthis pealeii. The sequence goes on along the minus strand of CM042140.1, from coordinate 78,185,264 downwards.
ATCAGTCAATCAATAATACCCTGTTAATATTTATATATGCCCATACATGTATGTCAATGCTGCATCAATAAATTTCATATTTATTTCCCATATTATGTTGCTTTGCAAGGATAATGTAAAGGAGTTAGGAGCTGAATATTCTAAATTATTTTAGGGTGAGTCTCTGTGGCTTTGGTTCATGACTGCAACATCCTAGTTATTACGTTCACTTTCGGACTAATACCCTTTTTAGAGGTATGAACGTTCTCACCACCCAGCTACTTCTCGTACAAGGTTGACTTTTACATTAAATAATCAACGTAGGAGATGTATGTTGCTGTGCAAGGAATTAGGAGCTGAATATTCTAAATTATTTTAGGGTGAGTCTCTGTGGGATAATGGCTTTGGTTCATGACTGTGACATCCTAGTTATTACGTTCACCTTCGGACTAATACCCTTTTTAGAGGTATGAACATTCTCACCGCCCGGCTATGGGTTAAATACTACCAACTCTCGTACAAGGTTGACTTTGTCATTAAATAATCGACGTAGATTGATATGCCATTATACAAAGAGACCAAACCTAAATTACTTTAATTATAATATTTTCACGAATGGTTAAGAAACTTGCTTTCTGTTTGGAACTTGAACTTCTTATCTGCTGTAGGAACCAACAGTAATCACGTTTCAAGGTGAGTTGAAGCGGCCTTGATAATTCCTTTTCTTTTTCAGATACTGACGTGGATAGGACTAAACAGAGGAAACTGAACAAAATAAACTGAATCTCAATTAATAGCCGCATAAATTAACAACATAAGAACTATATAAAAATTAGAACATGTATGACGCAGGAGAATAGAATGTATAGGCTATATAAAAAGAGAGACGTAATAGGCACGACTAGGTAGGGAAGGTTATTCATACATACTTGTGCAAACTAAAATTTGACCATGCTGGTAAATTTTATATTACACAGACCAGTAATTGAGCAAAAATAGGACAAAAGTCATAATTATATTTGATCAAATAACGCCCACTATTATTTATCATATTGAGGCAGGAAGTGACGTATTTTAGTTTAATTTACATGTTTTACAACAATATCTCTTCCCTTCAAACATTGCTTTTGTGCGATGGATAAAGAACGTTTAAAAGTAACCTAATGTTTGTATAAATTTGCATAATCACATTAATATAAGGCTTGATCGAAAGAAAAAAAAACATATGAATCACAATTTACATTATTCATTGTATCGTTTTACAAATATGAACAAAAGTGTTTAAAAGTGAATAGACTTTGTAATGTATTAGCAGCCTATCATCTCCCGGTGAACCTAGTGACTCACAACGTAGGGTCAACTACAAGATCCCTCGCGGCAAGTGTGAGAAACGGTCACACGCGAGTTACGGATTTAAAATAAATGGGGTCTGCAAATCAATCAGTTAGTAACTGTCAGAGGAAAAGTAAGGAGATTAAATGCTGGAGCTAGCCAGACCATCTTCCCCGCCACAGTGGGCTACATTATACCAATTCTTTTATCGGCTCAAAAATATTACTCCCCCACTCTCTCTATGCGTCCTACCCTGGCGTGATGGTTAGCAAGCTAGACCCGCAGATCAATTACTACTGAATAGCGAGTTCGAACCCCGCTGGATGCCCCACACTTGCAGCCTTGTGTCACATCCTACCAATGACAAAACGGTTGGATACATACCTGGGCGTCCCATCGTAGTGTAATGATTAGCAAGGTAGTCTTACTACTGAATAATGTGTTCAACCCTCGCTGGGTGCTCCATACTTTTGATCTTGTGTATCCGTGGAGAACGGGTTGGGTAAATACCTATTCCCTGATTTGAAACCGGTCCGGAGGGAGTCTGAATCACACTGATAGTGATATTTTAATCTTGGACAACGTGTCTGAATTTGTTCCTTTCCTATGTAAACTTATTGTTGTCTCTTCATCTCGTCTTCGTCTCCGGTGGTTTTCGTCGACACCCAACAATGCGACAGTTTTCAATATTTGAGATTGCAATGTACAATTTATTAATGTATTATGTAGCCAATTTATAACTGGGTAAATTTTAATATCTTATACCTCAGGTTGCAAAATGAAATCTTGAAGAGGAATATTGTTATTTTCCATTTACTTCGGGCATAAAAAATACTTATCCGAAAACATGGTTTGATTGCCTTACTGATGAATCGTGTATTGGACAGAAATAGCTAAGTGGGGCCTATCCCTCTTATAATAAATGTCTTGACTATACTGATATATATCGAGACCCCCAAAAAGTGATCGTGTTGTAAGCGGAATGGCTTGTTGTGTAATGGTTATCATAGTAGTTAATGGACACGATGATCTGAGTTCAGATACTGTATGAACCTTTTAGCATTTAACATTTTACATAGCGCTAATACCCTTCAGAAAGGTAAGAATGAAGTTATTCTCCCTCCACATCTGGGTAAATAGTAGGGTAGACTGGGCTCTCTAATCATACTATGGCAACGAGTCTAGCAGAAGTAAAACGTCTGAACTCAAACTTGCTAAACTCCACTTAAAGCTGATCTTGTTATATTCTGCTCGCGCGACGGGGTCGGTGAATATATATATATATATATATATATATATATATATATATATATATATATATTATATATACGTACATACACACATAGGTATATATATATATATATATATATATATATATATATATTATTATTATTATTATTATTATTATCATATCCACTGGATTAATCAAGATATTGCATATATTAATTGCAGTCGATTGCACGTGCAATCGACTGCAATTAATCAATATCTTGATTAACCCAGTGGATCAAACCCTGAAGACCCTCGTGGTGAAACTCGAGTAGGTTATTACTGTATACCATTATGATAATAAATTTGCTCTACTAACGTATTGAGTACTTTATATTTGTTATATCACTGTGTTACCATTGTGAAACTTGCATCAACTAACCATTGTGACCATTTTACACTGTTAAGTCACGTTTTCCACAAATAACACACACACACACACACACACACACACACATATACATACATATATATATATATATATTAAAATTGATGCCTTATCCTTTAGATAAAATCAAAAACAATAACATTTTTTTAATACACGAAAGTTGGATAAACGATAATTTAGAGCAAATATCACAATGTTATGATATTAAGATGTATAAAAAATGAAAATAATTACTTAAAATAAGATTTAAAAAACATAACAATATCAAAATGTATTATAATATCAAACAAATCCCTTCTGACCTTCAAACAGCGGAGGTGGTTAAATGTGGCTCATCTGACATCATTTTCGTGAAACCTCAATTAGCGATTTGTTTTATTTTCAGGACGTATTTTTATATTTTTATAATACTTAATACAGTAAAACTGCAATACAACACCCGGTAAAGAAGCAGCTATACGGCAATATGCCACCTATCTCACAAACTATCCTAGTGAGACGGACAAGACATGCGGGACACTGTTGGAGAAGCAAGGACGAACATATAAGCGATGCTCTCCTGTGGAAGCCATCACATAGATAGTGTGGGCCGCCCAGCAAGGAACTACATTGGCCAGCTCTCCAAGAATATTGGATGCTGCGTAGAAGACTTCTCAGAGACAATGAATGATAAAGAAGGTTGGCGAGAGAGTCATGGATATCCGTGATAATTGCGTGACATGATGACGATATATATATATATATATATATATATATATATATATATATATATTATATATATATTTATGTTATATATATATATATATATATATATGACATCTCTCTGGAAATTTTCCAGCTATCTAGTAAATGGCATTTGACTGGGTGTTTAAACTTGGCAAGTTTTCAAATGAGCCCTTAGTGCGCCTGCTTGAAAAGTTAATCTAACGTGGGGTTACTTAAGTGGCAATAAGAAGCCACTGAAAAAAAAACTGTGTGACAGTCACAGTTACATTGATGGGTTGTGCAGGGTGACATCCCATCACCCAGATCTGTCAGCCTGTTACGGTGCAGAGTTGGCTCGATACAATTTCTAGCCTTCACCAAAATTGGGAATCATGCGAATTATGAATACATCATTCTGATTGGAAAAAATAAGTGAGATGAAGATGGTGATGAATTAGCTTATGATGATTCCTGAATTGGGCTTTCAAATGTTGAAGGGATTATGTGCGCATGTGATTGTATATATGTGTCTTTGAGGCGTGTTGTCTAATGGTTAGAGTCATAGGAAATGGACTCGTCGACCCGAGTTCAATTCCGGGACGAAGCTGTTTGACTTTCACATAGCGTTAATACTCTTGGGAAAGGTGTGAATCCAATTCTCCCTCAGCTATGGGTAAATAGTAGGACAGACTGGGCTGTTTAACCATGGCTAGGTAACCAGTCTAGGAGAAGGGAAACTTTGAATTCAAACTTGTTAAACTGCGCTTAAGAAGTTGACCTTGTGTCGCATCCTGCTCGTGCGCAGGGGATGGTAAATATGATAGTGCATGTGGGGACTGAATCATTCCCAGTTATATCCAGCTATTTAGAATCAACAACAAAATACTCTAAATAAAGATCCAAACCCTCTTCCAATTATTAAAGCTCTATGATATGTGTGTGTTCAGTTTGCATCAGTACACTTGGAAAAGTCATGAATCCAACTATCCCCTCAAACAATTATTAAAATCGTAAATTCAAGTGGAATCGCTAACCTTGTTAGTGTACCCAGCGTAAGAACAGTGCAAAAACTAAATTAAAAAACATTTGCAAAACTTGCTTGGAATGATAAGGATCAGTACACGCGACGTATTATATATCTGGCAGAAGATTTTAATTCTTCGTTGGCTGGGAAAAATCATGACATAATAAACAAACACCTCGACACTCAGACCCACAGAGACACAGACATACACACTCAACGGGAGAAGTGTTAACTGATCATTGTATTTTTGATATATCAAGTTTCTAGTTATAAAACCAAAATAAAGAGGTGAGATATCATTTTCTTTTAGATTTCATCCTGCTCTGATAGTCAGTATTTGAGCACTTCATTGATTTAACTAAAACTTTTTAAAACTATATATTTGTTAACAATATATCCTTTATCAACAACGATATTGAGCACCATTTACTTATGAATATAACACACACAATATATATATATATATATATATATATCTTATTATAATGGAGATTGTGTGTTTGTCTGTCTGTAACCGAAACTAAATCACTATTCAAGTCATAATTCCCTTAGTTATTGACGTCACATTTACCATGAATTTATTTTTATTTAAACCTCAATTATTGATAAAATTGTTATACCTTATTAATACTGTTGACCATATCTACGTACTAATAACATGGAATTGTATTTATATATACAACAAAATAGCGGTTTACAGTGTGAACGAGAAGGCTAATTTGCATATTGATATTTAAAATTTGATTTTAATAAATATATGCTTAGTATTATTGATTTCTAATTGTTTGGTTTTCTCTTAACGAATCTGAGCAAAAATCTCGGGGATACATCTTAAAAGAAATCCATAATCAAGACGAAAGAACTGTAATTCTATTAAATACTTCATAATCTAACTAAATAGATAAATTAGGAAAAATGAAAGACGGGAGTGACAGAAAATGATGGAAGAGTTAGATTTAAAGCTGTTCTATTTTTCGATTATACCCCCTCAGTTTATCATTTTCTAAATAGTTTCTAATTTGATACAATATTTTATTACATCAAAACCTTAATACTTGCACCCAAAGGGTGCATATATTTGCTAGTATATATAACGTTCAAAAAAAGAAAATATTGCTCTGTATACAATTTAATGTATTGATTATAATACATTGAGTTTTTATAGGGATTTATAAAATTCCTTATATGATTATATATGTTTGCAACTACAAGAGCATACATTATGTTGTACAGTGATATTTCGATGATTTCAAATAGAATCATCCCGTACTTACTATTTATTTGGATTACCTTACACACACAAACACACACACACTCACACACACACACACACACACACACACACACATATATATATATATATATATATATATATATGTGTCTGTAACAGATATCATTTCATACTTATGCTTAAGGAAGATGTGTGTGTCACCAACATAGCCTTCATCAGACAGACATGACTGTGCGACCAAAAGAGAATGAACGTAAATTTTAGCAGGAAAATAGACACAATCTTCCACACCTTTCAAGCTGAAACGATTATTCTTTTAACTGGTAGCTCGTACCTGCAAGGAATTCCTGTGGGCTGTGGTGAAATCCTGACACTCGATCTTTTCACACGAATTAAACATCAGTCAGGTATACACACCACAATCGATACCAACCCTGTCACCTGGGGGTGTAGAATACACCGATTATGTATATATTTACCAACCCCTCCGCACGAGGAAGATGTGACACAAGGTCAATTTCTTAAGCGGAGTTTAACAGGTTTGAATTGAGAGTTTTCCTTCTAGACTGGTTATCTATCCAAGGTTAAAGAGCACAATCTGTCCAACTATTTACCCAAAGCTGGAGGGAGAATATATGGATTCATACCTTTCCTAAGCCTATTAACGCTATGTGGAATGCAAACAGTCACGGCGAGCATTTGAACTCGGGTCGACAAATCCATTTCTTACGACTCTAGCCATTTCACCACGCACCTCTTCTATCTAGAGGGGTAAGATCCTCCAGCCGAATGGGACAACCTGACTGCCTGGGTTACCGACCCGTGATGCTTAGTCGAAATATTGGTGGTTGAGCAGTCCATGACTTGCAATCATCCGCTTTGGCCTAGAGGACCCTCTTATTTTCTAGGACAGATTCCAGTTTGCTTATAAACCACTTCATAGCAAGGTGAAAATTTAATTTCTTGCATAATTCCAAGTGGATCACCTTACCAGCCAGTCGTGACTAGTCGTGTACTCTCTTCGTACTACTTTGCTGCATTCTCTTATTTTATGCTTAACCGTTTTGTATTTGACTTCATACATTCTACACTTGCTATTCTGTTGCGTCTTATATATCATTGCTTTTATATAGATTGTTCTGAAAGCATTGTCATGTCCTGAAATTATGAGCACAGTTTCTCTCTTGGGATTTCCACTTTGTAACTATGCCCCGGTTTTTTATGTGTTATTTCTCCAGCTTGCTCCTTGAAGCATCAATATACTTGTTTTTCTTCTTATTTCTGTTTTCTAGTTTTTGTATTTCTGATTGCTCATATTTTGCACTTGATGTTTCGGGCTGCTGCAATTAGTTTTTATTTGCTCTTTTTAATATACTCTTTGTCGCATCTATACAATTGTCAATGATTATCTTACATTGACGACAGCCCTTTATACCCTTGACGATATTTCTGCTGCAGAGCTTGGTTGCTAGAAGTTTTTTTGTTCTTATGAGGTACTCTTTTCTCACTTTTATTTAATCTCTGTTTATTTGATGGTTTCTGTATCCAATATACCTATGTACCTGTAATTCCCTCTTTCTCCAAGTGTTATTATATTTTCCTTATTAGATACATCTCTGCCTTCGATTGTTACTCTCTCTTCTTTTTCATCTGGAGTATAGTACTCGTTGCTATCCAAAATTCTATTCCTATATGCTGGCTTTATAGATTTATAGTTTTTCTAAGGGTTTCTGGTTCTTTTTCGGTTTCGACAAAAATCTTGATATCATCGACGTATATAAAGTGATTTATAATTTCCAGTGATTTGGTAATTATTATTATTATTATTATTATTATTATTATTATTATTATTATTATTATTATTTGCTAAGGTTATTATATTATTCTATTTATTTATTTTATGCACAAGATCAAACGAAGCTTGTAAAAATAAAACATACAAAAAAAATTGCCAAATAATAAAAGTGACAAATCCTTCCACCTTGATCTCTCTAAAGTAGGGATTATCAAGCTTTTTACTTGATGCCCTTTTGAATCTAAATTTAATTTCCATTTACCCCCAAATAAATTAATTATATATTTAATTATAAAACAGAACTAATTTACAAGTGTTTAATACAATTACATGAAAGAAAAAAAAACAGTAATCTATAAATGTAAACGCACCTTTAATTCTTTAAATGTTTCCAGTTTCAAGATTTGGTTTTACAACAACAAAAAAAGAAAAAAGAAAAGTTATTATAAATTAAATGATGATCATGTAACAACACACACAAAAACAAATACCTGGAAATACTGAAACTGACTTAACCAAGAGAACATCCCGATCTCCTCGATCAGAGCGGGAGTTACTTAATAATAAATCAATTTTACTTGTATTTATTATAAATTAAATGATGAATCATGTAACAACACCACAAAACAAATACCTGGAAATACTGAAACTGACTTAACCAAGAGAACATCCCGATCTCCTCGATCAGAGCGGGATTGTTACTTAATAAAAATCAATTTTACTTGTATTTATTATAAATTAAATGATGAATCATGTAACAACACCACAAAACAAATACCTGGAAATACTGAAACTGACTTAACCAAGAGAACATCCCGATCTCCTCGATCAGAGCGGGATTGTTACTTAATAATAATCAATTTTACTTGTATTTATTATAAATTAAATGATGAATCATGTAACAACACCACAAAAACAAATACCTGGAAATACTGAAACTGACTTAACCAAGAGAACATCCCGATCTCCTCGATCAGAGCGGGATTGTTACTTAATAATAAGTCAATTTTACTTGTATTTATTATAAATTAAATGATGAATCATGTAACAACACCACAAAAACAAATACCTGGAAATACTGAAACTGACTTAACCAAGAGAACATCCCGATCTCCTCGATCAGAGCGGGATTGTTACTTAATAATAATCAATTTTACTTGTATTTATTTAAATTAAATGATGAATCATGTAACAACACACACAAAACAAATACCTGGAAATACTGAAACTGACTTAACCAAGAGAACATCCCGATCTCCTCGATCAGAGCGGGATTGTTACTTAATAATAAGTCAATTTTACTTGTATTTATTATAAATTAAATGATGAATCATGTAACAACACCACAAAAACAAATACCTGGAAATACTGAAACTGACTTAACCAAGAGAACATCCCGATCTCCTCGATCAGAGCGGATTGTTACTTAATAATAAGTCAATTTTACTTGTATTTAATATAAAGTTTTGAAAAACGAATAAGAATTAAGACTTCATGCATAGTATCTGAATTTTAGTATTCCAGTATTTTTTTTTCTTTCTTTTTTAAATCTATATTATTATTACTAGCAAATATATGCACCCTCCGGGTACAAGTATTTACGTTTTGATATAATAAAATATCATATTAAATTAGAAAGACTAATGAAACTGACTAAGAATGCAGATAAAAAGATTTGGAACAGAGGGGGTATAATCGAAAAATAGAACAACTTTGAAACTAACTATTCCATCATTTTCCATTACTCCCATTAAATACAATTGCATGTTATTAGTACGTAGATATGGTCAACAGTATTAATAATGTAAAACAATTTTTATTAATAACTGAAGGTTTAAAAGAATGAAATCATGGATAATTTGACGTAAATAATTAAGGGAATTGTGACTTGAGTAGTAATATAGTTTCGGTTACAGACAGAAAAATACACAATCTCCATTATAATAAGATTTTCACTCCTTTTGAGTTTTTCACATCAGAGTTAGCTGATGGTATGTCACAGAAGTCTGAGTGACGACAAGTCTTCTCGGGTGTCCAGAACTATTCTGAGTATTCTAGTCGATTGCGGCTGTCCAGTAGTCTGGATGTTCTAAATTCTTCCTCTGATTCCCAGATTCTCCAGTATTTTTTCCAAGTTTATTGGGACCTTTCCAAGTGCACCAACTACAATTGGTATCACTTTCACTCTCATATTCCACAGCTTTTTCAATTCTCTGGCAAGGTATTTATCCATATTTTCATTTTCCTTCAGCTTCACCCTATGATCTGCTGGAACCGCAAAATCCACCAGTTGACACGTTCTCTCTCTCTCTCTCTCTCTCTCTCTCTCTCTCTCTCTCTCTCTCTCTCTCCCTCTCTCTCTCTCTCTCTCTCTCTCTTTCTGCTAATAAACTCTAGGTCTGTTTTCCGCGTTGGGATAGTGTGATCCATCTTTATCCCGAAGTCCCAGAGAATTTTATGCGTTTCATTTTCAAGAACAGATTCTAGTTTATGCATATACCATTTTGTTGTATGGTCAAAATTTGCATAATTCCCAGTGGATCACCTTCCCAACCCAGTCGTGCCTAGCTTTGTATTCCCGTTTGAGCTAGTTTGCTACATTCACTTAATACATGGTTTACAGTCTCATCTCTGTCACCGCACAGTCTACATTTACTGTTTAGTTGCGTCTTATCAATATTTGCTTTGATATAATTTCTTATTATGGCATTATTTTGTGCTGCAATTATTAGTGATTCCGTTTCTCTCTTGAGGTTTCCTCTTCTTAACCATGTCCAAGTCTTTTTATGTGTAACCTCTCCGATTTGTCGTTTGAAGTGCCCATTATTATTATTATTATTATTATTATTATTATTATTATTATTATCAAATAGAGTTATATTTTTCTCAAGATATTTCATAATCTATTATAAAAAGTCATACTTTAGAATTCAGAATTTTTTATAAAATAATTCGCTTAATATATAATTGCTTCCTTTCGTGGAAATAGGATAATATGTGTCGTTAATAAGGCTGAAACTATCCTGTTATTTTTGGTCAGAATCAGATCCTTCGTTTATTTTATTGATTGGTATGTTCTAAACCCTTTGCAATAAACGACACTTCATTAGTGGCCATAACACAAAAAAATGTATTCTGCTTCGTGTCCAATATCTTAAAACGAGTCTACATGATCAACCGATTTTTGTTTTACTGTCATCTAATCTGTTCGCCACGGGTAGGATGGGACACAAGTATAGGACAATCAACGAGAATCGAACTTGTTATTCAGTAGTAATGTATTCACGAGACTAGCTTGCTAACCATTGCATAACAATGAGATACTGTACTGTTACAAAGGGATTCATGAATGCCAACTAATAAATCTGCCCCATGTTAATCGCTATGATTTTATTCCCCCTGACAACATGTATATTTCCCCCCAGTCATCGATATGGACCCAATTTGAAAAGTATTGACCACAAGGATAAATCACAGACCGTGCAATCGACTGATAGTCATTAGGTACATTTTAACTTAGATTTAGTCTGTACCTTGAGTCTGTTGAACTGAAAAATATATATGATGCCGTTTTATCTGAGGCTGATGAAATTGTTACCAATCGGATCCAAGCACTGCAACACCAATGGAAGATGTGTGTGGACCGCAAGAGGGTCTCTGTTATCAAATAAACCTAATTGTGTCACATTTTATGAGAGTATCTTGGTCAGCCTATGAATTTTTTAACTAACCTTAGTTTAATGTCTCAATTATTTTTCAATATTTCCCTCAGAAATTTTATTAAAAACAGGTAATACGAAAAAAATAATGTTTTTGTATAAAACCTTTGTACCAGCAGTCTTCTGAATCTCTCTCTGTCTCTCTCCTCTGTCTCTCTGTCTCTGTCTGTCTCTCTGTCTCTCTCTCTCTCTCTCTGTCTGTCTGTCTGTCTCTGTCTCTCTCTCTCTCTCTCTCTCTCTCTCTATATATATATATATATATATATATATATATATATATATATATATATATATATATAATAAAGATTTTGTCAGTTTACCTATTGGTTTGTACGACGATCGAGCGCACGTCCTTCTATAAAGAGAGACACATAGACAGTCAGACAGACGCACAGACAGACAGAATGAGCGTGGAGAGAGAGAGAGAGAGAGAGAGAGAGAGAGAGAGAGAGAGAGAGAGAGAGAGAGAGAGAGAATTTAATTTAAAGCAATAATTAATAAGAGTTTCAAATTCAGAAATTCTGACACTGCTTACAGTCAGAAATGGTGAGGCTTGACATGTAATTGCCAGTGGAAATAAACTTCGTGACCCGAGTTCAAATCATGGACAATGCTGTTTGAATTTCACGTAGTACTAAGGTATGCACCCAACTATTCTCACTCTAGCTATGGGTATATAGCAGAGCAGTCTGTTAAACTCCGCTTAAGAAATTGACCGTGTGTCGTGCGGAGGGGTTGGTGGCTTTAATTATATATATATATATATGGGTATGAAGCAATTAAACCAACAAAATAAATCTTTTTTCTTGCATATTATTAATTTAACCTTGTGGTTCATCGTACACGTAGCGGAGTGGTTGGATAAATACATTCTGGCTATTTGAAAAATCAGCATTCAAACTATTGGCTTTTTACTAGTCACGAATGTTGTTATTCTGTAGAGAAAACAAATGTAATTATGTTTCTTCCCAGAAATCGTCTATCATTCATTGTTTAACAGAAAAGTATTAATTAACTTTCAGTTAATAAAGGTGGCTACTATTAACAAACAAACTGTTCTTACTGTTTGGAGAACATCTTTTACACTGACACCATCACACCCTCACGTACGAATCGATTGTTGAAATTGAAAGACAAACCTCATCATTGTCAGCAAAAAATAGAAGATATATTAGTAGATACTGTCTAACTGACAATCAACACGGTAAGTTTGAAAAGAGAAAAAAAAATGAAAAGGAACGAAAACGAAAGAAAGAATGAAATAAAGAAAGATCAACGTCAACAAAAATTGTATCAAGGAAATTTGAAACATGGGAGTGACGATCAATCTAAGTATTTAATCATCTGTTACACCCACTAAGTCGTTCGTGGAAATAGAAAAGACAATTTGATAAAAAATAAAAAGATAAAACTAAATAGATAAAAGGAAGCAATTTTATCAAGCAACACGCTAAAACGCCAAGAGAAATGTTTAAGTTTTATTAAGAGTGTATTTCTTTTAGCAAGTAATTGTACTTTCATATAGTATACAGAATGGTAATGCAATAGAGGGAAACAATTATCGGCACAATGTTAGAATCAGCTAAAAAAAAGTTCAGAATCAAATGAAGGAGTTCCTGTTTACTAGATATTAAATCCTTCGGGAAAGTGTGGTTGGTTGGTTGGTTGGTTGGTTGGTTTGAAAAAAAATCTTAATAGGTTATTGTTATGTTGACGGTTGTTTAACACTTATTTCCAATTTTACATTATTAAAAATGAACTTTAACAATCATTATAAACAATTAAACTCTACATGTGATATTAATGTTTTTAGAGCCAATATATTAATAAAGTTTACAATCATTTTAAACAGGTAAACACTTCATATTTAGTTTCAAGATCAACGTTTTAAGACCTAATGCATTAATATTAACCCCAATAGTTTTAAACAAGTAACACTACGTTATCATTATGTCGCACTGTCAGCATGCATCCCATGAATTTCTCTCTCTCTCTCTCTCTCCATCCCTACCCCTCTCTCTCTCTCTCCTCTCTCTCTCTCTCTATCTATCTATCTCACACACACACTCGCTTATCTATCTCGCAGCTCCCGGCAAGTCCACTTCACTACATTTAGTATCGTCAAAAGCTGATCAATGTAAGTATTTGCTGGTTGGTCAATTCTTGTAGGTCCATGTGCATTTGTACTCAAAGGAGAATCTTAATTATGAGTTCATCCTTACTTACCTAGCCATGTCCAGCTTGTCTTGTTCGTCATCTGATTTTTACTACTCCCAGTCTCTTTTACAGACTTTTGAGGGACATTCCAAGGTTACAAACAAAAATTAGCATCACGCTTACTTTCATGTCCACAGATATTTCAGCTCTCCGTCAAGATCCAAATATTAGTCTATCATTTCGCAATTTTTTTCTATTCTCACTATATGCTTCACTGGAACAGCAAAATTAATGGAGTTAATTTATAAAAGGTTGAGTGTTTAAGAATGATTTAGTTTTGTTTATATCTCAAAGTGCCAAAGGAATACTGGTGTCAAATTTTCTAGGATAGATTCTGCTTTTTGCATTTAACAGTTGATGACCTTTCCGTCCGATTTATGCCTACCCTTGTATTATTTTTGCGCCAATTTGGTACATTCCTTTATTATGTTATTAACAGGCTCATCAATAATAATAAATATGCTCTCGATGGGATCCCAGCTTACATTATGAATCACCGTGTGAGATCCTGCTTAAACACTCCAGCCGCTCGAACCAATGAAAAGATTGCAGAAATCTAAATCATACCTTTTATATTCATTCTTTACTTTAGTCTAGATATCTATCGGCGCCATATTTGTCCTTAAGATTTTATTATATTATTATTGATAGTATATATTATTCATTTTTATTTCTACTATCAAAACTTGTGAAAAAGATGCGGAACCAAAAAAATCAAGCGGAACTTTAATACCAAGAATGCATGTATCAGTTCAAACACTGTTCAACTCCGAGTGAATTACCTTGTGCTTATAACATATATCCTCACATCTATAGTAATCTCAAATTAGTTTATATTGGTTTACTGAAGATTTAATGAGTTCCGAGGGTCCAGACATATTATATATTTTAGTATTATCCATTACAAAGACAACAATATATTTATATATAATAAAAATGTTAATCATCCGCTTTGCTTAAATGACAACTCTTGATTTTTTGTCTAGTGGAATTTCCACGGTTCCTATAATAATAAAAAGTAAAGATAATGTTGGCAGACTGGACTGTTTTCGGTATCAGCTAGACGCAACACCTCACCGCCAGCTTCCCCCTTTACCGTACAGATCAGATTACCCAATCTGTGCTATTCATATGCTGAGTTGGCGAGGACTGGTACCTCACCCGAAACCTTTCGGTTCTTAGGTGGATGCTCTAACGACTGAGCTAAACCAGACCCTAATATATATATATTATATATATATATATATATAATATATGCTCCCATAAATTTGGTAACAGCCCTCTAAGGGGTGATTTAAATTAACTTTCACTACCAAGCATATAAGCAATGATCGTTTGCTCGCAGACCAGATCTCTCTGTTTTCGTAAAATGTATAAACAAAACTATGTATTGAATAGTTTAAACATTACAGCAGCTGTCAAAGTGGCCGAGATGTTAAGAAATTAGGCTGGCAAATAGTTAGTCGGAGTTGCTCCGAGCCAGGGATAGTTGTTGTGTCTAGCCACACTAAAGAAGCGTGAAACGCCAAAACACGTGTCTGTGGACGACTTATTAATATATATATATATATATATATATATATATATATATATATATATATATATATATGCCAATTACTCGACACGAGTAGGATGCCAGACAAGCTAAATTTCTTAAGCGGAGTCTAAAAGGCTTCAATTCATACTTTTTCTTCTCATATTCTGGTTGCCTGATCAAACCTAAATTCTACTTGACTGTGGGGAGATTATGGGTATGTGTGTAAATTGTAACGTAGAAGCAGAAGTATAAAATATATTTTTAGATTTAGCATTATTAACTATTAATATTTCGCTGTATTTTCCCTTACCTTAACTTTTGGTGTGTTTTTTAAATCGATACTCACTTTGACCGATATTTCACTTGAACCAGAAAGAGGAAATACATTAAGTCTGTTTAAAATAAAACGAATATATCACCACTGACTTTTCTTTAACTTTGTAAATTGCGTGACATGCGCATGCGTCAGAAAAATAGCGGGCGTTGTTTATCGCAGGAACATGGTTTCACAAATTATTTAACACTCAACACAAATAATAAAAACGTTATAAAGTTAAACAAATACGATCGTATATAATGATAATGACGACACAGGAGCTCAGTCAAAATAAGCCGTTATTATTTTTTCCTAATTGTACTCAGGAAAAGTAAAATTCGAGTCGAATGTTATTTAAGGTAAAAGGAATAATAGATTCGCCATTTTAAATGACTTGCCTCCGGCTGCGGATTTTCAAATGATCAAAATAAGAATGTCATGTCTTTGTACATTCATATCGCCTGGAGGAATGTCAGGATTCATTTGTTTCTTTATTTTATTTTTATAAAAGAGAATAAAGTAAAATAAAATAATTTAACTTACATGAAATCAAAATGTTATCGACATGGCAGAATTACCTTCCTCTACATACGATTATATTGATATTGATATTGGTCTAGGTTGGTAAAGATGGTAATGTTTTGTTCATAGATTTTAATTGTATATATTTAAATATTGTTCGAAAATAGGGAAATAAATCTGACGGTATAGAAAAATAGAAAGTAAAACAGAGTATTCCATAAAGATTTATGATAAATCTATTCATTGTAAAAACATTTTTCTATTATATATATATATATATATATATATATATATATGTGTGTGTGTGTGTGGTGTTGTGGGTGGGTGTATGTATTCACAAATAAGATGATTCATGAAAATATGCAATTTATTCATAATCCCACACAATTAATTTATATGATATATATATATATATATATATATATATATAGTGGTGTTATGGTGAACTAGTGGAACTAGTGGAGGGTACCCGACCGACAGGGAGACCACGCCTACGCTTCAAAGGTGTCTGCAAGAGAGACATGAAGACATGCCACATCAACATAAACACGTGGGAGGCTAGTGCAGAAGATCGTGCGACCTGGCGCCTCCTTGTTAAACAAGGAACAAAAAGAAGTGAAAAAGAGAGGAAAAAACCGCCTCAGAAAAGAGAGCTAAAAGGAAGGAGAGACAACACCTTCAATACCTACAGAAAGCATCACTTTTGTTTGCAATCACTGCTCCAGAGACTGCCATTCAAGGATTGGTCTGCTCAGCCACTCACGTTGCTGTAGATAGAGGAGAAAAATTGGACACTACGCGATCGTCTAAAATAGACGGAAGATTGCCAACCATATATATATATATATATATATATATATATATATATATATATATGATAAAAGAGAATAAATGTAAATAAGAAAAGTGAATTGAAAATAACCAAAGGTACTCTGATAATATAAGTCTCCTTATATCCAAATCTTGTACTCTTAAAATCCATTATATAAAATTTCCGACCGTCATCAGCCGGAAATAAATTATATATATATATATATATATTGCGGATAATTTGGGTGCTATATTTGATAGAGCGTTTATAATTGCGTTAAGATAATGTGGACATGGAATCAACACCTGCCTACTGAGAATTTCTGGCCTCTGTGATCTTAAGACCAAATGGGGAAATGTGTTCATCAGTTTGCTTAAATACCATTTGGTTTGGTCCTTAACTGAAGGGAGCGGTATGGACTGGATTCGTATTGGTCAATATTCATATGAACCGAAGTTTACCTGGATTTGATTTTACCTGGATGTGTATCAAGTGGTTTGCCGAATACAGTGTACTACAATATATATATATATATATATATATATATATATATATATATATATATATATATATATATGGTGTTCGGGATTAATTTGACATACTTATATTTGGTTATTTTTCTCCCTAGGTTGGAGGTATTGACGCACACTACGCATCATTTAAAGGCTTGAGCCCTTCTTCATTCATATACGTGATGACATATAGAATGGATGAAGGTAAGTGTGTTTAAGGTAGTGGGGCGTGATTGGAGGCTGGTTTAGTTTGTGGGTCATTTTAGGAAAGGGTTTTACTTCATACTGCATAGTCATTTACCCTGCTATATAGTATTCATTTTCTGATTTGTTAATTTCTTTGGCCTATTATATTCAATTTATTATATTCTTATGTGGTTTATTATTATTATTATTATTATTATTATTATTATTATTATTATTATTATTGTTTTTGGTTGATGTTGCTGCTGCTGCTGTTATGGTTTTTTTTGTAATCTATTCTTGTTTATTTATCTATTGAGCATATTCATTTATTTATTTTATTCATTTTTTATTATAAATTATGTGTTTATTTATATTCTGTTCATTTTATTATTTCATACTATTTCTTTCTTTCTTTAATGCTTGTGGTAGTTAGAATTCATGTGGCTTAACAGGTATTTGTTTTCATATCTGCATTTGGATATGAGTTTTGGTCTTTAGAAGTTCGTTTTGTTCTTAGAAGATGATTATGTATATGTATTTATCTTCGCTAATTTTACAGTGTTTTGAGATCTTGTTTTAAGAAAGTGCTCATATATATATATATATATATATATATATATATATATATATATATATATATTTTGTGTGTGTGTGTGTGTGTTGTGTGAAATCAAAGAAAAAATAAAATAAAAACTCTTTCCAACGAAATAATGTCGTCTTAAGAAACGGTCTCGGTGAGACAACTTCACATTCTAGACATGATTATTTGCGTTTCACTTCACGCCACTATCATATCTTTATACCCCCTCTATCTATAGGTAGATTATAGGGAGATTTGGGCTTTTCAGCTTTGATGCAGCAGCCTGGCAAGAAAAGATACACTCGGAATTCAAATGGGTGGTAATCTAATTAAAATTTGACTTTGTGTCACATCCTGCCTGAGGCCGATCCGATACAAATACAATTTTATAGATACAATATAATAGATGCAATTTTGCCGGAAGGATGGCATTGAAATATTTTTTTAATGTTTAATAGGTTTACAAAAATATTTTTTTTCATTAAAAATGTTTATCTTTCTCAGACTTTAATTTGTTTGTTTGTTTGTTTGTCTTTTTTCTCTTTTTTTTCACTCTTTATTTCTTGTACGTTTCTCTCTCTTGTTATCTCTCTTTTTCTCTCTCTCTGTCTTCTTTATCCTAATTTTGGTTTTGGATCATCTCTCGTTCTCTCTGTTTCTTCCCCCCCACACACACACACTGTTGGAATATTTTGTTATATATGGTGTGCTACAATGCACCACTTAAATTTATAGACTAAGCGAGATCACGTGGTTTAAATCTCATCCAATCAACAGCGCGAATGCGTGGTTGGTTAACTACTTAATCACTGATACTCAGAGACGTCCCTTTGCAATCATTGAAGAATACTGAGGAGCACCAAGGAACAATCAAATGATTCTTTACCAAGGATTTCCGCTGGACAAGCACTCTTGCTTGAAGCCTAAAGGATGGCCCGTAAATCGTAACACACACACGCACATACACACACACACACACACACACACACACACGCACACACATATCTTCTTCTCTGCTGGCTCCTTGTCCTTGAGTCATTACTTGAGACTCGGTAAAGAACTACTTTAATTCATTAAAGCTCTTTAGTCTCGTGATTAAAAACCAATGGCTACAATTTTTATACTTTAAAATGTTGTGTTTATCATATTTTCTGGTAAAAAAAACTCACAAAAGCGTTTAGATAAATTCTAATCACTTAAATGCCGTATCTTTTAAATGTAGAACATAAGATTTATTTAATGTATTTTCTAAGATTTCGCTAGCATTATGAGTGCTTATTTTCCCACCTAATGCTATCTTTACTTTTAATCTGATACAGAATCATAATAGAGCAACCGGTGAGAATCACACTCGTGCGCTTGCTGGTGGTCTGACAAAATACTTTTCTATGTATAGCCGAAAGGCAGGGGCACTTCAGGTTATATACGATATTATCCACTACTGAGCCAAAGGTTGAGGAACTCGCCAATATGTTTCAGAAGACTGGTTCGCTTATAATGGCATTAAGTTGCGACTTGGTCAAGGAAGTCTTTGAGAGAGAAAATGAAATAGCAGGTGATTTCTTACTTTATTTACCCCAAATTGTGGATCTTTGCCAAATGTTATTCATTAAACAGATATAATATTTTGACCTCAGCCATCGGGCCTAAATGCAAGAATGCTTCAAAGATCGAATTCTATGCACCGACATGTGCCCACTTACCATTTTCCTCCTCTACTTCCATTCTGTGCAGCGGCATTTAAATCGAGAGTTATCTATTTTTCACCGACTTCTTTATTAATATTTTAGAATTAATGACGGACAAGTTTTCAACTGTGTGTTCTTGACATATAAATATTTGGTAGCATATTCGATCTTTATGTACGCTCGGCTTCTTTGTATGCTACATTGTAATGGATCTTAAGTTTGTGTTTGTATCATCTGTATATTTGCAATGTCGGTCTCGAAAGAAACGAATTTTATTTTTGTTCAGTCGTGCAATTGTAATTGAAAATAATTTGATCAACATTGACCTTGAACATGTCTGAAAACATTCAGTTAATGTCGGTCTTCAAGAATCTCCATTTATCTATATAATCAGTGATTATTGCAAGTCTGTTTGGTTTACTGGGTCAGAAAAATAGAACATATATAAATGCTGTGTCAAATTTCCAGGACAGTGTGACATAAGCTGATGGAGATCGACTTCAACAACAAACACTCATTTTTAGGAGCCATATAGCATTTTAAATATTTATTGTATAATGTTCCACGACATTTGATAAAATACCTGATGTTGTAACTGGATACAAGAGAAGTCCAAAATTATAAACGATATCTCATTTTTATTAGGTATTTACCCAAACCGTTCGCCACAGACTGGGAATGACACAAGGTCACAAGTATAGGATCAAGCGCTGATCGACTTCAAATAATTTGACCTCAGTTGTATAGTTTCAATTATACCTATCTAATATTAATTATTGTATTGTTTCAAGTGATTATTTCTTTTTAATATTTTATAACACTAATTTCTCCTCAAGAATCAACTGACCACTATCTTTGCCAGATCTGACAGCACCCATGTTTCTCGCTTTAAGGTTACATTAAGGAAAGGGTTTATGTAAATGAACCACGGATCGGGAGCTGAATGTTGTTGCTTGAGATACGCCTGTAGTATTAAAGAGCGCTAGTTGGCGTCGTCAGTTTTGTTATTACTGGTTAATTAGGGGATCGGGTCTTCCAACATACTACCCTCCTCGCCAGTTAGACCCCACTAAAGACGATCAAAGCGTACCGCGTCACCCATCTTGATCAACGCTAGCAGATAAACTGGCTTTAGAGTTCTGCCCACGCAGGCCTCGGCCCCTGTACACCTGGCTGGCTAATGCCGGAGCCAATCAGCCTGTAGTGTAAGTGCTATAAACAGGTCAACAAGGAAATACACTTTTTTTATAATTCATTACTATTCGAAAAGAAATTAGAGCATCGGTATGAACTCTCATCGAACTACTGAAAAAGGGCTCGACGGAAAACAGATGTCACTTGATGAATAGTGGGTATTTAGCCAACCAGAAAAGGTCGCAAATAAGGAGCATTCAGCGAGGATGGACCTGATTATTCAGTAGTAATGTGTACCGAAAGCGTTTGTCACGGGTAGGATGTAAGCCAAGGTCACAATTATAGTGTAACGTGGCCCTGCAGCAGATGCACTGGCCACTGTGCTTAGAGGACGGTGGCGACGATACTTATTTTCAGCAAGAGAACTCGACACGGTTGGCTTTGGTTTACCAACACAACTTTCTAGCAGTTCGCGATCAGCGGCCTTCCTTCCTCTTTCTGTTGGGGAGCAGTGGTAGATGAGAGGATGTTTGTGGAGAGAGAGAGAGGTCAGTGGACACGCATCCTCGTCACGGTCAATTGACTTAAGTCAACAGAGTATCTTTCTGTCTGGCTATTTTCTTGGCTTATGGTAAACTGCTATTTGTTTTGTTTTGTTGATTCATAAAAATTTTCGTAGTGACAAAACGGAGTACACAGGAGTTTTTTTTTCTTTAACTAGTTTATCATCTCAAGCATTTTTTCAAGAGAGGGAGGAGTTTCTTATACGCTTAGTTTCCTATAACTAGCTTAAGTTGGCTTGGTATCCTTCGTTAAGTACGGCCTAATTAGCATACCGTCTTCAGCTATAATTAACTTAGTTCGGCCAGCCGTTAAGTCCCAAAACCTCTCCCGAGTCTGTACCATCCGAGAATCTGACCCCAAACTAACCTCCGTCCGTTCTTTACCAGTTCCTCAGCTCGACTCTCTTCAGACTGACCACCCTTCCCAGGGCAGGTGTCTTTTATGTCTTATCGTTTGGAATATTCCTGAAGAGAAAACCTTCTCGAATATTCTCCCACATTCGGCTATGCTCGGATATCATATTTGTCAAGCTTTAAAACACCTGCCTAGATTATACTACAATGGGGCATCTAGCGTGGATCAACCTCGCTATTCAGTTGCAATTTATACCCATCCCCGTTTGTTCATGGAGAATATAACACAAGGTCCAGCAATGACCGAAGTGGCTAATCACTAGTAATGGATCTGCGAGAGCAGCTTTCTAACCATAACACCACGATGGAACATCCTCATTTGATGGATAGTACATTCCACAATTAGCTCAAAGTCATTGACCAGAGTCAAAATAAATATAGATAAAAATAAAACTCTTTTAACATTTCTTGTTTAAAATTTGGTCAGGTTTCAAAATGGTAGTTTACATTTGCGCCAACATACAATTGTAAAAGACGAAGTCCCCTCAGCTACTTGCAATGTAGAGTTGCAAATGTATTGGCCTTACCAAGAAGAGAAGGGCCAAGAGCCAAAAGGGTATCACCCCTGGCAAAAAGCATTACATTAGCACACCAAGACGATGTTCATTTAGTAATTATTATTTTATTTGTAGTAAATAAGCATATAGGACAAAAATCTTTTCTTTAATTGCTGAACATTCTGGCTACATAAAATATTCCTTAAATTATATGAATTAATGATATGACATTTTATGAAGTAAAGAAGAATAAAATATTATGGAATAGCCCAGTATTGTGGAAAGAATTATGGAATGCATAGAGAGAGAAAATACAATTAAAAGTGCTAATTCCATAATGTTTGCCATCGCACTGTCGGCTGGGGTTGTATAATACACAAACGGCACATTTGCAGAAGGTAAGAACACCTTTAAATGTTGTAACCAGTTGGCCCTGGGTGGCGACCCGTGAAGATTAAGGGCGTGACAGATGAGCAGTCCATATCATACAACACTCCATTTCACCCCTTATTTGGGCTAGACAGGCAGTCGCAACAGCCACTCTGATAAATCGTCTAGTCACGTCAAGCCAAGGCACATATATGATCGTCCCAGCCTTATTATGGAAAAACACCAAGCCGTCATATATGTGCTAGAAGGCGGCTGATGCAGGTCTTAATGTCCTGGGTATGACGTTAAACTGCATCTAGTTTTGAGGTCCCACTTCTGGAAATCTGGGGAGTGTGGGGTACACATTCTTTGCCATTACTCCTAGGTCCACTCAGACTCGGAGTGGTAGTACCATTTAGGGTCTAAACTATGGAAAAAATCAATAAAAAAAGAATTACATATTTTTTTTACAAAAAATGATTTCAAAGAATATTTAGAATTCACGACAAAAATGTATAAAACAAAAATGTATTCGGAATAAAATAACCCAGGGGTTGACATGCCGTAAAATGCAACCAATCAAACCATAATTATTGCCAGAGATAATTAATGTTCGACTGTTATAGTCTACGGATATCCCCTAAAAATACACACATACACACTGAATGGATGTGCCAGATTCAAATCTACTGAATACGCACACGATGGAACGGAAATATAACTCTCACACATTATATATTGTAGGCGATCATTATTAAATATTTAAACTCATATAAATTTGCATACGACTTAAATTCTACGATTATCGCGCTTCAGGCTGACAGCTAAATGAATGGAATTATTTGCTGCTGATCAAGATTATTGAAACGTAAGCCGTAGGAAAATATTTTTATGACTTTACATTTAATATTAATTGTATATTGCTCTATTTATGGAATATCGATCATTTGTGTAGTTTTTACTTTTGTAATTTTTAAAATTTTAAAACACACACACGCACACACATACACACTCACTCACGAACATACATGAAGCGAAATTGGAACTGCACAATGGTTCTGTTGTTTTTCTAAATAATTAGGTTTGGTTTCTTAGTTTAATAGCGTATCAACTTTCGTATGTTATACATAGCTAGAGGGAAAATAATTGGATTCATAACTGTCCAAAGAATTAGTGCTAATTAAATTATAAACAGCCCATTCGGCTTGTTTGCATTTCAAATAGCCCTAATATCTTTAGGAAAGGAACGAATCCAACTCTTGGGATACAAAACGGAATGGTCTCACTTTTCCCAGGGCGTGCGGAACTCTCTTACCTCACAAGTCAGTTTTGGTGACGGGTCAAGGCGAACACAAGCATCATCCTCTTTTACGAATAGGATGCTGGAAGCTACATGTATAAGAACACTAATCATCAGCTCCTTACTTTACCGCAAAGATCCCTGTTCTGCTCATACGCTGAATTGACAAGGGCCGATATCGAACCAGGAACCTTGCGATCACTAGAAAAGTGCTCTACCGACTAAGCTAAACCGGCCCTAAGTACAGTAGTGGTACGATTTAATTCACCTTTCCCAATTATATTATTCCAGAAGTGAATGTAATATCGCTACTAGTGTTCTAATTTGCTTACTACAATGTTTCAATCCAACACGTTAACCACTAAGTCACAATATTTTCCTCTTGAATATTCATTGTTATTTGCTCAGACATGTTTTTCTCCATGGTAAATCTTCCAAATCCTTATTAAATAACAATGAAAGTAATACATAAAATCTATAATAAATACAAATGTATTCTGGTCTTTTTTTAAAGGATAAGGGACTTTTGCGCTAACCTGTACAACCAAAGTGAAATTAATATAACTGTGTATAATTATATTTAATTCATACAAGTGGCTGGATATTCTTTATGTAATGATGTATGGATATGTCTGTAGTTTCACATGTGCTTAGTGGCTATGCTTTGGTTTGTTTTCTTTGTTTAATGGCATATCAACAGTCGTACGTAATTTAATGCCAATGTCACACTTGTAGAAGAACAGTAGTGGTACAATTTGTTCCATACCTTTCCTAAGTGTATTAGTTCGAATTTGAACGTAATGGCGCGCCTGAAATTCGACCTTGCTTACAACAATTTAACAGCCAAGCACGCCGGTCATTAGAACACGGAGACCCTACCCTCCGCCGTATTCTGATCTGTAAGTTTCACTGTATAATGCTTGAGGTATATTAACCATTGAAATAAAAGTGTATTATCTTGTTTCTTACTATGTTTATATGTTGCATACACTACTTATTTTTATTTAGAGGTTAGTCATCTAATTACTGAACAGATTAATCACTGATTAACATCGGTGATCTAGTTTACCGGCCAAATCTTTAGATTCTATAGTAGGAAAACATCTCTCTGCGTGTTAATTTGAGTGTGACGTAGCTGTGTCCATTTCTTCTCCAAGTAATCTATAATAATTTGCACTGAGTTACATGGTTTGTGCATCAACAGACCCATCCGGATCTGACCTACTGTCAAACTATCCGGGATTGCTTTTACAAACCTTCAACTGTCTGGTGATTTATCTTGCCTATATATTTATTTAGCTGGAGAAATGAGAAGTGGATTCATGCCTTAATCGAAGACATTGAAGTGAATTGTATGCGCATATGTTGTAGAGTGATTTATCGAACCGAGTTCACATTCTGGACAAGGCTGTTTGCGTTCCAACTGCGCAGTAACACCCTTTGTAAATCCATTAATCAATCTATTCTTTCGCGGGCTATGGGAGAAAGGGTACGTATTTACCCTACCTGATCCCCATGGTAGGATGTGACACAATTTCGCATCGAACTTTTCAGTAGTAATTAATCTGCGAGACTAGCTTGCTAAGCCTTAAAACACGGTGGAAGGTCCAGTGGGGTAGGTGGCTTAATAGTATGAAATTTTCGAATCCATCAATCATCAGAAGTATGTGTCACTAGGTCATTTTTAGCGGAGTAAACTGGTTTTAATTTAGAATATTCAATTATAATAAATGGGATAGCATGCTAAGGCAAAATAACCCAATGTACCAAAGTATTTACCCATAGCAGGGTTTAGGAAAAGAGTTAGAGCCATACCATTCTCAAGGGCATTTGCGTGAATGGGAACACTATAAGCCTAGTCGGGGATTTGAACTCATGTCATAGATTTCATTTCTTACGATGATAACCGTTTCTCGAATGAAATAAAAAGTAGACTGGGATCTCTAGCCTTGGTAAGAGTAACCGAACTAGAACAAGGAAAACTGAATTCAAACTCTCTGCTCTCAGCGTGAAAGAGTAAATATCAACAATGAAGTGATAAAACATGATCTGAAGCCTTTAAGACAGTCCAACTTGGGGTTCAGTATCATTTTGGCAACTCCTGTGGATACATCAATGACATACGCTATAACATATAGTTATTTCCTTGTCCAATAAAGCTATCGAGAAAAGGGGAAGCATGCAGTATGGGCCAATAAGGGTCTTTCATGCAACATTTTCTTGACTGATCCCGGAGACTTGCAAGACTGATCGATTATATAATGTGTATTGATCCCCGCTGTTGTGTAATGGTGAACAAGCCAGCCTTGCAGACCCATTGCTACCGAACAGTGAGTTCGATTCTCACTGGATGCCCCTTTCTTGTGGGCTTTTGCCAAATCTAAGCTATGGAGGCGTGTGGTCTAATGGTTAGAGTCGCAGGAAATGGGCCCGTCGACCCGACTTCTATTCCTGGATGATGCTGTTTGCATTTCACATAGCACTGATACCCTTGGGAAAAGTATGCATCCAACTACTCTCCATCCAGCTATGGGTAAATACTAAGGCAGACTGGATTCTTTAACCTTGGCAAGGTTACCAGTCTAGAAGAAGGAAAACTCTGAATTCAAATCTGTTAAACTCCTCTAAAGAAATTGACCTTGTGTCAAAACCTGCTCGTTTGGAGGTGTTGGTAAATATATATATATATATATATATATATATATATAGAGAGAGAGAGAGAGAGAGAGAGAGAGAGAGAGTGAGAATTTGAATTAATCAAAATGGTTTCTAATTGGTGTGTTACAGTACAGTTTTTCTAACCTCGAGGATTAAAGGGTGTCATCTGTTATTGACCACATGCACGGTAGACTTGACTAGTTTATGGTTGTATTAAATTACTCATTGAGTTTTTGCTTTTGTGAGTATTGATGATAATTTTCAGTTTATTTGATGGCCACCTAATGGTGTCAAAAATATTCATCAAATTACTTTTTGAATTTGGCAGACATTTATTTGACCACATATTCAATCCTACACATTTTAAGTGATATCTATTTTGGTCCTGAGTGGGTTAAGAGACATTAGAATTATTTTTTTATAATTACGGATAGCCGATAAATAAATACGATTGCTATTAAAGTGGACAGGGTCAAATCTTCCACAGAGGCGGGCATTGGAACAAGTAAATAGAATATAAGAACAATCTAGATGAAACTTTTAAAGAAAAGTATATAAATAAGACTCATTTTAGGAATTGAAGAAAGTAGAGTTGTGCATAGCATACCGCGTGTACAGAACGTGCCTCGTGCTTCCCTATTTCTGATCACACTTACTCCCATGCGTGTGGGTTGATAATTCATTGGGGGTAATAAAAGTATGTGCTCACAAAATATGTCTCCGTGTTGTTCTTGAAAATAACAGAACAGACTGGAACCTAGGCACATAAGCCCAGCCGGAGAGAGAAAACAGATTTCCGGACCAAGTGAAGAAGAAAACCCGATACGACCCGATAGGGAAAAAATGATATAAGCAGACATTAGAGACTGGACACGCAACAA
The DNA here is from genome assembly GCA_023376005.1 of Doryteuthis pealeii. Lineage (NCBI taxonomy): Eukaryota > Metazoa > Mollusca > Cephalopoda > Myopsida > Loliginidae > Doryteuthis > Doryteuthis pealeii. The sequence goes on along the minus strand of CM042140.1, from coordinate 78,157,637 downwards.
AATAACTAAGCTACAGGAGTTTGAATTTGTTTGCATGGGTTCAATTCTAAGTATCCTTAACTGGCAAGCCACCCATACCACAAATGATATGGGGAGTTCTCGTGAAGTAGTGGCTAACGCGCTGAACGTTTAATCGAATTCGAACTCCAGTCAAACCATTACTTCTATTTTAGGACAAATACTCTTGGGAAATGTATGAGACATCGCACCCCCAGCTAGAGTGACTGTGTCAGATAGTACCCGCATAATGAGGATTGAATTGTCCATTTTTCTTATGAATAACATTTGACGACGTCTCAGAAGAGAGAAACAACGGGATCTCACAAAACTTGTTAATTCAACCTAGCAAATGCTAATTACTAGTGTCTTGTATTCTTGTTTAGTAAACCTTTTCATTTAACCTTAATACTCGTGGTGTTTCTACCAACTATTTCTTTTTTAACAATGATACTCGAGTTACAGTACTTTTACATTAAATAACCTACGAGGGTTAATATGCAATTAAACAAATGAACCGAAACCGAGTCACAAATTTTAAGTTGCAGAAGAAACATCATTAGCAGGTACACGCTACACATGTTTGCATGCGTATCATTCCGACAAAAACACGTTTCTTTGTCTTTTTCATTTCCCTCAACGTGAATCTTAATTTTTATGGCAATGTTCTAGAAGCATCAAAAACTTGCCTCCTCTCCTTATTTAATGATACAAAATATAAAATAACAAAAACGAAGAACATTTACATAATTCTTCTTTGATGATCTGCAACGAGCGACGATCCAAGCTATTTAGTCCCAGTTTTCCTGCAGGTAATCGCTTTGAATGCTTTTCGTTTTCACATCACACTCCACGACCTTAGCTTCTAATAAAGATCTGGCGTTGCATGGCTTAACCAGACATCTCAGATTGCTCTGAGATCAATTCGATGAGGTTATAACAAAGGTGAAACGTGAACAACTTTGAACCCGACATCAAACAACATTCAACCGAATGAACACGGCAATCCCTGGTCACTTAAAATACGCCAATCTAAATTAATTAACACATTTCCAAACCGAGCGAGTTTTTTTCCTTTTTTGATCCTGGAAGCCTGATCCGTGCGTCACCCCTGAACAATCGATCGCCGGTAAAAATATCAAAATTCCATGAAGTGCAGTCGTATTGCTGCGGCAGCTGGGAAATCTTCAGCTTTCTGATTAATATTCAATATCAATATTAGAGTTCTATTACTGATCGGTCAGTCCAACTTTCATAATCGTTGTTTCAATATGCTATTGCTTTTATTAATCTACTATATATATATACAGAGTGTTCGGGATAAATTTGACATATTTATATTTGGTTATTTTTCTCCGTATGCTGGAGGTAATGACGCGCACTACGCATCATTTAAAGGCTTAGACCGTTCTTCATTCATATACGTGATGACAGAGAGAACGGATGACAGGAACGCACCTTAATCATGGAAGAGAATAAATTGTATCATGATGATCTGCGCCGATCATCAAAATAAGGAAATTAAGGTTGCTGCCCAAATCCCCCCCCCAAACACTGTAAAAACAATCAGGCATGAACTGGAAATTGCGATGGAGTCTACGAGGCTGTTACTAGAAGAAAGCAACGTTTGTACAGCAGAATTCCTCGAAAATGTACAGAAAACGTGTTGGGGAACCCGCAGATGCCCACGCAGAGTTGTTAAACACTGTAATCAAGCCCTGGATTGAGGATGTGATCGACGCTAATGGCGGTTATTCTGAATGAAACTTGTTGACAGTAATGTAATTTCCGTCCCTGTTGAATTTTTTTTTATAGTTCCTTAAATTTTGTAGTTACCAAGCACGTTTCTCAATTACGTACGACCTATATATATATATATATATATATATATATATATATATATATATATATATATATATATTGCTGAGTGAAATTTGTCCAACTGTCCAACAATACTATGTCCTCAATTTCACATAGGGACTCAACAACTTGATGTATTGATTGACACTAAAAACAACACTATTACCACTTATCTCTATAAAAAAAACTCATGAGTATCAATTTATGTTCCCTTAATTATGATAGTGAATGTCCCAAGCAGTCTAAAAGACCTATTAAAAATGACATATCGTCAAAACACGAGTTGTCTTAGCGAGACTAATGTAGCGTACAAATTTAAATGCCGCTTAGTTGATTGCTTCTTAAAAAAGGAAAGCACCTTCATTGGTCCCACTACTATAACCTTGTCGCGCCGTTTAACACTTCATCTATCTGACACCAGCTCCATTCCGCAACACTTAAAATTATATGCATGCCCTCTCTAATTACCAAAAACTTTTAAATGAAAACACATATTGCACAAAGAAAGAAATAATCAAAAACTTCAAATGTTATATACGCCTTTCATACAGGGTATATAGTGGGGATATATATATATATATATATATATATATATATATATATATATATATAGAGAGAGAGAGAGAGAGAGAGAAGATAGATAGAGATAGAGAGAGAGAGAGAGATAGAGAGAGAGAGAGAGTGGGGAGAGAGAGGAGGATGATGAGCTCTTATTTTTCTTATTGTTATTACTTTATTGCTGCCACCCCCGACTAAGATGATTCTTTTTTCTTTTGTGCTGGTCGTCTGTGCTTATTTCTTGGTTAATAATTAAGCAATACTTATTTGTTTTTCTTATTATTTATTAAAACCCACTGCTCAAAAGGATTTCTAACCACGCGGTGAAAAGTCGGCATGTTAAGAGCGAATGACCCTGCTCTTTCTGACTAATAGCCGAAATCTGTCTAACTCTAATCTCTGTTCTCAGGCCTTCCCATTGGCGCAATCGGGGTGGGTAAAGGAAACGCCATTACCTCTCAATGATATAACCGCCTCCGATTTTGAATCGTCAACGAACTTGAATTCAAAATCTTACTATATTTACGAACACAATTCGTAGGCTACCCACGAATTGTGTAACACAAATTCTTGAAACTCTATGTTAGCAAGGACAACATACTTTATATAAGATTAATTTTGAATATAGCAGTCATATTCTAAAATGTCTATAATTAATTTTCCGCTAATTCGTCGCATCACAATCCCCACCCTTTCATATAATTTCTCTAAGTTCCCACACCTACTTACTCCCACTGATACTTGGTCGTTTAACCACCTTGTTTTTTAAATAGAACAAGGAACACGCTCAATTACATCTACTTCTGATGATGTCACATTCGAGTGCCGAAATACTAGGGATAAAACTTTGGTCTACTAATTAACAGGCACCACTCCAATATTAATAAATTGGTAAGAAAACTTTAAAAAAACGCGTCAGATATGAAATGACCGTCTTGTTTAACACCGTATGCATATATATATATATATATATATATATATATATATATATATATATATATATATATATATATATATATATATATGTGTGTGTGTGTGTGTGTGTGTTGTGTGTGTGTGTGTGTTCGTCTGATTACAAGCATAATCAGGGATACCGGTGGCGTAGTGGCTAACATGTTGTATTGTGAAATCGTAGAAAGCATGTTCGAACACCAGTCTCGCTATTACGTTCTTTGTCGGATTAAATACCTTCTAGCAATGAGTTAAATCACACCATTGCTGTTCTTCTGTTCGTGTGATTTTGGCATTAAATAACACACGAATGTTAAAATGCCATTAAACAGAGTAATCAAACCAAACCAAGCATGACCAGTTTGGTTTTATAATAGAATTCAAGCAGTATTTTCTCTTGAAATTAATAAGCTTTCTACGTACGTCGATTGTCATGAAATAAGTCTATTCTTTGATAATGTTTTATTTGCATCGACAGTAAGAACATATCACAAGAACATATGGTTCTTCATATTCAACTTTTATATTATATGACTTAAATACGGGTATTGCTTTTAACGTTAAATGTCACTAATAGCTGTGATATTGTATCAGTGATCAAAATGGAGAGTTTAAAGAGGACAGCATTAACGTTATCTTGTTAAAGATAACTTTGCACAAGGGATTATGGCTGCTAAAATAATACATACGTTTCCAGCCCAAAATAATAGATATACAAAAATACCTAGGAATTAAGCCTGCGTCTGGAAGATTCATCAGCTTATAGGATTGCCGATGAATAAATACACCATAACCTTTATTACGATCAAGTTACGATGAATGTGTCGCTTCCCATTCGATCATTGAATTTAAGCAGTGATGAGACTGTTTAATATTTAATTGGGTAACCACTCAGGTAGTGTAAGCAATCTAAGTCCTTTGTTTATAAAAATGACTTGATTCGGCATTGAACAGCATTGATACGTTGTACAACAACCAACCCTAGCATTGTTTATAAAAGTTAATCTTTTTCTTCTCAGGACAAGATACCAATATCTTTTCTATCGGAACGTTATGCAATTCCAATCGATATTATCAGATATTGTTTTTTTTTATCTAAATCCTTGAAAATATTTATCCAATAATCAAATTGAAACACTTCTGCTACAAAAAAACTAAAATTGCAAAGTATATCCATATCTATATCTATCTTCATTACGTTGAGCACTTGCCTAGGAATCACAAGGTTCCTCGTTCGATACCGGCCCTCGCCAACTCAAGGTATGATTAGCACAGGGATCTGTGCGATCAAGTAAGGAGTTAATGGTAGTTGTGGCGCACCACATCAAACGCAAAAACAATCTCCTTGGCTAGTGAAAAGAGGATAGACTCATTCGCTGTCTGGCGGATACCAACATTAGGCCACCTCGCCGAGTTTACTTACTTTAGTTTATATATAGACCAACACCTCCGCACGAGAAGAACATGACATATGGTCATTTACTTAAGCGGAGTTTAACAGATTTTGATTTAGTTTTCCTTTTCCTAGACTGATTGTCTATTCAAGGTTAAAGAGCTCAGTTCTCCCTACTATTTATCCATAGCTGGAGGGAGAATAATTGCATTTATACTTTTTCAAATGATATTAGTACTATGGGAAATGCAAACAGTCTTTTCCAGGAAAAGAACTCGTCTCGTCATGTCAATTTAATACAACAATAACCATTACATCACGCCCCTCCATATACATACATATATGCAACGTCAATATTCATACACGATCATACAAATATGCTCGCACCAATCGCCCTATCGTGAATAGAGAGTTTGATCATCTTTGAATGTCCCATTCTACTCGGGCCGAACGATTTGGGTAAATTGAAAGGGCGTCTCATTGTTATATAAAGTTTAGCAAGCTAGTCTCGCAGATACATCTCTACTGAATAGCGAGTTCAATCATCACTTGCTGCCATATACTTGCGACCATGTGTCGCATCTTAATCGTGGCGAACGTATTGGGTATATTAAAAGGGCGCCCCCTCGTGGTATAATTTTTAGCCAACTTGTCTCGAAGATCAAATACAATTGAATAACGAGTTTAATTTTTGCGACCTTGTGCTACATACTAACCGGGGCGAACGTGTTGGGTAAATTAAATGGCTAATCTCGCTGATCCATTACTGAATAGCGAGTTAGAACCACAATAGATGTCTCATACTTGCAACCTTGTGTTACCTCTTACTCGTGGCGAACGGGTTGGGTAAATACCTTCCTAAAGACAACAATGCTTATAGTGTCACAGTTATTTATGGGTGATAGTTTATATAAAGGGCCTGGTTAACCCAGTCGGTAGAGCGTTCGGCTAGAAACCACGAGGTTCCTAATTCGATACCCGCCCTCGCCAACTCAGCGTATGAATAGCACAGCGATCTGTGCGGTAAAGTAAGGAGCTGATGGTAGGTGTGGCGCTCCACCTCAGATTGGTCTAGCGCTAGCAAAAAGGGGATATACTCCCTCGCTGCATGGCTGATACCGACATTATGCCGCCCCAACGAATTACTTACTTTATATAAATGTAGTTTTTTTCTGGGTTTTTTTTTTGCTTCTTTTTTCACTTTTAAGATTGTACGTAAATATTTAAACAGATGTTATTATTTTTCCTTTAAATTTCTGCATCTGCCTGCATTTTATTTTCAATTATCTAACGGTTGGTTGTTTAGCTGTTTTGTTCTTGGGCATAATCAATTATTTTCGGGTCATCTAATGCCATATCAAATTATTCAGCTATGAGGTTGCTTACAGTACGTGTTTTTGCTTAAATGGTGACCCATTTAAATATTAAACAGGCTCGTTGCTGTTTAACTTCGGTAATCTAGCGAGAACTGGAATCGGTATAATATCAATGAACCACGGAATATGTAGTCGGCCCATTTAGTTTCAATTTCAACAAAGTTGCCTGACTCTACTGTTTTATGTGGAGTGTGTGTGGGGGGGCATCAACCCACCTATTCCAGTATGACAAATCAAGTATCACTATCTACTCTGAACCACAAGGTTCCGAGTTCAAAATCGACCCTCGACAACTCAGAGCATGAGTAGCTTGGATCTGTGCGGTAAAGTGGAGGGCTGATTGTAAGTGTGACGCTTCATCTCAGACAAATAAACAATCTCACTGGTTTTGCGCTAGTGAAAAGGGTATAGACTCCATCGCTGTCTGGCTGATGCTGACTATACACCACTCAGCATAATTTACTTTAATTACTGGTATAATCTATAAAACTCAGTCAATTATTATTTGGGGAGGAAATGGGCAGCGTCAATAAGCTAGTTTCCCAGAAGCATCATAAACTAATCATCATGATAAAAGTGTATGTCCGGGAATAAGAGGTCATTTGAATTCATTGCAAATAAGGGGAGGTCTTATCCCTCTGCAGGGGAATACAGTCAACGTGCCCTGCCGACATTCCCAAATCAATTTCTTGGTTGGGTGATTGTATTTTCTGACATGTCAAACCTTGCTGGATTATTGAATGCCGAAAATGTTTTATAAAACTATATAAACATGACATAGAATCAGTGAAGATCTGAAATCTGGACCACATCATTGAGACATTAATTAACGAGAGAGATTCCATCAGAAGCTTCTTTTGAAGAATTCTAAGACTCTGTTGGAACTAATTATCTTCTGATTATAAGGTTCTCAAGAGGGCTATTATTTCCAGCATAAACAAAGTGATTAAACATCTATCAGTCGTGTTGGGTAAGCCATGATGTAAGAATAAAGAACACGAGACTTCCAATGTTTCATTGCAAGCTAACCACCAGCTAATATCCACTGGATTTGTCGAGAAAGCATTTCAAAGATGTCATGAAGGCTCTGAAAATCAACATCGCTAACTGGGAGGCTCAGGAAAATTACTGTTTTGAATAATATACACTCTTTTGTGAAATCGGCAAGGTATTTAAATAGTAATTTGCGGATCACTATAAATTCAAATATACCCTTTGAAAACAGGATCAAAAAACGTTACTCATTGATCTACGGCTCAACTGGACTTGGAAAAATTGTTCCTTTCAAAAATAGTTTTGTTAATTGAACATGAATCCGTGTATTGTACAGAGAATCGAACTGCATATAGGATCCAAATCACTGAAAAGAAATACCTGACCCATATGTGGCAAAATGTACAAATTATTTAGTAGCCTTGAATAGATACATGAACAAGCATCAGAATGTGGCATATACTGTCACTCACAACAGATTATTTAAATATTCCATACATGAACTAATCTGCGTCACAGAAGCTTGCTTGGTTAGTAATTTTTAATACGTGGTTGTACAATAACAATTTGACAGAAGTCTATATTTTGCCAAAAATTGACAATCATATATGATTGTCAATTCTTGGCAAAATATAGACATCTGTCAAATAATATTATAGTACAACCATGTATTAAAAATTACTAATATATATATATATATATATATATATATATATATATATATATATATATGAACAGTCAGGCAGGCAGATAGATAAATAGACAGACAGACAGAAAGACAGACAGGTCAAAGACAGATACAGATTAAATGGAGTAACAGACAAAAGAATACATGTATACATCAATTGAGTGAGATAGATATATATGAACCGATTGAAATATACATAGAGAAATAGATAAAACATGACCGAGATAGATAGATAGATAGATAGATAGATAGATAGATAGACAAACGTGAATCAAATAGATAGATAGATAGATAGATAGATATGACCAGACTGAGATGAATAAATTGGTAGATAGATAATGAACTGAGTTTCTTATTCGTCAGTTTTATCTTATTTTTATTTAGTTTTTAGTTTTAATTAGAGTAAATGAGTCTGTTTGCTTTCGATCAAATTTTACGATATATTCTTTGATTTTACAAATAGGCTGAATCTATTTCTATTACTAAGCGGCTCACAAACTAATCAGACATCTTTTTTTAAAACTTTTTTTGCGTGGAAACTTTCAATGCTCCCAACATATTCTATAATAAATCTCCAATACTAAAAGTTACACAAATTTGACGAATTTCGAGTAATAACAGAGCAGCCCACGCCCCACTGTAAAGAAAATTCTTCAAATGGAAGTATACATTTTCCTTCCACTTTCTGTTTGTGCAGCATTTCAAGAAATCATCATTGAGGAGAAGTAAAAAGAATTATTGGTCAATATTCAGAGATGGTTGAATGTTCTATGAGGATATGTAAATGCGTGTATCTCTCTCTCTCTCTCTCTCTCTCTCTCTCTCTCTCTCTCTCTCTCTCTCTCTCTCTCTCTCTCATACATATATATATATATATATATATATATATATATATATATGGGTAATTCCATGTCAAATCATCCAGAAAATTGTAAAATTGTCACCGACCCTGTTCAGGTTTTTGAAATATTGCACAAGTGTGGAATATGTTAACATTAGATAATCCGCAAAATTTGAGTTTCCAATCCCAGAAATTAGCGGTGTTATGTCGATTTTTAGCTCTCCAAATTTGAGGCGCGGCGCGAAAAATGGCGATATTTTGTAATCTTTTTTGTCTGTAAAATGAGTTCTAGTGCTTCTCTACTCCGAAAAATTGGTTTATGAAAGTATTTTTATCCAAGGAATCTAACAATGCTATCAGAAAAGTTTTAAAGTCAACCAATTTTAAGTTATTAAGGATTTCTTCCTATCAAGATCAATATCCCGAAGTGGCACTGCGTCTACGACAACAATTTTATTATCATTACTTCCCATATGCGTCTCAGTTTATCTATGTGTAAAAGTTAAACAAAAGTGATAAAACAAATAGGACTATTTATTTTGTGTTACTTATTTTTGATTATTCTAAATAAGGGTTGACCTCAGATCATTTATGAAAAAAATATTTTCAAATAATCTTAAAATGGATTGCAATTCTATAATAGAATCAACAAATAGGAAATTGTGACGTTTTATAGCCATTCGTTGTCCTTTATATAATCTCTGCTACCGTATAGATCTAGTACTTAGCTATCTATTTTAGAAATACATGTTCAGCATGGGTGTGGTGTGTTTCAAATGAAGATTTAACTCGCTATCCCGTAGAAATGGATCTACAAGCCTAAACTCACAATCTCAATTACTCAGTATATAATGTTCATTATTTTGAAAAAAAGAAAGAAAGATAAGAAGCAATATTTCAATGGAAAATTTATGTATTGGAAAACTTGCAAAATCTATATTAACCATACAAATAATCGCTGTTAGGAAAAGACTTAACTGTCAACAACGTCAGTCGGTAAGATGCACTTGTTTGAATTTCTCTCTGTTATTCCCACTCCATGCTGCAGCTTTAAGATTAACTAATTAATTTTCGCTCCTGAAGTTCTGTTCAATTCTACAAGGCATTCCATTGTCAATTACAATGGTGCTAGTGTCGAAAGTGCAAGTTAATTAAAGAACAATAATAGGCGCTGTTTTTCCATGGAAGCCACCAAATCAACAATAACAGCATCACCATCAGAAATTATTTTCTGTACTGTTTCTAGTTATTTAGCTTCGTCCACACAACTTTCTCTTTTATTGGGCTTCAAAAATTGTATTTTGTCTGACCGACAAATTTAAAATCCCGTCAACAAACTTGAAGTTTAGAGACGTGTGGTCTGATGGTTATATTCATAAGAATTGGACTCAGCGACCAAAGTTCAAATCATTGACGCATTTCATTGTTTGCATTTCGCATAGCGATAATACCATTGGAAAAGGTACGAATTCTCTCTCCAGCTATGATAATAGTAGGGTGGATTAGACACTTTAACTTTGGTTAGCCAACTAGTCTAGGAGAAGGAAAACTGGTAAAGTGTTGGTAAATAGACATATAGACCTGAGGACCAATATATATATATATATATATATATGTATATATATATATATATATAGAGAGAGAGAGAGAGAAGAGAGAGTTTTTTTCCGTAGTTAGGGTCTTTCCATGTGTGGTTTAACCAAGCTGATGCAGGTAGACCATAAGGAGAGCTCAATGTACCTAATACCAGTGAGTAGAAGGACAGAGCAAGATATTTAGTAAATGAAGAAAAACTCTAAACTTGCTTCATTACAATAATTTATTTCAACCGTATTAATACGGCATCTTCAGGTAATCACAAGAACATTGATAGATATAAAAGAGATGTTACTTTGGGAAATTCTCAGTAAGAGTCATGTTCTTGTGATTACCTGAAGATGCCGTATTAATACGGTTGAAATAAATTATTGTAATGAAGCAAGTTTAGAGTTTTTCTTCATTTACATATATATATATATATATATATATATATATATATATATATATATATCGGATTTCGGGATTCGGTCTGTTTCTCTTTTTAGTGAGTTAAATGACTACGCTACTCAAGAGGAAGAAGAAAAAAAGTTAGATTATCAGAATGACCTGTATAATCCTCCAAATCTATCTATTTACCTATAACCATGCAACAGGCAGGATGACACAAGGCTAGTTTTTGTTTATCTAATTCCATATTAGACCAACTTTGTATCACATTCTAGCATCATAATTAATCGTTAAATATGGTAAACTAATCTTCGTAATCTTTCATCTTTAGTTTAATTCGATTCATTAGGTTACTTGTCCGGCTGCAATATCAACGCATTGGAGCCACGCTATCTTCTCTAAGCAGAGCTTCGTTCCGGTATTGTGGAGGTACGTGAAGGATTTTGTTTCAAGTTATATATGATACCTTACCGAGCCCAACATAATTTCCATCCATGGGGCATGTGTTAAACACCTTCTTGTCCTCTATGTACAGCAAGATGATCTTTTCAGCATCACCTCTGTTGTTGCCATAAGTCTTTGAGCGATGAACATTATCGTTGGCACCACAATCGGGCACTCGGGGCATTTGCAGGAGTTATTGATGCATCCTTAAAATCTATCAACTTTCACCCCAGATCGAAGAATATATATTTTCCCAAAGAAGACCAAGTCGATAACACAGATAAGAACGTGTCTGCTTTCCACAGCTTTAGAACGAGCGACTGATAATGGATTTTGGAAAGCTGCTGATATTCCCTCATCACTCACCGTCCAGACGTGATCATCTTCATGGGTAGAACCAAGCAGCTGACCATTAATTACGGTGTCCTAGGAGAGAAATCTAGAGTAATTCCATGAGTAAAAGCCCACCACATACCAGGGGTTGTTATAACGGCTCAGGTGTCAGAGCTGATACACTCTATGTGTGCGAATAGAATTGGATATCGAGAGTTTGTAGAGAACTCGTTCTGCATGATTTGACTGGAGTTGATATAATAAAAGCAGCTAAAGGGGTTTATTAGAATCATAACAGAGTTGTGGAAAAAGTCGCAAGTCTTTGGATAAAGAAGGCAATCTCTCGAATTGATATTGATTATAATCGTATATATATATATATATATATATATATATATATATATATATATATATGAACAAAAAGTAATAAGACAAACAGGAATATTTTTTATATATGTTATTTATTCTCAACTAGTTTCGACCTTAGGTCATCGTCAGGAGAACATTTCTTATTTGAAGAAATTGTTTTTAGATTTTTTGAAAGGGAGCATTATGGAAGAACTCTAAAAATTGGAGTATTTTTGAGGGTTTGACATGCTATTAAAATCCTGGTGGAAGAGTGTGTTAGTAGTAACAAGTCCATCTGTTCCGTGAAAAACCTCCTTGAGGTGGGTTATTTTTATATGTGAGGGAGGGTTCTTGGGAGTTGTGTATATGCCCATATATGTATACATATAAATGTATGTGTGTGCATACATATATGCGTGTGAATGTGAGTGTGTGTATGTATCTCGGTACTGTGCGCATGACATTTAGATTTTTAATTGGGTCAAAAGTGGCTTGTTTGATGTGTGGCCGACAATGTTTGTTTATACATACACACACATATATATATATATATATATATATATATATATATATATATATATATATATATATATATAAAAAGTTTATTTGTAGTACAAAATTTAATGAGGACGCGTAGAAGCATATGCATTATGTAAAAAATTTTTTTTTCTTAAAAAGAAAGGAAAAGGGTACCCTAGTTTTGATTTAAAATCAGAAATAAATTTCTTCTTTTCGCTCAATACCTCAGAGAAAATTACATTGAAAGATGGTAAAAAAAAGTGTGGTTGAAGACAACGAATAAGACAAGAAGCAGTGAGAACAAGGAAAAAAGTTTGTTCTTTTTTTTAACTCTCAGAAAGAGAATTCGCAAAATATCCGAAACTTAAAACTCACGTGGGGGGGTTCGGAAATTACGGGTGCCCCGTTCGATAAACTGAGGCTTGAAATGCCGAAAAGGAGTAGCTGTTGTGATTGTTTTTGCACGCACAGGATGGGTTGAGTGCGAGAAATGAAGAGCGACTCAAGGATTTGAAGTTGTAGTTCGCTATTGGAACTACAAAGGACTGAGAACATCGCAGGATGGTAGGAGCGGGCACAGGCAGAGTTTCTTAATAGGTGTTGTCCTATGGTGGAAGGAGTATTTAAGCCTGCAGCTGTGGGACAGTCCACGTTGCCTGAACGGATGTTGTAGGGTATGTGCTGCTTGATTCGAGACTCCAGTCTCAAGGTAGTACGATGTAGCAAATCTCGCATTTGCAAGTAAACTTATAGATAAGGTGGCTTTTGTGATGAGGGGCAATACTATCCTTGAGATTAGGAGGAAACAGCACATTGGACTTAAGGACTATCCGAGGATTGATGGAATTAAAGCAACGATGGACAGACTTTTTAATTTTGTCTAACAGAGGAATGGAAGATTTGCCCAGCCAAGGAAGTCTTAGGTAGACTGGGCATTTTCGGGACCAAGTTTCGGAAGGGTTGAAAGCTGCGCACATTTGTATTATAGTGGCATTGACCAAGTTTTCAGGGTAACCGTTCTTAATTAACGTAGTTTTAATAAAGGAAAATTCCTGCTGGAGTTTGGATTTGGAACAGATCATAAAGGCTCGATGAATCAAGGTTTTTATTAAGTTAATTTTACGTTGAGGGGGACAAAAGGAACCCCAACGTGTATAGGACCAGTAAAAGTAGGTTTACGGTAAATAGAGGTAAGAATTGTACTATCTGTTCGTTCCACTAGAACGTCGAGAAAAGGTCGAGAAAAGGTAAACAATTATTAGCCTCAAATTCACACGTAAAAGAAAAGGAGGGGTGTAAGTTATTAAGACGGTGAAAAAATAGTCTGCATTCAGATCTAGTAGAGAAAATGGCAAAAGTATCATCCACATATCGTTTGTAGAACAGTGGGAGATGGTTATTAGAGTGAAATAATGCCTCTTCTTGAAAGCCAACGAATATATTTGCCAGGGCCGCTCCAAGGGGACTACCCATCGCTTTTTGTATTCCTGACTCCTTTACATTTGTTAAGACTATACAAAATCTTCCTTTGAATCTCCACCAGTCTTTCTTCTGCTCTTTCGATATCAATAGTTTATACACTAATGTCCCATTGGATGAAACCATCACTATCTGCACGGATATTTTATACCGTAGCCACCTTGACCCTCCTCCTATTCCTGAACCAGTTTTTATAAAACTGATCAACAACGCCACAAAAATATTCAATTTAGTTTTAACAGCTGTATTTACGAACAAATTGATGGCATAGCGATGGGTAGTCCCCTTAAGTTATATATATATATATATATATAGAAGGGTCTTCTAATTTGCTTGAAGCATTGTGTTTATATTGGTTTATATTGGTCACTAGAACTGAAGTTGTTGCTAAGCAACAATTTCAGTTCTAGTGATCTTTTGTAGAATGGGTTTTAAGAAATATTAAGAATTAAGAATAAATCATAGGTTAACAAACAACACTACAGTTACCTTCTTTTTTCTTTAGACTTGCATTGTGATAGCCTTCAAAACCAACCAATAAACCAATATATATATATATATATATATATTATATATATATATATATATACTAGACAATATATATATATATATATATATACTAGACAAAACGTGACCCGTTGGGTCACCCATTAAGCTCTCTCTAGTTGATTAGGGAAAAGAGTTGGATCTGCCAAAATATCATCTGCTTTTCATTTTTAAAAACGAACTAAAATTTATTAAATTGATTATTTAAGATCAAGTTTTTGTAGGACTCCAATAGTAGTAACATAATGAGCATCAGTAAAAAAGCAAAATAATATTACACATATAATTTATTTTTGATATATTTAAAACGTTTTTTTCGTCCATTTTGATCAAGATGCCTGCCAAGAGGCTACTTAAAATCCGTTTTTACAAAATAAATTGTAACTTTTGCAATTGAAAAAATTCACACTGGATTGTCCAATTGAACACATATCCTAGTAGATAAAGGGGTTAGATTAAGACAGTTCTAAATGCCAGTTATCTCTAGACTGCAGGTTCAATCCTGGTCAGGGACAGCAGTAACATAGAATAATAATTAACACAGCTTAACACCTGTCCCCAGTTATGGTTAGTGGAATGAGAACAGGATACCCCCGTGGACCTAATAAGGGTTGGGTTCAAAGTTCCATGATGGCTCCCAATTACAAGATGGTTCCCGAGTCCGACAAGAAATACCTGAAGAAGACCGGAGGGCACATCACCCGAAACTTTGTACAGATAACAATGAAGACGAGAACAATAGTCTGAATAATACAAATAATGGTAATCTTTGCGGAGTTCCGTCCTGGCTTCCTGCATCGAAGCGGTATCACTTGAAAAAAAAAAAAAAAAAAAAAAAAAAAAAAACCAAACTGTATACAGGGTGACTCAGAAAAAACAGATCCCAAATTATTTATTTATTTTCCATTAAACTAAACTTAAACCCCAACCCAAAATCCTAAACCCTAAACCCTAGTTGTTTTTGTTTTTCACGCTGCTTCCGCTACGGACTTCAATCGTAGCTGGTGTTTTTTTTTTCAGCAGTCACCGGCAAGCATTTTGAGGCCATGACGGAACTTCGCAAAGATAACAATTATTTGTATTATTCAGACTGTAATATCAGAGTGGTATATATTTGATTGATACTATTTTATGCATAAATAAAAAGACTAGAGACAAAGTTTATTTTTTAAAAGCCATACGTAATTAAAAACAACCTTAATCCCCTAAAACCGTAACCCAATTCGCAAAATGTTAATTCATAGACTGTAGTTAAATTGTCATTGGGTACCAGCAAAAAATTTTCCGTTTTAATTTTCCAACCTAAGTCAGAAGTCAGTCCTACATTCTATGAATTAACATTTTGCGAATTGGGTTACGGTTTTAGGGGATTAAGGTTGTTTTTAATTACGTATTGCTTTAAAAAATAAACAACAACAAAAACCAAATTACTATACATTTAATTAACCATTGAAATTAATTATTGATCTATTATTGAGACAGTTGTTTTGTGTTAATATAGCAATGTATAATTTCAATTAAACTTAGTTGAAAAGATAGTTTTCAACATTAAATGTATAGTAATTTGTGTTTTTTGTTTATTTTTTTTAAGCAATGCGTAATTAAAAACAACCTTAATCCCCTAAATCCGTAACCAAATTCGCAAAATGTTAATTCATAGACTGCAGTTAAACTGTGATTTGGTACCAGCAAAAAACTTTCCGTTTTAATTTTACCGACCTAAATCAGAAGTCATCTAGTTTGTTTTAGTTTTAACTAAAACAAACTTTTAAGCCCGAAGAAAACTACCCCCACGGTAGTCAATGTTTGCTCATTTGAATTCCATAATATTTAAATATATAACTATTTTTTTTTACCCAACATGAAATATTTTTAAAAGTAAGTTTAGTACTCTATGAATTAATAATTAAAGTAATTTAAAAAATCTATTTTAAAGCATGATTTCAATTTCGTAAAATTTACGCTCAACTAAATTGAAATCATGCAGTAAAAAGATACTTTTGTTTCTCTGTGGTCTGGAGAAAGGAAGGGGCGAATCTACCTAGATTTAGGAGGGCTTGGGGGGTGTTTGCCTGTAAAAAATCAGCAGGCACCTCCCACTCTGTATAACTCGACTGCTCACAATAACTCTCCCACTCACCTTAACTCTATATAGAGTGAGTGGAAGAGAGCCAGGTCTGATTTAACAGGGATTGGTCGGTTGTTGACTTAATTGCTAATTACCCCTAATTAAAACCAATTAAACTGAATTTTTTTCAAACGCTTTGTAGTGCTAACACCAAGGAATATCTAAGTATAAATATTGTGTCCATAACATAAATAGAAAAATATCCTTTAGCTGGAGAAGGTTGATAAACTCAGCTTTAGTATAAAATAGATAATAGATACTTCTATATTTACATTCCGTCGAATTTATTCGCCTATTTTGTACACACATACAGACACACAGACACGAACACTGACACATACACACGCACACACACACACACACACACACACACACACACACACACACACAAACAAACAACACACATATCCATCAATAAATGAACCAGATGAATTTAAATACCAAAAAATCCTGAAAAAATACATGTATCGGTATAATACATAAAATTACCTATTTGCTCCAAAATCAAGTCAATCTCACAGAGATTTGAATATATCTGATCTCAGATGTATTTTCTGACCCATATAGAATTTCTTAATTAATTAAAATTCCAATTATTATTTAAATATGATATTCTTGTGTTTACTGTGAGATTCATTTTAATTTTGACTGCTAGAATATATATCAGACGATTTTTCTACGATTGATAAAGAACTAGAACATGTAAATAATTTTTTTCATGTTGACAACGTCAAACCTAATTTGAAATATATCCAAATAAAAAATAATTTAATTAAGTAATTTAAATGATTCCATCAGTAAAAATCAATTATAAATTAACCAACAGCTTTTGAAATTTGCATTTCCTATGATATGTTATATTGAGAGACATACCATTTAAAATATTATATTGAAATATATGGTACATAAGATTTTATGTGTAACACCGCATATGACAAATTATCTTGACAAACGTTGTATGGGAAATGTGTTATTGCGATACTTTGCATGCATTTTATATATAAATGCATTATATATGAAATGATATGTTCGGATATATTGCATATGAACGTTATACTGGAGTGACAATAGTTTTGATCTAGAATATTTGAAATTTTAATGTCAGTATATAAAATATGAGACTATTGTAGAATATAAATAAAGCTTACAGAGTGGCCTATTGCCGGTATCAGCCGAACAGAAAGGGAGACTATCCTCTTTTCGCTAGCACTAGCCTCTGGAGATTTTTTTGTGATGTGGAGTACCACACCAACCTTCAGCTCCCAACTACTTTGCTGCACAGATGAGATTACTCAAATGGTGCTACTCATGCGAATATCCGTATCAAACCCTGAAACTTTCGATTCCTAAGCGAATAATCTACCGACTAAGCGAAACTAGTCTAATATCTTAGATTATAAACAAAATAAAATTCTTAATAAGCTTTTATATTTAGACTTTTTTCCAAACTGCTCCTAAGTCTACGTAAAAAGAAAGGGCAAATCAGTATATCTGTACGATACGACTAGTCCTCACTTACCAACAGACATATATGCGATCGCTACTCTGTAACAGTAAGGAATAAGTTCAAGATCATCCAGGAAACATCTCAATGCATACTCAAATGAAGAATACTAAAATTTCACCTTGAAGCTGCTGCAGAATACATACCGACCAAACCAAGAGCAAAACACACTGTTCTCTGGGAGACAAAAGCAATTAGAGTAAAGAGAATAATATTTTTTTAAAGTATCCGAACGCAATAAAACAAACCCAACTAACATCAAAATGGCAGTTATAAATTGCAGCCACGGCCTTGAAGGATTGAATGACAAGGCTTGACCTCATCCTGATCCTTCCGATGGATACCGTGAGAATCGGTGGAGAAGACCCTCTTCCGGTTTAGATTAGAAAGAGATTTTTAGTCAGATCGGCCAAAGCCACGACGGTGGTAAGTCGTGCTATGCACGGTGCCGACTAAATCTGCGCAGGTAGTCTGGTGGGGATTTCAGAATAAAATATGATCTAAGTTAAATCGAAGTCTTGTGTTATTATCTAAAACTACCAATGACACAGGGCTTCTGATAAAGAGAAATCCCCAATGGAAGACCAGACACGAAGTCCCCAAGACGAAGACCAGACGCTAGAAGAATAGAAGTAAGAAAGTAAGGAAAGAGAGTATACAACACTAACAGAAACATAGAGAAGAGAACAGATACAATACACCCAAGAGCAAAAAAATCAAATCAAACATGCAGTAGAAGACGGATAGTTGCGATTAGCATGGCAAACCGTAAACGAAATTATTGGCAGAAAAAGTACCTCTAGATCAAAGCTAAAGGCAAACAACGAAAATGATAGACTCCGGAAATGTAAAGACCACTACCAAAAACTGTTAGGAACCCCCTAAAATCATAGAAAACAACACCCAACAATAATGAATAACCAACTAGACATAAGGCTAGAAGATTTCACAATGGAGGAAATTAATGATTTACTTAGAAAACTAAAAAATAGAAAGACATCAGGTCTCGACGAAATACCCCAGAGGTCTGGAAAATAAGGAAATTTGATGACATATTACTTAGACTATGCAATGCAGTATACAAACAAAACACGATAGAAAGATGGACAAAGGGATGCATCCTCCCATTCACCCAAAAAGGAGACCTAGGAATCGCTAAGAATTACAGAGGCATAGCCGTCACAGCTATAGCCGCTAAGATATATAATGCACTTCTCCTTAATTGTATCCGACCCGAAGTAGAGAAAATCCTTAGAAAAAAAACAAAATGGATTCTGCAGGAATATATCCATATTCTCTGAGATCCTGACTATTCGACGAATCATAGAAGGGGTACGAACAAATAAACTTGAGGCAACTCTACTGTTTGTAGATTTCTCCAAGGCATTTGATTCCATACACAGAGGGAAAATTGAACAAATACTATTAGCATACGGACTCCCCAAAGAAAGGGTCACCGCCATAATGATGCTCTATCAAAACACCAAAGCAATGGTACTCTCACCTGATGGCGACACTGACTTCTTTGACATTATCGCTGGAGTCCTACAAAGAGATACGCTAGGTCATATATATTTATAATATACATAGATTACGAAATACATAGATTTGAACATTATTAGATGCCATAAAAGAAAAAGGGCTCACACTAAAAAGGCAAGAAGCAGAAGATATCCACACAAACGATCACGGATACGGACTATGCAGATGATCTAGCACTTCTTACAAATACACCTGCACAGGCCTAATCCATGCTACAATGCCTAGGAAGGGCAGCACGGAACATCGGCCTACATGTGAACTCCGATAAAACAGAGTTCATGTGTTTTAAAAACGAAGGAGACATCTCCACACTCGATGGCAAACTCCTAAAATCGGTAAAACAATTCACATACCTAGGCAGTAATATCTCATCAACACATAGCGATGTTAATACATGCATAGGAAAGGCATGGTCTGCTATAAACAAAGTGTCAGTCATGTGGAATTCCGATCTCACTGACAAGCTAAAGCGACAATTCTTACAGGCCGTAGTTGTATCAGTGCTACTGTACGGCTGCACCACCTGGACCCTAACGAAGTGACTGGACAATAAACTAGACGAGAAACTGTTGTACGGCCACCTGCCCCATATCACACAAACTATCCGTGTAAGATGAACGAGACACACCGAACACTGCTGGAGAAGCAACGAAACGTTCTTCTATGGAAGCCATCACGTGGGGACGCCAGCGTGAGCCGACCGGCAAATACATACATTGGCTAGCTCTGCGCGGATACTGGATGCCGCACAGAGGACCTCCCAGGAGCAATGAATGATAGGGAAGGTTGGCGAGAGATTGTCATGGATATCCGTGCTGCCGACGCGACATGATGATGATGATGATGATGATGATGATGATATTTAGACTATCACTGCATTCCATCAGTTTGGCTGGCTCTAAACATCCCTATAAAAATATCGACTATGTTATGTTTGGCTTTGCTTAATAGTCGTTATTGGACAGACGATATTTCTAATGGACAAAGTTTCTTATGAACATATTTGTACGTATAGTTTTTAAAAGATTAAATATAGTCGAATTTAAAATAGAACTTCATTTTATGAATTGCAAATATTTAAAAAAATTCTAATAAATATCAAGAATCTTTTATATTAATAAATCTGGATATAAGTGGTTTAGAATATTACTAGCAATTTTTGAACGCACTGAATAGAATAATGTGACTGATTCGATACTAATTCAATTGCAAATGTCAGAAAATATCTTGATGTTTTAACACCCAGTATTAAAACCTTTGTTCAAATAAATTTATACACAACATGTTTAAATCAGGTTTGAAATTTCTGCTGAGGTTTTGGCTCGAAATTTATAGAAAAGAGTGAATTTTTCCTTTTTGATGTTTTTGAATTTTGATTAATTTCACATAATGGCATTAGATCAACAGAGATAACTTCCAAGATACGTGATAGCTTTCAAAATGTGTCAGTTTTTGTTGTATGTCTATTAATATACATTACAGCTTCTTTTGCTGCATTCTTAACTGTACTATAGAGAAGAATGAATAATCTGTATGATGTGGATGATATACCTACGCACATCTACATAAACATGTTGTAGAATATAATGACAAATTGGGAATTCTGACGAGGAGAGACTATATAATCGGTAACCATACAAATCACTTGATTATTTTAAAAAAATATATATATAAAATATAAAGAGTGTAATTATTTTTTCTAAGAGTAAAAATTAAGAAATTATTAATTATATGACCGTTATCATCTTGCAACACCCTGTGGTTAAAAATCAGACCGTACAAATGACCCAAGATGGAATGCAAAAAAATAAATCATGATTATCTGGTGTTGCTTAACCGCCGAATTCTTATTTCTTATCATTGTATCTCATGTAAATGATGGACAATTCCGTTTTTATCATAAAGTAAAAATGGAAAGATAAAGGACATGCCACACAGAAAATATGAAACAAGTAAAGGAAAAAGGATTTTTGTTGTTAAAAATAGTCTTTTTCGACAACTTTATTTAGACTAATCTGAATCTTAAAAACGTTATGCTCTGACAGTAGGGCCTATAATAACTCTGAAGATATTAATTCAAACCTAGTTAACACCTCATAAGAAACTCTAAGTTCAAACATGTTCAACACCACGTAAAACATCTGAATTCAAATCTGTAAAACACTGCTTCAGAAATTCTGAATTAAAATCTATCAAACACCGCTTAAGAAAATGTTGAATTCAAACCTGTTTAACACCAGTTAAGAAATTGACCGTTTGTCATACATGCTCATGTGGAGAGGTTGGTAAATATATATGAACGGTAAGAATATTTAACCTTTGGATGACGAGACAATGTCGAATATCCATTAAAGTTAATTGATGAAAATTTTAAATAGTAACCTACTAAAGTTTCGGGAAATTAGACAACCCAAAGAAAAAAGGGGCGCGTGCAGAGGTTCGCTGCTAAATAATACAAACTAAGGAAATGAAGATTCACTGGAGTCTTCGAGTGTTAGAATTTCTTGTCACTTTTCTCGGGGAAAATTAAGCAGAGACTGACTACATAAAGACAATTCAAAAGATTTATTACACGAGAGAGAAAGAGAGAGAGAGAGAGAGAAAGAGTGAGAGAGAGAGAGAGAGAGAGAGAGAGAGAGAGAGGGGAATGGAGAGCACATCGGTGTTGTTTATTGTAAAGAAAGGTATAGACAGGGTATTGTGCAGTGACATGCCGTGGTTTTTAAGGTTTTCTGAAGAGATAAAGAACGTCAAGGAATCAGTTTATTATCATTGTGGTACAGAATCGTATTGGCTGTGCAAGAGTTAATGGCTTTATTTTCATAAAACAGAGATATCGTAAAGTTTAGATTCCACTCGTGTCTACATCCACCCTGTTGGCAAAACTTAGGATACACAAACTGTAACCTCTGCAGTGAAGTAAGTACCCACTAAAATGTAAAAAAAAATGTGTCCGAATCTATATAGCATCTGATTTGGAAGCTATAGTTCTGGAACTCTGGAGAGTATGGAATACCTCTTCATTGTTATAACTCCTAAGTCTACACTGAAATGGAATGGGAGTACCAGCTAAGGTCGAATCTATGGGCCAAATAGATGCGTCTGAAACTGATTCGTATTCAATATGAACGTGGACATCAACAAAAATACTTACTTTATACTTAAAATACTTAGAAACAACTAAACAAAAATGTAAATATGAATGTGATTCCTAAATCTCTAGGCATATGATGAGCCTAAAAGGGTTGCTATACCACAAAAAGCAATCGATCAAACAATCCATTATATATATATATATATATATATATATATATATATACCAGTCCATCCGCTCGAATAGGATATGACACAAGGTTAATCTTTTAAGCAGATTTGAATTCAGTGTTTTTTACGCGGTGTTTAACATAGTTCTTCTTTTCCTCGACTGTTTACCATACCAAGATTAAACAGCCGAATCTTTCTTACTATTCACCCATATTGGTTGAGAGAATAGTTGAATACATACCTTTCTCAAGCGTATCCTGATTAAATGTGAAATGCAGTCAGCTTCGCATATAACCATATAATTTATTAAATTGTATTTTTTCTAACAGAAAAGTTGCAAATTTCTTAATTGTTCTATGCGGTCACGGATACTTTAGCGTGGATATATATATATATATATATATATATATATATATATATATATATATATATATATATATATACAGAAGTGTAAGAACGTGGGCATCAACAAAAATATAAGGTTTTCTGATGAGGTAAAGCACGTCGAGAAATCCATCTTAAACAAGACTTGGAAACAACACCCCACGAGAAAATGTCTGTACAGCTACCTGTCCCAGATCACACAAACCATCCGTGTAAGACGAACGAGACACGCCGGACACTATATTCATATTTACATCCGCTCGAAACAGAGGTATCGTAAAGTTTAGATTCCACTCGTGTCTACATCAACCATGCTGGAAAATTTTGAATTCAAACCTGTTTAACATCAGTTAAGAAATTCACCGTTTGTCATATATATTCTCCTGAGGTAAATATATATAAACAATTAGAATATTTAACTGTTTATCTATTTATATATATTTGTAAATAATTTTCAAGTATTTTGAATAGATAGCATTTGCAAATATAATATTCTAATGCGAGTTCTCCCCCTTTGTAAATGCGGATTTGTCGCATCGGGATATTGCTTAACAAGTAACTGATGCTCACCATTCCTACTTTAGTGACACTTTTAGTAACTAAGGGTTTCACAGCTGTGTTCATGCAGCTGATTTAACTAAATGCAACACTTATAATTGAATACCTTATAATAGCACAAGAGCTAGTTATTGAAGTGGAATGAAAATGTGAAGGAAATAACTGAATAAACAGTGAATTCGACAAAGAAAAGGCTTTCATTTTCGCCCGATGCATGTTAAAACGTGAAACTGAAAGTTGCAAATGACATATTTCCATTGTAAGATTTTAATATAATATATGAGCATTGTAACAGGATATATATATATATATATATATATATATATATATATATATATATATATAAGAGTTTTATAATTTGCCAAAAGCATTGTGTTTATATTGGTTTGGTGGTTGGTTTTAAAGGCCATCACATAGAGAGAGAGGGGGGTGGAGAGGGATTTTGTTGAATATTTGTTATTTTCACTCCTTTTGAGTTTTTCACATCAGTGTTAGCTGATGGTATTTTACTGGAGGCTGAGTGACAACAAGTTTCGGATTGCAGCAGTGCAGTAGTCTGGATGGTCTCAATTCTTCCTCTGATTTCCAGATCCTCCAGTTTTTTTTCCAAGTCTATTGGGACTGTTCCAAGTACATCAACTACAATTGGTATCACTTTCACTCATATTCCACAGCTTTTTAAATTCTCTGGCAAGGTCCAGGTATTTACCTATCTTTTCACTTTTCTGTGATCTGCTGGAACCGCAAAGTCTACCAGTTGACACGCCCCCCCCTTTTTTTGTTAATCAACACTAGGTCTGATCTCCTGGCTGGTATAGGGTGAACCATCTGTATCTCAAAGTCCCAGAAAATGTTATGCGTTTCATTCTCAAGAACAGATTTTGGTTCATGCATATACCATTTTGTTGGGTGGTTAAAATTTAATTTTTGCATAATTCCCAGTGGATCACCTTCCCAACCCATTCTTGCCTAGTTTTGTATTCCCGTTGTGCTAGTTTGCTACATTCACTTAATACATGGTTTACAGTATAATCTCTATCACTGCACAGTCTACATTTACTGTTTTGTTGCATATTATCAATTCTTGCTTTGATATAATTTGTTCTTAAGGCATTATTTTATGCAGCAATTATTAGTGATTCAGTTTGTCTTTTGAGATTTCTTCTTCTTAACCATATCCACGTCTATTTATGTGCAACCTCTAACGTTTGCCGTTTGGAGTGACCATATAATTGTTTTAACTCCCATCTTTGTTTTCTACTTTTGTTGTTTTTTCTGTGTGTCCATATATTAATCTGCTGTTGTTGGCTGCCATAAGTAATCTTTCTTTGCTTTTTTGTGTATTCTTCGATTCCTTGGATTGTGACCTCTACACAACCCTCTATGTTGGCAAGACCTCTTCCGCCTTCTTTTCTTGGGACATATAGCCTATCTTTACCATATCTAGGGCGTAGAGCCTTGTGCATCGTCATTAATTTCTTAGTCATTTGGTCTACCTGTCTGAGTTCTTCTTCTGTCCATTTTAAGAATGGCCCCGAGTATCTCATAACGGGGACGGCCCAGGTATTTATTCCATTGATAGGATTTCTGCTGTTGAGCTTGGTTTCTAAGAGCTTTCTTGTTCTTCTGAGGTATTCTTTTTTTAACTTTTTCTTTCATCTCTGTTTACTTAATATTGCATGCTTCTAAAATTCCTAAGTATTTGTAACTTTCTTTTTCTTCAAGTGATTTTATAGTGTCCTGATTTGGTAGTTGTATTCCGTCCATTAATTTTATTTCCCCCTTTTTCATTACTAGCATAGCTCATTTTTCGATTCCGAATTCCATCCCTATATTTTGGCTATATATTCTGATGGTTTGTACCATGGTTTCTAGTTCTTTTTCATTTTTTGCAATTTTTTATGTCATCCATGTACATAAGGTGGTTTATATTTTCCTGAGAGTTAGTAAATTTGTATTGCCCTGTGCATTTTCTGAGTATATGATTGAATGGCATCATAGCTATAATAAATAGTAGTGGTAATAGTGAGTCTCCTTGGCAAATGCCCCTTTGGATTTTTACTTCTACCAGGGATTGTCCTCCTGCTTTTAATTGGACCCTTCAGTTTTCCATGGCTTTTTTGATAAAATTCATGATGTTATTGGATATTTTGTACATTTTTACACATTCTAAAATCCAAGTATGTGGGACCATGTCATCAGCTTTCCTGTAATCAATCAATGCCATTGCAACACTTTTCGCCAATCTTTAACTTCTTTATGGATGTTTTGAACTATATAAAGTAAGTCATGTGTTCCTCTTTTTCCCTTGCAGCATCCTTTCTGTCCTTCTGGAAAAAGCTTACGCCAATTAAGTGAAAAGCATGTCTTCTTTTGTAATAAAAGAAGACATAATTTTCACTTAATTATCTGTCAATATTGTTCACATCAGGGACAGAGAAGTTATGGGTCTAGAATTGCTAGGGATATTTCCTTCTTTTTTTGTGTGTGGGTCTTTCTGGATTAAAGTAATTATTCCTTTTGTCATCCATTCCGGTACATCTGTTTCCTGTAAGCATCTGTTGAGTTGCTGGACGATTCACTGGTCGATTGTATTATTATTATTATTATTACTAGCAAATATATGCACTCTCCGGGTGCAAGTATTTAAGTTTTAATATAATAAAACATATTAAATTAGAAAGGCTAATGAAACTGAATAAGAATGCAGATAAAAAGATTTGGAACAGAGGGAGTATGATTGAAAAATAGAACAACTTTGAAACTAACACTTCCATCATTTTACCTTACTCCCGTCTTTCATTGGTAAATTTTCCTGAGTTAGCTATTTAGTTAAAATAGGAAGTAAAGAATAAAATTACAGTTATTTCTTCTTGTTAAGGGATTTCTTTTAAGATTTATTTCTGAGATTTTTGCTCATATTCAATAAGATAAAACCAAACAATTAGAAATCAATAATACTAAGCATATATTTATTAAAATTAAATTTTTAAGATCAATATGCAAATTAGCCTTCCCATTCACACTGTAATCAGCTATTTTGTTGTATATATAAATGTAATTGCATATTATTAGTATGTAGATATGATAAACAGTCTTAATGATGTAAAACAATTTTATTAATAACTGAGGTTTAAATAAAAAATAAAATCATAGAGAATGTGACGTTAATAACTAAGGGAATTGTGACTTGAGTAGTGATATAGTTTCGGTTACAGACAGAAAAACACACAATCTCCATTATAATAAGATTATTGCAACTCAAATACAATGGAGTTCATGTATTTCAAACAAGGTGATATTATACCAGTTCCCATATCTAGGTAGCAATATCTTATCTACAAAGCAATGTCTATAGACACATAGGAACCTTACAGCTTTTGGCAAGTCCTCTGGACGGCATCCAGTGTCTGCACAGAGCAGAGGAATATATGTTTTTGATGGTCGGCCAATACTAATAATAATTGTCTCTTATGAGTTCATCCTTACTTCTCCAGCAGTGTCTGACATGCATTGTTCTTATAGTGGACGGTTTATCAAATGGAACATAAATGGCAGTCACCAGTTGTTTAGTGAACTTTTGTTTATCACATACCGATGTCGGTTGTATGTCTGTAATTGGGCAGTGAGACTTTGGAATTATAACGTTTTCTGATAATTCATCAGATGTAGACTACTGCTGTGGTTTTATTGGTAAGTCTATTCAGTGTTTGTTGAGACAGAACACTTTGAAACTTCATGATTTATTGGTTATGCATATCTGTTGTAATTCATGTATTTATCACTAGTGTCTTTTAGACTGATTTACGGTTTTTCCTCAGTCCTCCTACTTTGATCTTGTACCACAATTACCAAAGCTTCGCTGAGTTGTGTGTATCTATGTCTGGTGTGTTTAATCGATTTCGATATTGATCGGCTAATGATTTATTTTTCCATTAATTCTTAATATTTTTTAAGAATTCTGTTTTTTTTTTGTTTTTTTGTTTTTGTTTTTTTACGGCTTTGCAGATATTGCTATTTCGATTTTGAGATTTAGTTTATACATCATCATCGGATGCATTTTTTTAATTTTCTCTAGAAAGATGAAAGCTGATTTTCTGATTTGTTAATTGATTGATTGATATTAACGGCATGTTAACACGTCAAGGGTATCCTATGACTACGGGTTAGGGAATCACGCTCATCATACTTTCATAGATACATTTTTGTGTAGTTATAGTTTAGAGTGTTTATGTTTTGTTTTGCTTTTTTGCTTTGTTTTATTTTTTGCACACAGTTGTATTGAATCTAAATAATTTCCGAACAGATATATTTTTGGTTTCTATTTTGGATGATTTTAACTGCGTGTGTATCTGTCTGAGATTCTTTTATGCCGAATGGTTAAGGAACTGCGCACATTTCATATTCATATTTACATCTTGGAGTATTGATTTTTTTTATCTTTGTTGATTGATGGATTAATTTTAATGGCATGTCAATCATTCTGGAATTTTCTTATGAAACTGCGTACATTTTACGTTTATATTTACATTCTTGTGTAGTTGTGACTTTAGAGTCTTTTCTTTTACACACAGTTATATAATGACAATTATTCCCATCTAATACAAATCATTTTTACACACTTGTATAATTCCAAGTATTCCTATATAATAATAATATCTTATACACAATGATATGCTTTCAAGTAACAATTGCTATTATTAGTAATCATTTCGTTTCAAATATTTTATATGGTTTCAAATATCTAATAATAATAATCCTTAGTAATCAATAATAGCTTCAAGTAATTAAAAAAATCTGAAGACAAATAATTTATACATACTTATATGGTATCAAGTATTCATATTCAATACAGATAATTCTCAAACATATCTATTTGACCCCTAAATGAGACATTAACATGTACTACTTTTAGCTCTGTTATTACCTATTAAGGTCTAATCTCGCTTGCTAACTATTACAAACGATTGGACTCTCTAGCTGCGGCTTTTATAATACTATACATAAACGCAAAGTAACTAGAGTAGCTTTTTGTCGATATCAGCGACAGGGGAGCCTGTCGTCTTTGTTTTTACTAGCGCTAGACAAGAGAGATTGTTTTGCGTCTAGGTGGGGCACCGCACCTCCTATCAGCTTCCCACTTTACAGATCCAAGCAGTGCTATTCATGTGCTGAGTTGACGTAAGCCGGGATTGAACCCAGAATCCTGTGGTTCCTAGGCGGGTGTTCTACAAACTGAGCTAAATTGGCCCCTCATACTCGTGTTTAAATCAACCTCGTCTGTAGTTTTGGAAACGTCTTGTAAAAAAAGAAAAAAAATTCAGCTAGAAGGAAAGTAAGAAAATACAGGGAAAAAAAAGAGAAAAGAAAGAAGGAAAATAAATGGAAATATAAGTAATTGTGTTTCACTGACAAAAACCTAAAAAAATAAAAGAAAATAAGAATGTCTGCTTTTCTTACAAGAATATATAAAATGCATTATGGCGGCTCAAGTTTGTTATGGCCGGATCAATTGTGCTGAATGGTGGGTCTTCTACTTCCAGTGTCATTGAACATCGTGGGATACGTTATGAACGAGTCAAAGGCGGAGCTGAAGCTTAAGAAATCGGTTGAATATGACAGACAGAGGATCAACGTCCGGCATTGCCCGAGATGAAAATCAAGATGTGAGTGAATAGAAATGCAGACAGAAGTTTGCGGGAAATTCAAGTTTATGTGTTGATCTTCCCTTGTCAGTATATTCAAATGCATTGGTGCAGCTGTCGTACTTTCTTGCTATTACGGCCACTCCTGTCATAACGCTCTCTACTTTCAACGCTTTGAATTCTGTGATCACTATTTATATATATCCGCGGGGATTCTACGGGAGAATGTTCAAAATTGAGGACATAAAGTGTCAGGACCTTCCGGATTTTGAACAAGTAGCGATTTAGATATTAATATGCAAACAGCTCTAAGGTTCGATTTAGATATCTACCTGTTGATTTCGGGAAAAGCTGGTATCAGGTGCTGAATAATTTGTTGCTAGATGTTACGATTTTAGTGGCCATCCTTTAGGCTTCAACTAAGAGCGCTTGTCCAGCAGAGATCTTCTGTGTTAAGCAAAACGCGTCTTTGGTAAGAATCCTTTTGGTTGTTCCTTGGTGATCCTCAGTCTTGCAGGTCCTTCGTCAATGGTTACAAATGGACGTCTCTCAGTATCAATGATCAAGTAGTTAACCAGCCACGTATTCGGGAAGTTGATTGGCTGAGGTTTAAACCACATGATCTCGCTTAGTCTATAAATGTAAGCGGTGTATTGCAGCACGGCTTATATCCACCAAATAATCCAACACTAGGGGAAATATTAAGGCGATCATTCGTTTCCTCTAGACCAGGGATCACCAAATATTTTTCACAAGGGGCCGAATAATTGAAAAAATAATGAGTGCGGGCCACATTACTATTGTGTTCAATACTTACTAGCCAGAACGAAAGCTCTGAGAAAAACATGTAAAATAAAATTCATCTTTCCATGTTATATTCACGGATGAGTGGCGTAAGATGCACAAATACAAATTTAACCAACATATTGATTTTCAAAACATTATCAAAGAATGGAACATTAGCAGCAAGGTCGGCGGGCCTAATAAAATTCCTCCGCGGACAGCATCCGGCCCGCGAGCCGTAGTTTAGTGACCCCTACTCTAGACAGTACGGTTAGACAATACGATTATGCGTTTTATGTTTGATTATATTTCATAGTTTTATTTTTAGATGGAATTTTAATCTAAAGATAAAATAAATTGATAAATAAAATTGGTCATTAATGTAACGAGTGCAAAATCAATAATAACATTGGAATTGATAACGGCCAAGTTACACTGAATAAATTGTTACCAGCCAGATTATGGTGAATTCTCGCTAAAAGTATTGATTCCAGCTAGATCATCGTGTTTTATAGACCTTTCCTTTTCTTCTGACAATCTGATATTTATCTGTTTCTAAGCTGTAGCAAGTCATCTACTCTGTTATTTAGCATCTTCTGGGATGATTCCTGTTCCTTGATCTTCCTTATTTGATCTTCTTGGTCTTTGCGTCCGTTATTGTTCTTAGTTACGAAGAGAAACCTTGGAATATTTTTGCGACGTCTTTATTTAACCCAGGTTAAACCAGCATTTGTGGGAGAAATAGCCATGTAGGAGACACGTTTGCTTCCCCATAAAAACACAGTTAAACTCTCCTTTGTAAATATACTTCCTCTTCTCCCGAATCACTTTGGCCATTCAGAGAACAGAAAAAAGTCAGCGCAAGGACAATCGCTGTCAATTTACTTTTACGGATTTTCCAGGATTCAGTATTATTTTTAATTTCTACACTGCCGTACATAATCGATAGGAAACCTATCAATTATATAACAACCGAAGTTAGGCATGTTTAGTACTGAATTGAGCACCTAAGTAACAGCAGGTACTGTAAGCGATCCGAGTCCTTCCTTTATCAAAATGACTTGATTTGGAATTAAATAACCCCAAAAGAGTTGATATGCAGTAAAACAAGTCAAAACAACGTTACCTACCAGCTTTCGTTTCTTTTCGGGGTCTATTGGCATATCAACCATCATGGGTTATTTAATTCCAAATCCATCCCCGTAGACGAAAAGTAGTTATAATATTTAACCCATAGGTGTGGGGATAAGGTGATTCATACTTTTGCCAAGAATATTAATCCAAAGCTGGTCGTAATTGCTTGACTGGATTTTGAACCGATTGTCTACGATTTCGCAGTCGGGCACGTTAGCCACTGCGCGTCGGTAACTCTCCTCAAATTTCTTTTAACCCAAACTGCTTTAAACAGTAGTTGTAGACAGGCCACTCTGAAAAGGTGCTTTTTAAAAGATTTTCTCAGAAAATGAGTTAAACTTTCTTACGCATTATCGCAACCCCCATAGTGCGTCAGACTAGGAACAGCAACGTTCCTGGTTCGATACCAGCCCACGCAAACTCAGCGTGTGAGTAGCAAAGGAACTCTGTTGTAAGGGTGAGTAACTGATGGTAGACCCCAAAACAATATCCTTTGTCTAGCGCTAGCTAAAAGAGGATAGACTCCCTCGGTATCTGGCTTATACTGACATTAGGCCATCTCGTTGACTTTACTTACTTTAATTCATATATAGACCAACACCTCCGTACGAGAAGAATGTGACAAATGGTCAATTACTTAAGCGGAGTTTAACAGATTTTGATTTCAGTTTTCTTTCTCCTAGACTTATTGCCCATCACTATCACTATCTGACTGATAACGACTTCACGCCACCCCGACGACGACTTTATTTAGGCATCATCGAGAACTTTGGTAAAAAAGATATATAACCAGGCTGAATGCTTTTATTCTGCACATTCCCAGTTTCATTAAATTTAACGTGCATACGCAATATCCTTGACTTGTATAGAAAGGTAGATTGTGGAAAATCACATTAAATTCATCTCTCTCATGTGTGTAGGATTTATACTAAAAATACAGTCGTCCTTGCAAAACAAGATAGCTAATATAGCACTAAGCACTGGTGCTAAAATAAAGCTAGCACATGACAAAACCAGTTAAATTAAACCTGTTGTTCCTGCGCACTTCTTTTGTTACGCGACTAATTGTTGTATAAAATACTAACTGTATCTACTCGGCCTTGCTCGGGTAACATAGTATCTGAGTAAATATAAGTATACACTTTTAAAATCTCATATTGCTCACCATTGGATATTTTCTCCCTATTTTCTTATCCAACAACTGGTAATTTGGTTCTTAGTGACACCAAATGAATTCAGGGGTAATAACACCATTTATTTGTTTTAATCTTTCGATATATTACTTCACTCTGAAATAATTGATACATACACTAATATATGTTTTCGTAGATATATTGCTTTACGTGAATCGTAAGCAACCTTCGATACTTTTTAGAGCCCGTTCCAGTGTGAGTCTGGGCGGATGTAAAGAAACCCTGCTAGAGTGTTCCGTGCTTAATGTAATTAGCTGTAGCTAATGGTCAAAACTGTTACATTATTAGGTTTTCACACCAGTTTTTATTTGTTATTTTTCAATGAAATCTCAGAGACATGAAATCTCTTCAGGTTTCAAGTATCATAGCCGATCTTAACCATGCTCTTGTATGTATAGCTTCGGTTCTTCTTCGCAACTCCAATTTCTTCAGCCTCCCCGTTCTTTGCGACAGGTCCAAATTCATCAATTACAATTAGTGTCACTTTCAGGTTCCAGAGTTGTTTTAGCTTTCAGGCAAGATCCTTTCTTTCATTTTTACCATAGTGTGCCGATTGAATAGAAAAGTTCCTTGAGATGACAGTAGTTGTTGCAGTAGTAGTAATGTGAGTATCTAATCCATTTCCTGACAGCGAGGGTAGTGGGGGTGCTTGTCAGCTTGGCAGTACCATTTCCTTTTGTTTTGGTTTTTTCTTTCTTTCTAACACATCGTCAACATGTTGAACCCAAGGATTCTTAACTCCTGGGTCTTCCTTCACATGAGCGTTTTTTTTTTATTCTACGTTCAACTCGGCGAAACGCCTAGACGTCCTTCCCTAAGCAAGTATGCGACCCAGCACGAGAAAGAGTGGGTCGTGCAATACCTGTAGCAAAGCCCACTAAATTTCGCAAATCACTCATACGACCTAGCCGGGTGGCTAATTACCCCCTACGCACACTATTCGTCCCCTCCCCGCCTGCCTCGCAGTTATAGTAGTAGTAGTAGTAGTAGTAGTAGCCGCAGCAGCAGTTGTGATGGTACTTCTTTCGTTTTGGGGTTGTTTTTTTTTTGCTTTTTATCGATGAAAAACTTTTTTTGAGAAAATGAATAGTAATAATTAACAATTCGTCAACTTAAAATAAAAAAGATAAATTAGGCATTTTCATTTTCAATTTACTTTCTTTCTTTTAATTGATAGACGTTTTATTATTTCTTTCTAGTTTTTATTTTTTTATTTTCATGTTTTTTTTTCTTTGGTTTTGTTTCAAGTTAAACGTCATTTTCCATTTCTTCTTCATGAGCCAGTCTTCGTTTTTGTAGATTTTTCTCGATTTTTCCTTCTTTTTTTTTTTTTTTTTTTTTTTTTTTTTTACTTGTTCTGTCTTCCGATTTTTTATTCGATGTTTCCCTATCGCTTCTGTAGCATTTTTATCTTTCTTTTTCTCTTAGTATGTCTTCACCTCCCATTAGTATAACTGTCAATGTGATGGTCTGGTCATTTATGATATCTTTTTAATTCCGTTACGCTCTTTTCCATACATTAACGTTTGCTATGATTCGATTTTTTGGTAAAATTTTTCAGACACTTCTTTTTTCAATTATCTTAAAAAACAACAAAAAACGAAAAACAAAACCGCATTTGATTTTCTATTTAAGACATCATTATCCTTTCATCTTTTTTATTTTATTTTATTTATTTTTTTATTTTATTTATTTTATTTTTTTAATTATTTTTATTTTTTCCCTATACACTTTTTCTTTCTTTTACTGTATTTCCCCCTTTTCAAAGCTTTCGAATTCTTCCATGCGTTTGATTCATAGCTTTTTTCTTTGTTTCTACTTTGTCTCTTCCTGCGCTGGCTGAATCCTCTTTCTTTACAAGAAACGACTGTATCAGTTCTTTTGACATTACACTACACACTATTTTTCCTTCCCATCATAAAGCGGTCATTTTTATTTATATTATTATTATTATTATTATTATTATTATTATTATTATTATTATTATTTACAGTTCACCTTGTCACCCACCTCTGTCCTTTTTCATTTCTCGACTCATGGCTCTGCCGACGCAACCGCTGTCGATAGCACACTTTTGAATTATGTATTATTCGCTTAATTATCTTGACACTGATGCAGGAAAACGTCTGACATGAGGACGTCAATATCTAGGTAAGCAGAGATCACGGAAAAATGGAACAAAAGAAAAAAATGAAGAGAGAGAGAGGGCAATGAGAAAATCTGAATGAATCAGAACACCAAAGACCAGCTGAAGATCATTCAAAGAATGATTTTTCACTTTGTCTTTGAGGCCAATAGAAAATGACAAGAGATTTAGGCAGCATGGGCAATCGACACCGTTCGATTCCAGGACATTTTAACCATTTTTTTTTTTTTTTTGCTTTCCAGATTCCTTAGATTCTGCCAACACTTTTCAAGACAGGTTTCTTAAGAAAGCATCATTTCTTTTGTTTTTTTATATGTTGTTGCTGTAGGCTTAGACATGAACATGCTGCGTGTTTCATTGATTGATTGTTCCTTTAAACTCAGCCAGAATCGGGATATTAAGAAATATTTTCAAGAACACAGAAGGTGTAATTAAAAAGGGTTAAATTATGAAAGAAACAATTAAGTAAAAAGAAAAGATTTAAAAATTGACAGTGACAAAAATAAATGGATTGATAGTTACGAACTGCTTAGATAGAAAGATATGAACAGAATTAGACAGATAGATTCATACATAGATAAATAGATATGAACAGATTTAGATATATAGATTAGATATATATAGATTTAGATAGATTATAGATTCATACATAGATAAATAGATATACAGATAGATATAAAGATTCATACATAGATAATAGATATGAACAGATTTAGATATATAGATTCATATATAGATATATAGATATGAACAGATTTAGATATATAGATTCATACATAGATAAATAGATATGAACAGATTTAGATATAAAGATTCATACATAGATAAATAGATATGAACAGATTTAGATATATAGATTCATATATAGATAATAGATATGAACAGATTTAGATATATAGATTATACATAGATAAATAGATATGAACAGATTTTAGATATATAGATTCATGCATAGATAAATAGATGAACAATTTAGATATATATAGATTTATACATAGATAAATAGATATGAACAGATTTAGATAGATAGATTCATACATAGATAAATAGATATGAACAGATTTCATAGACAAGATTCTTAAGATAACATATGTTGCTTTATGTTTATTTTTCTGCTCTTTGTTTTTGTGGGTTTAGACATTAATATGATATGGGATTGATCGAGGGATTTTCCTTTTAACACAGACAGAATCGGGATATGAGAAATACTTTTAAGAACACAGAAGGAGTAATTAAAAAAAGTTGGATTAAGAAAATAACAAATCATAGGGAAAATAGAAAGTAAAAAGTAAAGTTTTACAAAATAGCAGTGCCAGGAGTAAAAGAATGAAAAAAAGGATTTTACGTATTATTTATTATTATTTACGTAAAATAAGGTAAACATAAACGTGTTCTGTAATAACATTTATCAGTCAAAATGTAACTTGGTTCCAACCAATAGATGTCAAATAAGGATGTAGCTATCTCTTTATATAATTTTTATATAGATTTCATAAAATTAGTTAAAATCGGATATGTTACACACACACACACACACACACACACACACACACACAATCTTTGTCTAGGATTTGACCTTGGGTACCAATGTCCATTTCTTACGTGTCCGTCCATTTATACTCACTTATGTGACGAGTATTGATTCAGCATATGATATCATCTGTCGGGGGTACAGTCTGCGCATGTTAAGCCCCACTGACAAGGCGTAATTTCTTTAGAATTTGGTTATGTATATTACCTAATATCATCCATTTTGCTTATATGATATTTATCATCATCATAATCCTCATCAGGTTGCACTAACATCACGGATATCGCCGACTCTCTCCCGGCAATTGCCCCTTCCGCATGGCACCCAAAATACGTCCAGAGCTGAATCATGTAGATTTTGACTTATTGGCCTACACTGGTGTATCTCTCTGTAGGTGTTCACAGGACAACATCACTTATGAGTTCGTCCTTGATTCTTCTGCAGTGCCCAATATATTTTACTTGGATGTTTTGTATGATAGGATTTAGGTGGCCGTATAAGTGATTTGTTGTGGGGCGCTGCTACCAAGACTTGTTCAAGACAGCACGCATCATCTTTATGTAGACTTTAACAAATGTCCAGATAAAAAAGCTGGACATCAGCTTTTTTTATCTGCACATTTTTTGGGCTTTTTTTATCTGTGCTTTTTTTTAATCTGCACATTTGTTAAAGTCCACGTGGTGCATCCATTGAGAATCACTGACACGGCTACAGTTTGGAAAAAGTTTCGCTTTATTTTATCAATGAGATCAGATTTCCCTATGATTGATAATCACTCTGTAGCAGTCCATGCCTTTAATTTACGTATATTGACATTACTTTCTGTAAATGAGATATTACTACCGATATATTTGAACTGGAGAAATGGACGATCGAGTTCAATTCCCGAACGATGCTGTTTGCATTTTATATACTGTTAATATCTTTGGGAAACGTAGGACGGACTGGTCTTGGGTAGGCCATCAATCGAGGAGAAGGAAAACTCTGAATTTAACCTGTTAATCGCTTAAATTGACCATGTGTCGCAGCCTGCTCGTGTAAAGGGTTTTGTAAATACATATATGAACTGCTGTACTAATTTGAGTGGTTTACCATCCAATGTGATAACGGCTAAGTCACGCTGAAAGCACCGGTTCCCTCTAGATCCCCGAAGTTAAGTAGCGATGATCTTTTTTTTATAACTATTGCGTGAAAACTTGAGCAACAGTAGGTACTGTAATCAGCCTGAGCTCTTTGTTTATAAAAATTACTATTTGTAATTAAATGACTTGAAAAGGCTTGATATGCTGTAAAATAACTAGCCAACTAACCATACAGTGTGGAGATGTCTTCATTAAAAAAACACATGATATTCTATAACAAATCATAAATATTTCGTTTAAGATATAAACTGTTTATTAAAACATTGAAAGGAGTGTAGATATTTATGGATGATAGTGCTGATCTTTTAATCGATCTTGGACATAGTTCTCGTTTTCACTTAGCATTTTTTTCGGTAGATCATCTTTTATTTCCTTTGACTTTTTTTCTTTTTAGTTGGGAGAAAATATCGATTTTAACGTAAACGAGATTAGTTTTCTCTCGATATGACAGACACACACCGAAAAGAAAGAAAAATGGGTGGAAAGATGAAACTTCGATATTTCTAGAGCTTTGCTTCATTCTAATGGATGCGGTATCACTGCTCTGACTTTGTTGTCACGTCCACTTTTTACCCTCAGCATCACGTTAATATGTATCGTTAAATCCATTTCCTTCAACTTGCAAGTCTTCGGTCGGCTGCGTTAAGCCTTCCTTACTACCACATACATCATCTGAAATCAAAGATTAGAAAAAAGAAGAAGAAAAAGGGAATCTGAAAATAAGAAAAATGGACCATATTTCTTGGTCATCAAATAATTTTTTCCACCCGAGAGAATACGGACCCTTTTATTGTCTCTAGTTTTTTTTTTATGTGTGTGTGTGATTCGAAGTGTTCGTTTTGTTCTTCATTCTTTGGACCTATTAGATGCAAGTCCAGTTCTGGCCGGTAGTGTTAAATCTTTCGCTCCTGCCATGTCCAATTGTTGACCACTTTGACCATCTTTTCTCTTAATTTCCTTTTCATGCACTCCTTGGACGTCCGGGAACGAAACGACGAGTAAAAGCATGATTCTCTTGTTAGCGTTCGATCTGCATAATTCTCAAATCGTCTGACTGGCTGAAACGGGTCACGTGAAGCACGAAAAAGGCTGCTGCTAGTAAATTAGCTCTATTGTGAAAAGCGAGGCAATTTATGGGACTTGTTCTGGACGCTATGAATGATTCTTTTCAGACGCCATTTTCCACAAAAATTGCGAGAAGCCATATTCAAAACTAATAAAATGTTCAGTGTTTTTATTTTCTTTATATTTTAGGTTTCTCTTTGAGATATTAGGACAAAAAAATCATGGTCCTGTGCATTTATGTCTCTGAATGAATGAAATGAAAAATGCGAATAATAATTCGCTAGTAACTATTAGTCTATTGACAAAAGACGGGCGTACGGGTAAGTAACGAAATATGCAACAAGAAAAGACTGTGTTGAATTGCACAACTTTCAATTTAAGATTATGGTGTTCTCAAAATTGTTTTTATATAAATAGTAATCGGTCCATTCGTCATAGCGTATAACATACAGCCATACGTAGCTATAAAAGTAGGTAGTAAGGGAGGTATAGTGAAAATTAAGTATATATATATAT
>CM042140.1:78091290-78111290 GCA_023376005.1 Doryteuthis pealeii | reverse complement strand
ATCCTGAACGTAGCTACACTTCACATAGCGCTAATACCCTTGGGATAGGTATGAATCCAACTACTCTCCCTCCAGCTATAGGTAAATAGTAGGGCATACTGAGCTATTTAACCTTGGTTAGGCAAACAGTCTATGAGAAGGAAAACTCTGAATTCAAATCTGTTAAATCCACTTGGGGTGGCGACTACTAGAATAGGCTCCGTCCTAATTAGTGATCTCATTTATCTAATACTATTTCTCCGTATTCTCTGAATTTTATACATTACATTAAAATAATCTTCATACAATGACTGTTATTTACACAGTAGAATTGCAAGCCTTCATCAGATGATGACTCTGGGATCAGGCATGGTTTCAGGGTCGAAGCATCATTACCACTAAACCAGAGCGCCCCAGCAGTATCTCACGATACCACCAGACTGTCGGTTTTATGTCACATTTTAGGATTGCCATATCCACACTGATGCGGTTAGAGCTTTATCCTGGATCTTTTTTATGTATGTCCTCTTGTCTGGTTGAGAAAGTGCAAGTTTAGTAAAAAAATGCCAAAATTGAGTTGGTAATAAATCCTCGATTTATGATAAACATATTATTGCTTCAAATAACTATTCTTAATACAAATAATTTACATTCATAAGAGATATAGTATTCCTGTTTGATACGAATAATTTTAAACCCAGTGATACGAACTTAAAATGTATTACCACTCCGGGTCAGGGTCAACGTTTTTAACAGAATTGAACATCTATTGTCTTGTATATTTAAATTCGTTCTTTATTTCTTGGGTGGCACTCGTATCCTTGTTTCATCACCGGATCTACGAGTCGGTATTTCTGTCCAGATTGTTGGACCTATATCTCTGCCATCGTCTCTGTAGGTGTCTTCCAATGACATATGTCGTATGATTCTAACGTTATAACAGCCATTTCCAGGATATTACATTAAACACCTAACGTAAAATCCTGGAAATGAACAGAAAATTGTCCCCGGTGAAATGTGTGTTAGAAAATGTTACGGTATATCAACATGATAGCATAAATAGGGAGCGTCCTGAGATTATTTATTTAACACTACATTTAAAAAGCTATTATTTAGAAAATGAAGCAATATCCAACCCAATGTACAACACCAGAATATTAGTGTGTAGTCAGTGTTTGCGCTCAACACGATCCATATCTTCCAAATATGCAATATCATTTTAGCTTTATTATTTCGTTTAAAATTAATTATAATTTATATTCTATTAATTAAATATATGATGCCCACGAATAATGGCCACCAAAGACTGCCTTTACGAGATTCTGGTAAAAACTAAATGAATAAATTATTAAGTTCCAGAAGACGCATATTGTTTATAAATAATTCTTAATAGAGACAGTTGATAATATTTATTTTCAAATTGAGCCCATTTTTTAAAGAGTGAGCAGAGTTGATTCTGTGTCTACGCTATCTAACGAATACACACACACACACACACACACATACATATATATATATATATATATATATATATATATATATATATATTGTCATTCACATACAGTACTGTTTTGCCATTTCACGACTCATCAGTGTGACTAGAAAAGGCAGTCTGCTTCAGGCCGTGATCGAAACCAAACCAATTTGTTATCAGCCAGAGTTCTTACCACTGCGCCATCTATACACCCACTTTTTAGAAATGAAACGTTCCTGTTATAAATATATTAGGCCACTGGGATTGCTTTAACGATTTTAATGCGAGCTATGCAATTTCTGTGTAATTAATGGCCACTAAACATTTCTAGTTCTCACGGAATTCAACCCACCAGGAATGGGTATCATGCTCTATCATCAATATCTAGCCCTCTGCATTTATAGGTATAAGATACTCACACCTACATATTTATCTATCTATATCGATAATATATATATATATATATATATATATATATATATATATATATATATATGTGTGTGTGTGTGTGTGTGTGTGATATATAGTCACGTAAATGATAAACTGGACACCCTTCCTGAATGCCCCGCAAATTAGATCTATCATGGCACACACAACAGTATATAAATCATTTTGTCTTATGATCACTTCAACAAGAACTGAGAGTCCACAAGCGCAAATGACTTAATATCACGCTATCCAAACTTACATATACAAGAGTCGTTCAAAAATAATCATGTATTATATAATTAGAAAAGCTAATTCAGATTTCTGGTTTAACGCATGAGTATATGCGACCCATATATATAATATATATATATATATATATATATATATATATAATATATATGTGTGTGTGTGTGTGTGTGTGTGTGTGTGTGTGTGTGAAAAAGTATCACTAACTTTATTTGAACTTTGTGTTTTTCAAATGTTTCATTATATTAAATACCGTCGGATTCACGTCCATTTTTCACTTCATACACACACACACATACACACACACACACACACACACACACACACATATATATATATATATATATATATATATATATATATATATATATGCGTTATTATTTGATGGATAGATAAAGCCAGCGGGTTTACAGAAGATAAACTTAAAGGATACTTGTTGTCGATTGATCGGCTATGGTGTTGCGTGGGACCGGTCGGGTTGTAATAGTAGTCGTTAGTAGTAGTAGCCGTCGTTGGTTGAGAAAAAAATACGCAAGTCGTATAGTCAAAAAGGGGTTGTTTATTTCTTTCTAGGCTCGTGGGTTCTTTTTCAGAGAGAAGGAGAGAGTGATGGTTAGGTCAAGCTTTCTATCGTAAATCACGTTCAGGTGCGCTGTTCGTTGCAAACCCTAGATATGTCACGACAAAAGCGTCCAACCCTCTTAAGGTCTGGCGAAAAAAAGCGAATTTTATTTACTTCCATTCGTGGTCCCAGGGCTGGGTTAAGGACACATCCACTCCCTCTCCTCCGCAGAAACTGGGACTTCCGTTTTTATTTTTAACTCTAGTTCCAGGGTCATTGGCCGGTCAATGGCTGGATCCCGTTAAGCGTTTACCGTTCTAAACTTTATCCTCTCTTTATTCTCATTTATTTTTCTTCTCTTTCTCGAGAAATCCGATTACCGTTTTCCTTTCAATTCCCAAATTCCCCGTAGACCATAATAATTACGCTACACATAAGCACAATGTGACACAAGGATATCCAGCGAGGATAGAACTCACTATTCAGTAGTAATGTATCTGCGAGGCTAGCTTGTCAAGCAATACACTATAATGGAACTACTTAAATATCCGACCCATTCACTAAGTATGGGACATACATCAAGCATCGAACTCGCTTGCTCATTTATGTTATGATAATCTTACGACGATTGAGGGGGAGTAAAACCCTTGTGCCTCCATCTTAATTCAATCTATATTTTGTCTTAACTCTATCTCAGAATTTGGAAGAGATTTAATAAAATGGAAGTATACTTCACAAATACTGCAATCAAATAAGTGGTTGGTTCAAGCATCTGTTTTTTTCTACAATTTTCGACAATCCATTCTGCGTTCTGATCATTATTAATGTATAATTTTAAATATAGCATCTCAGTATTCTTGGCAAATTCATTCCAGTCTCTTGCTCTCTTGCACTCTTTCTTTCACACTTTCTCTCTCTTCTTCTCTTTCGATATTTCTTTCACACTTCCCTCTCTGTCTTTCTATATTTATTTTACACTTCCCCACTGTCTCCCTCTTCAATACAATATTATGCGTTACCGTAACGTTATGGAAAATCTAAACGGATTTAATAACAAGCCCGGGCCAATCAATAAAATGAAATCATTGGTAGAAATGAGAAGCGAGTCGTGAAGACAATGTGCTGAAAGGTGGACTCGCTCACTGAAATGGCCCTTCGCACGAGGTCATCGGTAACTTCGCTGATTGGCTGGAAAGGGAGAGAAGAAGAACAAGAAGAACAAGAACAAGTATGTGTGGTTGGAGATGGAAGGGAATTATATCCTATATGATAAATTTGAATGCATGGCTAACCAGAAAACCGGAAAGTCTGTCTAGATCCTTAATGAGAATTATTATTATATGTCGAATATGATTTCAGATAGGAAGCGAGGCAATAATAACGGAAACTTTGCAAACAGATAACCAATTATAAAAACCTAACCGTGTTATGTAGTCTGGGATAATTCTAGAGATGGCGGATTTGATTTACATGGTTTATTAAAAAAAAAGAAAAAGACAAAGAAAGAAAAGTGATATACTTATATTTTTAGATACAGCATGTGCTTTATTTTTTTTTATTGATTTTTTTATTCTCTTTTAGATCCATGTCCAATTGGGCGTTCGTAAAAGATGCACCTTATCTAAATAAGATAAAAAAATACGGACCACTGATATCAGAAAAAAGAAAAGCAACTATTTAGCACGGCGTAATTTCGATGGCTGAAATGAAGGCTAATCATATTGGACATGATGAGATTCTATATATAAGGATAATACCCAAATCCTGAATAGATAACTATTAAAAGTAATATCAGATACTTCCATTCAGGTATTTCTCTAAAGAAAACGCCAACCTTGGCACAAGTCATATATATGGAGTCCCCCGCGAGGATACGAATTATCCAGTTATATCGAAAGAGGCTAAAAAGTATATATGCCTCATATCAATATATATATAAGGTGTGTCAAAAAAGTATTGAGATTTCTTGTACTTTTTGACACACCATGTATTCTGAAAAAATTAAGTTCCATTCATTAATTTTCTTCAGAATACAAGGTGTGTCAAAAAGTACCAAGTTTAAAGCTGTATATACCAAGATAGATGTAAATTTTTCATATTTTTTCAGAATTCAAGGTGTGTCAAAAGTACAAAAATCTCGATACTTTTTTACACACATTAAATATATATATATTATATATATATATATATATATATATATATATATATATATATATATTACTGGCAGATTTATTACCGTTGGTTTCCAAGCATCATATGCCATACACCAGATAAATCGCATTGAAAGTGACATCTAAAAAGATATCGTTATAAACTGCATTTCACCGCTTGTATTTCTCATGCGTTCATGATGTTAACAAAATATTCGGAAGGATTTGGCTTTTAAAGTGCTTGATCGTCTGTTGTTACTTTTTATTCCAAGATCTTAATAAAAATTTATTTTTGTGTGAATATTTCTGAGTTCGTATTTAAATGTTTTTTACATTGCATTTAAACCTTATAGGATATGTATTTTGTTTTTTTTTTGGGGGGGGGTTGTTTTTGTTTTTTTCTGCTTGTCTGTGTTATTTTTTGTGTTGGCACGCTTATTGGTATCTTGTGGCTGTCATCGTTCTACGTATTGATGTAGAAAGATGACAGCCACGAGACACCAATAAACATG
Source organism: Doryteuthis pealeii (assembly GCA_023376005.1). Taxonomy (NCBI): domain Eukaryota; kingdom Metazoa; phylum Mollusca; class Cephalopoda; order Myopsida; family Loliginidae; genus Doryteuthis; species Doryteuthis pealeii. The sequence goes on along the minus strand of CM042140.1, from coordinate 78,105,938 downwards.
CCGACACACAAAAGAAACGCAGACAAACAGCCAAAATAAAAAACACAACAAACGAGTAGTAGCATAAAAAACAAGGGGCTGTCCCCATACCACCCAATGAGGTCACGTATGATACGACCAACATATAGATGCCAAAACGGACAGATTAGTTATTCTATTCGTTCTGAAGAAGGGGTATAACATCCCCGAAATATTGACGAAATAAAACGAAACTTAACATTCAAAAACTGGGTTTCTGATATTTAACTCATAATGATTCATACTAAATCCCAAATAATATATATTATAGACATATATATATATATAATATATAAATACACACAAACACCCCCACACACACAGATATATATATATATATATATATATATATATTATATATATATATATATATATATATATATATATAATGGCGATAATGAATATCCATGGAAATGCATTTTGGGATTTTTACCTCTGTGAGGTTTTGTTTTCCAGTTGCTATCTTCTTCTTCTTCTTCTTCTTCTTCTTCTTCTTCTTCTTCTTCTTCTTCTTCTTCAGTAATGCTAGTAGTAGTAGTAGTAGTCGTAGTTGTTGTTGTTGTTGTTGTTGTTGTTTGTTGTTGTATACTCCTAGCAAAATCAATACTTGCTGGATGCCCCATAATTTTAACCTTGAGTCACAAACCAACAACGGTTGAATAATGCATACATCTTCCATTGGTTTATTTTTTATATTTGTATTTCTTAATTTTTCATTCATGTACTCAAATAGGGTTTACTAATATAACAATTATTGTTTTAGTTGGATTTAGTAATCTCCAGGTAGTTGTCATCTGAAAACCACATTAAGAAAAATCTTCTTTTTTTTATTGGGCGATATTTCTTGATTCCTTTTTTATTTGATTGATATATTTATTTGTTTATATGAACTTCTTATTAGATTGTGTATTAAGTTTTTTTTATTGTTTTTTTTTTGTTATTTTTATTCTTTTCCGTTCATTACTATAAAATGGTCCTTGTCTTATCTTTTTTATAAAGACATCTTTGGATTTATCAATTTCATCAATATCTTTTTTAAAGTGTTTTTGCGATATCTTTCAGTCAGTTTTAGAATGTAATGTTTCACTTTATCCCTAAGGTCATTTTAGGAGTTTATTAAACATTCATCATGTAGTGGAAATTTGATGTTTTTAAACCCAATTATTTCTGTATTCATATATATATATATATATATATATATATATATATATATATATATATATATATATATATATATATATATATATATATATATATATATATATATATATATATACGTGTGTGTGAGTGCGTATGTGTGTTTCTATATGCATACATTATGTGTTTATATGTTATTTATTATATGTTTATATCCTAGATATGAAGCTGTATTTGTCATCGTTAAATGTTTATTGTATGTGTCTATATTAGTTTTAGAGATTACAACAACAACAACAACAACAACAATAATAATAATAATAATAATAATAATAATGGATAAATATCTGGACCTTGCCAGAGAACTGAAAAAGTTATGGAATATGAAAGTGAATGTGATACCGATTGTACTTGGTGCACTTGGAACGGTCCCAAAAGGAAGAGAAAAGGGTTTGGAAAGTTTGGATATCAGAGGAAGGATTGAAACCATTCAGAACACTTCACTGCTGCAATCTGCCAGAATACTTAGAAGAGTCCTGGAGACCTGAGGAGACTTGCTGTCACTCAGACTCCAGTGAAAGACCATCAGCTAATGCTGATGTGAAAACTCAAAGGAGTAAATAATAATAATAATAATAATAATAATAATAATAATAATAAGAAGAAGAAGAAGAAGAAGAAGAAGAAGAAGAAGAATTAAAAAGAACTAGAAATTTAACTAAAACCCTGCTACACACCATTAGATTATACATCCAGGGTATAGGAATGGAATTCGGGATTGAAAAATGTGCCATGCTAGTGATAAAAAGGGTGAAAGAAAATTAATGGACGGAATACAACTACCAAACCAAGACACTATAAAAACACTGAAGAAAAAGAAAGTTACAAATACTTAGGAATTTTAGAAGCAGACTGTGTCAGGCAGAGATGAAAGGAAAAGTTTTAAAAGAATATATCCAAAGAAACACCATCAACTAACGCTGGTGTGAAAAGAATTAGAAACCCTGGTACAGAGCATAAAAAATATACAGCCAGCATATAGAAATGGGATTTGGAATTAAAAAATGCGCAATGCTAGTGATCAAAAGGGGGAAATTAAATTAATTGAAGGAATACAACTACCAAATCAGGACAATATAAAAACGCTTGGAGAAAAAGAAAGCTGAAAATACTTAGGAATTTTACAAGCACACTCCATCATGCAAATAGAGATGAAACGTAAAGTTAAAAAAAGATTTCTTAAACGAACAAGAACACTCCTTGAAACCAAGCTCTGCTGCAGAAATCCCATAAAAGAAAGAAAAAATTGGGCCGTCCCTATTAGAAGATATTTTGGGCCTTTCTTAAAATGATCAAGGGAGGAATCAGAGAGATTGACCAAAAGACTAAGACATTAATGGCAATGTACAAGACTTTATGCCCTAGAGACGATAGAGATAGGCTATATGTATCAAGAAAGGAAGGTGGAAGAGGACTTGCCAACATAGACGATTGCGTAGGTGCCACAATCCAAGAACTAGATGAATACATAAAAAGAGCAAATAAAGTTTACTTATTATTATTCCTTGCGAAACTTCTTACAGCATATTTACCTGCTGTTTATCACTGGAGTCTGAATTACAAGAAATCTCTTCAGGTTTAAAGGTGCTTGAGTATCTTAACTAATCGTTCCAAAGTTGTTGTATGGATGGTCTCGATTCTTCCTCTGATTTCTTATTCCTCCATGTGTTTTCCCAAATCTATGAAAACCATTCCAACAGCAAAATTTAGAACTGATTACACCGTCACCTTCGCCTTTATGTTCCGCTGTTTTTTTTTGTTTTGTTTTTTTTTTTGTTTTTTTTTTTGTTTTTTGTTAGGTCTCTGGCAAGGTCCAATATTTCTCTATATTTTCTTTTTATTCTTATTAAAATTTAATTTTAAGCTTTACTTTCGTCTTCTTACAACCCACCACCGGGTCTTTACTCAAGACCAAGTGTGAGTGAAGGCGGTGATAATAAGCAAACTCTGTATTTATGTCTGTTGTTGCTTTTTTTTATCTGCCCGTTTTGGGTGTTCCTTTTCCATTCACATTGATAGTCCTCCTTCTTCAAAGGGCATTTTCTTTGTATTTTATATAGACTGAACTGTCTGGTATTTTGATAATATATTTATCTGTTTCTTTCTTGACCATACCCAGGGTTCCATACATTACTGGCACTTTGGTAGTTTTATGGTGCCACATGTTGTTAAATTTCTATTTCCTGGTTTTTGCATTTAATTTTTTATCATGATATTTGACTGGTATGCTATTATCCGTTGGCACTGAAGTACCAACCAGAAGGCGTGTTTTTCTTTTATAGTCCTAAAGCATTATATCTGGTCTATTGCTCTTTATTCTTTATCAGTTTGGTGAGCAAAGTTCATGAAAATAGTAGCGTCTTTGGATTATGTTGATGATTCTGGTTGATGTTTTTATCATTTGTCAGATTTCGGCATTCCCATATTTTGACGTTTAATTTTCATTCTTTTTTTTTTTTAAATCTCAAGACGTCATACTTTAAAACTGATGAGCAGAGCAGATTAGAAATGATATGGAATAAGGTATTGTCGTGGAAGTCTCAAAAGATAAAAGTTCTCAAAAGAAAGGAACTCTTTTATTTCTCAGGTGACAAAAGGACGCTAAAAAAATGTTTCACAAAAAAAAATTCCACCAAAAATAAATCTTACCTTTATATATATATATATATATATATATATATATATATATATATATATATATATATATATTATATGTGTGTTCAGTTTAGACTTTAGCCAAAAAGGACGACGTGTGTGGTTTTGTTCAATCAATGACAGCAAAGAATCACCTCTGGTGCCCTGTCAGGGGTCTTAGACTACCCTGATTGTATCTCCTGCAGAGGATAAGTAACCTCCACCAAAAAATACGTATCCTGTGTATAAAACTAAACTGCATTTGATGGTGAGGCCCCAGTTCTGCATATCTTGGAAATGTTGTGTACCACTTAATTGCCCTTACTGCCAGGTATACTCTGATTATATTACCTGTTAGGGCCAATGTTAATGTTTAAATAGATCTGTTTAAAACTTATTCGTATTTGATAGAAAAATTATTTGTATTAAGAATAGTTACTTGAAGATATAATTGTTTACTAAGGATCATTATTATTTGTAACTTAAAAACATATAACAGTGTGCAAATAATAGAAATATATATGCGAAACGATATATCTATCAGTATTATATAGGGATAATTGAAACTATACGTGTGTATATTATTTGTATTAGATAGAAATATCTTATACATAACTGTAAATTATTTGTATTAGGTATAACACTTGGAGCTATAACTCTTCATTCAGGATTATTATTAGTAGTAGTTATCTAAACCATATAAATGTCTGCAAACAAAGGATGATTACTTGAAATTATATGATTAATTAGTATTAGATAGGAATACTTTAAAACATAATTTTATGCAAATTATTTGTATAACTTGGAAATACTTGATATCATATAACTAGGTGCATCTTTAGAAACATTTACTCAACATTTCTTGTTTGATTTTACATTTTTATTTTGTAACGTAGGTCATGTTTTCGATATTAAATCTAGAGTCTGCTCGATACAAATATTAAGAAGTCCTCTATATTACTAATGATTTATAAACAAATTAAACATTGAACCATTGAAAGGACCTTAACAGGGTCTACCACTCCAGATTAGAATGAACCTACGAGTAATGGCTATGAAGAGGCTCACCCTACTTCTCGGATCTCAAGAACTGAAATCTCATCACCAAACAAATTTTAGGGTCATACATAGTACACCCCTTTTTGGGTGGTTCTTATCCCTCTGCAGTCGGCGAATTCTAACAGTTATATTTATTTTGTAATTATGCAATATCCTCCACAACAAAGAAAGATGCGACACAAGGTTAATTATTAAACGATATTTAAAGGTTGGAATTCACTGTATTTCCTAGACTGGTTACCATACCAAAAATAAAGAAGCCTGTCGGACCTATTATTTGCCCACTAAGGGAAGAATAGTTGGTTCCATACCTTTGTCAAGGAGATCAGGATTTGAACTCCTGTTACCGTGTTGATTTCCTCTGACGATAGCCATTACACGCAAGCGCCACCTGTATTTTTTTGTAAACATCTAGTATTGCGATTATGATAGATTTTAATGCGGAAACATACAGCTTAAACAATGGTTTGAAATCTATAGAGTATATTGGTCACTTGTAGCTAAGAGGATGTCGGTAACTTTAATAGTAAACTGTATAGGATCGCCTCGGTGGCACTGCACACGCTCGGGGCTATTAGTCAGTTATGGATAATTTCTGACCAGTCTCTCAGTGTGTAATAATTAACTCTGGTCAGATGAAGGCTATCCTCCGGGGTTGGAGTGCGCATCATTGTTCACGTTACGGTTTCGGTCACGATTTCATTTGATACTCTGCAGGGGCGGTTGGGAAATATAGCGTCGGGATGTCGGCCGAGAGGCTAATTTGAAAGGGTAGAACAAACTGAGAAGAAGAAAATATGCGATGATCACGATTCTTGGACCTCTGAACCAAAGGAAACAGTAAAACCTATAAATTAACAGCGACATGTGTGATTAATTAAGGAATGCTAATTTCGAATACAATATTTTTTTCTCTTTCTTTCACGAAAGTAATCAGCTGAATTTCAAGAAATCAGCGTCGAAACAGGCATTATACACTAAAACATATACATATGTATATATCTGTGTATGTGTATGTGTTTTTGTTTTGACATGCGTGAGAGAGATACAGTGCGGGTGTAAGAAGACACTTACCTATAAAACTTGTGTATAGATTAGGATATAGAAATTACATTATGTATGCCTATCTGTATGCATCTACCTATGTATAAAATGCGTGTATCGACCAAATATATTATTGTATGTGCTTATACGTAAAAAGATATCAATGTGTGTAAGAAGTGATGAATAATACATATGTACTGACCATAACGAAGAGATTATGAAACACATGTGCGTCTATATATATATATATATATATATATATATATATATATATATATATATATATATATATTAAGGATTTTATTGATTTGACATGTTCATGAGCATGTGTCTGTGTACCAGTTAGCGGTGATCTAATTAGCTTCAGAGATTGAGCGTGGGCAAAATGATTTTTTCTCACGTTTCACCTTCTTTGCTCATTATTAAAGTGCGAAATATGCATCACAATCAAAATGGATCAGTGTATCTTTAATCTCGTCGCATATATATATATATATATATATATATATATATGAGAAGTAAATATACAAGTGATGTGTTTATGATATGGCTTTTTTTAGCCGACAATTTTTGGGAGAATATGTGCTTAATTGAAGTCGTATTTAATTTTGAAAGTTAATTAATTAATATTTAAACGTAAGGCTAAACAAATCGAGAAAAATCAATCTATGTATGTACATTTCCGCCTATTAGGCCTCATCATATCCTATCTATAGCTCTGATGATGAGGCCTAATAGGCCGAAATGTACATACAGTGATTGATTTTTCTCGATTTGTTTAGCCTTACATTTAAATAGGTATGCCCGCCTAATTAATTAATTATTAATTAATTAACTTTCAAAATTAGGCACGACTTCAATTAAGCACACACACACACACACACACACACACACACACACACATATATATATATATATATATATATATATATATATATATATATATATTTCTGTATTCATAAGTAATGAGTGGCATATCCCATTGATTTTGTATATCCAAGTTATGAGAATAAAGACATAAACTTGGTTTGAAAATCTCAGGTGAGAAAGTAACAGCTACCAAGCATTTGATTTTATATATTCGTGACCCTAACATAGAAATACAGTGATTCCTGGACTTCTGTAACTCAGCATTTTCCCATTAATATTATTGATCAATCTCGGCCCGCACCCAAAAAACACCCAAATATGTTGTTATGTTTCTTTTTAAATAAGTAAATAAGAACTGTATTGTATAAAACATAATGAAATGGAATGTTACGTGCCGTAATATGTTTTAATGTCTATTGTGTTTTAAATAATAATGTTCTTTGGCGTTTGAAAACTGAAACGTTTTTAGTGAACTTATGAACGTAAGCCTATTTGAAACTCGTTCATACATCAAATTTTAGCTCACAACACAAAGCAAAACATTGACAGCTCGTAACTCGGAAAACTCCTAAGTTGGGGCTTTCTTAAGTAAAGTTCCACTATATCATCATCATCATCATCATCATCATCATGTCGCGCATACAGCACGGGTATCCATGAAAATCTTTCGCCAACCTTCCCTATCATTCCTTGCACCTGGGAGCTCCTCTGCGTAGAGGCAGCATCCTCACATAGCTGGTCAATATAGGTCCTTGCTGGGCGCCCCACACTTGCATGTCCATGTGTTGGCTTCCACAGGAGAACGTCGCTCACGAGCTCATCCTTGCTTCTCCAGCAGTGTCCTGCATGTCTTGTTCGTCTCACTCCGATAGTTTGTGAGATGGGGAGAAGGTGACCGGACAGCTGTTTCCTTGTGGGGTGCTACTTCCATGACTTGTTCAAGACTGCACGCAGCATTCTTGTGCAGCTCCCATCTATCTCATTCTCAAGACGCTTTGTTAGGCTCCAGGTGGTGCAACAATATAGCAGCACCGACACAACCACAGCCTGGAAGAACTGTAGCTTTAGCTTTTCAGGGAGATCGGACCTCCATATGACTGATAATCTATTTGTGGCCGACCATGCCTTTGCTATCCGTGTATTAACATCACTCTCTATGGAGAAGATATTACCACCCAGGTACGTGAATTGTTCTACTGGTTTAAGAGGCTCGCCGTTGAGTATATATATTATATATATATATATATATATATATATATATATATATATATATATATGTATGTATAAGGTGTGTCAAAAAAGTATCGAGATTGCTTTTACTTTTTGACACATCCTTTATTTTGAAAAAAAATAATGTTTCATTCGTGGATTTTTTTTCAGAATACGAGGTGTGTCAAACAAGTACCAAGTTTAAAGCTGTATTTATCATGATAGAAATGAAGAATGAATGAAACGTTATCTTTTTTCAGACTACAAAATGTGTCAGAAAACACAAAAAATCTCCATACTCATTTGACACACCTTGTATATAATATATATATATATATAATGTGTGTGTGTGTGTGTGTGTGTGTATATAAGGTGTGTCAACAAGTATATTATATATATATATATATATATATAATATATATATATATATATATATATATATATAAGGCGGAGAGAGAGGGAGAAAGAGAGAAAGATATATAAAATGCGTGTTTCATGTGTGAATTCTTTCTCAGTTTTTTTCGTTTGTTATCATGATTTCCTTTTGATAATCTAATATATTAGTGCCTTAAATTAAGACAAAATACTTAATTAAATTTGATTACTTATCAAATCACTCCATGTATACATAGCAATGTCCCCTTTATATATGAATGCTTTTGTTTCATTTTGTGAACATATTACTTCGAACAATACATTTTGCTATTAAGATTTTGCATCGTATCACACTTATTATCTCCCAGTGATATGTTGCACTTATTCATACCGGTTCAACTTCGTTTCAATCAGAATATAATTCCCTAATTCTTTTGATGTATAGAAAGCTTAACAATGAGAGTAGGTATTTATCAAACCCGTTTACCACGGGAAGTATATGACACAAGGTCACAAGTATGAGGCGGTTTCTGCTAGATCACCGAAGTTAAGCAGCGAAAAGCATGTTCAATAGTTAGTTGGGTAACCATATAAGTAAGAGTAATACTGTAAGCAACCCGGGTTCTTTGTTTATAAAAAAAATACGTTATTCGGCACTAAATGACGCGAAAGGGTAATATATGCCGTAAAACAAAACGACTAAAATATACGGGGCATCCAGCGAAGAATGAATTCATTAGTATTTACTTAAGCCTTTACAATGAAAAGTATTTATCCAGTCCATTACAATGAGAAGTATTTACTTAAGCCTTTACACTTAGAAGTATTTACCAAGCACTTTACAATGAAGAAGTATTTACCTAAGCCTTTACTACCAAAGCCTTTACAATGAGAAGTAATTACATAATACTTTATAATGAGAAGTATTCAGCTAATCCTTTACATTGAGAAATATTTACTAAGCCCTTACAATGAGAAGTATTTACCCAATTCCTTACAATGAGAAGTATTTACTTAAGCCTTTACAATTAAAAGTATTTACAAGTCCCTTACAATGAAAGTTTACTTAAGCCTTTACAATGAGACGTATTTACACAGTCCCTTACAATGAGATGTATTTTCTAAAGCCTTTAAAATTAGAAGTACTTACCATGTACCTTACAATGAGAAGTATTTACTAACCTTTACAATGAAAATTATTTATCATACCCGTTAAAATAAGAAGTATCTACCTAAACTTTTACAATTTGAAGCATTTATCAAGCCCCTTACAATGAGAAGTATCTACCTAAACTTTTACAATTTGAAGTATTTATCAAGCCTCTTACAATGAGAAGTATTTACATAAACCTTTACAAGGAGAGATATTTACCAAGCCCCTTACAATAAGAAGAATTTACCTAACCTTTACAATAAGAAGTATTCATTCAATCCCTTATAATGAGAAGTATTAACCTCGCCCTTTACAATGAAAAGTATTTATCCATTCCCTTACAATGTGAAATATTTACTTAAGCCTTTACAATTAGAAGTATGTACAATGTCTCTTACACTGACAAGTATTTTCCTAAGCCTTTAAATGAGAAGTATTTATCAAGCATCATACAATGAGAAGTATATACCTAAGCCTTTACAATGAGAAGTATTTACCCAGCCCCTAACAATGAGAAGTCTTTATCAAGCCCCTTACACTGAGAGGTATTTACCTAAGTCTTTACGATGAGAAGTATTTATCACGCCCCTTAAAATGAGAAGTATTTACTTAAGATTTTACAATGAGAAGTATTTATCAATCCTCTTACAATGAGAAGTATTTATCCAGTCCCTTAAAATGAGAATTATTTACTTACGCCTTAGAAGTGTTTACCAAGTCCCTTACAATGAGAAATATTACTTTAAGATTTTACAATTATAATTATTTATCACGCCCCTTAAAATGTGAAGTATTTACCTAAGCCATTACAATGAGAAGTATTTACCAAGCCCCTAACAATAAGAAGTATTATTCAAGCCCCGTACAATGAGAAGTATTTACCTAACCCCTTATAATGAGAAGTATTTACCTACTACTTATTTACCAACAGTATGTGACACAAGGTCACCTTTAAAGCAAAACACATTAATTGAATTCAGACATTTTCCTTCTCCTGGACAGATTGCCATACCAGAGTTATAGAGCACAACCTGTCCTAGTATTTTCCCCATAGCTAGAGGGAGAATAGTTGGATTAATACCGTTCTGAAGGGCATTAGCTCTATGCGAAATGCAAGCAGCCTTGTCACGGATTGAACTCATGTCAAGGTGTCTATTTTCCTACGATGATTACCATTGCATTACAATAGCATCGAACGATTATATATACTATCTTAGCTACGGGTATAATCAACAATCAAGCCATAAACTGATGCGTTTAGATTCTGTAGGGTCAGTTTTTTAATGAAGTGGTATGGGAAGACCGTGCATCATACATTTTGAATTTACATTTTTGTGTTGTTTCTTAAAGGAAGTTTGCATACATGTAATACGATATCAAGTACTTCTATCAATAATAATTTGCAAACAGATTTATTTGAACCCTAGACTTTTAAGAAGAAGTTCTCTCATTTGAGGTTATCTCACTGCCTCCGTATCTCAAAGATCCATGAGATAAAGAACTTGAAAAATCCTGATTTAAGCTAATAACCGGTTTTCGAAATTAATTAAATTCCAAGCACAGGTTGATACGAAACAGTTCAAACCGGTTGAATCCTATTATTGGTTTCATATACAATCCAAAAAGACAAAGTAGTTTTGGCCAGATTTTCGGTACGACAAGACCATACACTTTCTTAAAACTTTTATTAAATAAAGTAAAAATTGTAAAGGATAACACATTTTAAATTTTTTCCTTCAGATAAAATTAATTTTTCTATGAATTTCTTAATTATAACAATGAAATAGATCATGTTAAACAACGCACATAACAATAAGAGAAATGCGCGATTTTGATGTATACAGTGTTTAATTTATAGAATTCTTCCGTTTTAAAGATTGTAATATAAGCGTTTTATTAGGTTTTATTTATCCTTTCTCATAATACAGTAAAAATCTACAGGGCGATAAAAGAACACGTTAAATTTTGACCATACCTATTAAAAAGGTTTCACAATAAAATAATTCCAAGAATAGGTTCTTGTAAACCGGCCGAATCCCATAACTGGATGGAACCCTAATAGGAACTACCACACGGAGTCATAGTTGACCTGGGAGTAATTCCAAAGAAAGGGTACTCTGCACTGTTAGATTTCCATAACCGTAGAATCATTACCATATGTGGCAAAGATACCACTTTTTGTGGGGAGTCTTACCTCTCTACAGGTGATACAACCAATCAATTTAAGCCTCACTAACAGAACTTACATATATTATATAGAGTTAAGAAGGTAAATTATGTATTACAACGTGCCATAACTTTTTCCTGCAATGTGTAGAAGCAGGACAAACGTATGATCAAAAACCGCAAAGTCATGTGCAACACGATTTACAAGTGAGGAATGAGCCACCTTAATTTTTTTTTGCAAGTGTTGCAAGGTAAATATTACGCACATTTTCAATATGGCTTCAGTTTGACTTCAGTAAATATACATCGTGTCCACTTGATAATCTTGTTTACGAAATGCTATGCAATGAGAAGAAATGGACATAAAATATAGGATTTCTGTAACATGCAAGAAAAACGGCGTCTGGTTTTTAAAAGGTTATCTTCGAGAGAAACCACGGGTTCTTGTTCAATAAAGGAGTGATAAAGTTTGACAAAACCCAAAACTCTTATTCTGAATTATTTGCCAAATATGAACAGAACACAGTAAGAGAGACTGTGCATTAGAGTATATATATATATATATATATATATATATATATATATATATATATATATACTAGCTAAAGTACCCGGTCAATGACCGGACAAAAAAATTAGGAACAACAGAGAATGAGTGAGGAGAAAATAAGAAGAAAATGATTTATCAAATTTTGTTAAAAATCGCTGAGAATTGTTTAATAAATAAACGGTCGAAACATATGTTAAAATTCAAGACATCACTAATAGGAATGAATTAAAGTAGCTTCTAAAGTTGAAAAAAAAGTTAATAAATGAGTAAAAGAAATATCTAGATAAGTATATACTATATACATTAAGGATAACCAAAATCGGCCCACATGTTCAGTTTAGGCCATAATGAATAAACTCAAGTGAATATTTTTGAACTTTGTTCTTTAAAAACCTCGCTAAAAAATGAACGATGATACAGAGTTGTTTCAAAGAAAAACACTTAATTGAAAGATCAAATTATCCGATTAGGAAAAATTACTCACCGTTAATAGAAAAATAGTCCGTTTTACACGGTGATTTTTATGTAGAAACGGGGACTGTAACTTTACATATTATCTCTCTTTGACACTTATACATTTAAATGTATGAGTGGCTGTATTCGACATAATTGTTTTCCTGTGCATATTCAATAACAGATTATTGGTTTTTAACGATTTTTGAAAGTTTTTTTTTTTTTTGTGGTAGTATCAGAATAACTCCGGAATATTTTTTGAGTTGAACTCATAGTGTAACTAAAGCAAAGAAAAGACAATAAGTATTACAAATATTGTCAGTTTTGCTCTCCGTATATTATAAGAATCAAACATTACTATTCAACAATAAAAAAAAATTCTTAAATACTCTTTAAAATATTAATATATCGTGGATCGGACAAATTTTTAGTTTACCTGAATTCTAAAATTCAATGTTTTATTATATTTAAATATCAGTGAAAAATTCGATTTGTCCACAAAAAAAAAAGGATTTTTAAACATTAAAAAAATATTATTTAAGCACGCTAAAGATTTAAAATCTCTTAAAAAATAATTTCTTAAAAAACAATTTTCTTGACAATTTAGTAAATATAATACATATCAATTAAAAAAGAAAAAAAAATTCAAAAAATAATATTATGACATTTTTTGCACTTTTTATTTCAGAATTCATGATTTTTTTTTCTACAAAACTACTGCCTTGAATATTATACAAATGTTCGATATAATTATTCAGAATCTTATCTTTATAGAAAAAAAGGAAAATTGTTTTTTGACGGTTTATTTTTTTAATATCTCATAAAATAAAATAGACCTCGTGAAAAAATATATCCCCTAATAGATTTAGGAAAAAAAAACATTTCAGACATATTTACATCTAAAGGTAAATAGTTATGGAAATCTTCGTGAAAATCGGACTATTAATTGATTTTTCTTAACGGTTCTTAGTAAAAAAATAGAACAAAAAAGGGAAGTGGTGACTTAATTTTTTTTAAATCTGTCTATTTATTTATTATTATTATTATTATTATTATTATTATTATTATTATTATTATTATTATATTCTTTATTAAATAACAAATTTTCTTATTTAAAGTTACATACATTAGAATCATGTTTATTTTATGTTTGTTTACTGTTTAAACAAAACACTAAACAAACATAAAGCTTAACTTAACATTTCGTATATAAACTCTGTTTATATACGAAATGTTAAGTTAAGCTTCTTCATATAAGTTATTCAACTACCGCGTAGTTTTACTTTTATTTTTTTTATTGTTATTATTATTATACATTTACTTGTTATTGTAATTTTAAAAAAACAACTTTTATATAGAGAGATGTTTGTTTAGCATTAAAACATCGTATCTATTACAGTACATTGCATTTCACAAGCTAAGTGTTACAATTAAAAAATGTAAAGATAAATAAACTTTCGATAACTATATGTATGTATTTATTTAGATAGTTCTTTATTCTTTTATTGTTTCTTTACTTATTTACGAGATGTTTAAGTTTCTTCAAATATGTTATATAACTTAACTACCTCGTATTTTTTAACTCGTGTCTAGATTTTTGTAAATGGCTTTTTTTTCTAAAACTTTTTTGTAATAACGAAAAAAATTAAAAACTGATTATTTTCTTTTAGTCCGGTCATGGACCGGGTAGTGTTGCTAGTTAATAATAAAAACAAACTTGAGTTATTAGGAATCGTTGATTTAAATGTTTACGTTTATTACTGTTATTTACTTCGCTGTAAAAAATAATTCAATCGATAAAATCACATACAAATTATATATTTAGAAATATTATTTTCTTTTTTTCTAACCAAATTAATATTTCTAAGATTATACCGGTGATACGCGAGAAATTCCGGGCTGAAACGACTAGAGCACAAA
>CM042140.1:78048790-78086290 GCA_023376005.1 Doryteuthis pealeii | reverse complement strand
GAATATCTTAACGGCTTGGATTGTTAGGAATTCTTTTAGCAAATTATCCTGTTTTTTTTTTATTATCAAAACTCCAACAATAAGAGGCATTGTGTTATTTTTCAATTTTATCTATCTTGATTTCTCGGTCTTTGTAGTCGGAGATCTTTTTTAATTATTTCACTACTGCGTTTTTGTTAGATGTTAGAGCGACATCTACAAACAAGCAAGTCTTTTCTACTACTGTGTGCCACATCCTCCTCTCCGTAGCGGAAAGTTAAAGAATGAACATACAACAGGGGTTTGAAGTGTTAAATTATTATGAATCCTGTTCAAGGGAGCACTGTCTCCATAGGAAACACCTCCGCATTGCATTAAAAGGGTAATGGCATGGTCAATACATGAAAGTTAAGTCTTTACAATAAGGACAATTTTGAAGAAGATCGTAAGGTTCTCTCCAAGATACCACATTTGAGTGTGGTGTCCCGTGTTAGATTATCCTGGTATAAGATGGAAGCAAAATTGCCACTTATATTTATGAATTTTTCCACCAACAGAAGCCATTTCCGGTAAATTTTGGCCAATGTGATAATAGGGCAGAAAGCATTTAAGAACGTTTTCAACTGTCATCAAATCAATTGATGCTTGAAATATCAGCCAGGAAGACCAATCTTTGGATTGAGGCAAGAGGCTAACTACAGATTTCTGACTTATATATTACAAGGAAAATTACATACTCGGACTTATATATATTACAAGGAACACTATTTGGATTACAGGCTAGGATCACCAACAGGATTCTGAGAACAACACAAGAACTAAACACTTACAATAGCTACATGGATTCTAACTTAACACCTCGTATTTAAAAAAGGCATTATACCCAATAGACATCCAATGGGAGCGTAGAAATTCACTACGCTGTACAACGTTTTCCATGTTCTTTGTTTAGGATATGGGTAATCACAGGTAACCCTCATTGCTCTAAGAAATGGTATGAGGGGAATTACAAAGAATCGCACCAAGACATTCTAATAGGTTATGGAACAGGTACTATGAACGTAAAATTAGTTTAATGTACCAACACCACGAATTCCTTTGACTCTCTCTCCTTCTCTCTCACTCCTTTTCTTTCTCAATTTGTCCGTATCGACCATCGTATTTAACAAGTGTCCACACGGTACTGAGGAATATTAAACCAATTTTTCGATGTGTCTATAGGAACAGCGGAAAGCAATCTTTCACACGTTGGTAGAATTCTGAATGCCATGCCTATTGTATCTCATCTTCTTTATCAACTGGAATTACGTCATACCACTTCTATGAAAACACCTGTGTTTTCTGTCATTTGCCTTTTATTTCCTATTTCACAGCTTCGGGTTCAATATGAGTTCAATATTCTCTGTGCCAGTGAGAGCTAATTTTTCCCCACACTTTCAATATATAACATGACACGACACAGATAATTAAACGGTGCTTTTTTGTTTGGTTTGCTTGTTTTTTTTTGTTTTTTTTTTTTTTTTTTTTGGGGGGGGTGTTTTTGCTTTTTTCAAGGGTTGCCTCCTGGAAGAGGTTTTATTCCCATGCTCATTAACTATTCCCTGAAATAATCAGTATTAATCTCTCTCTCTCTCTCTCTCTCTCTATATATATATATATATATATATATATATATATATATATATATATATATATATGTGTGTGTGTGTGTGTGTGTGTGTGTGTGTGTGTGTGTGTGTGTGACGTCATGTAAGCACATTGTATTCTTGTAAGAGTGCCACATGTTGATGCTTTTATTCCGGTAGGATTAAAAGTTTCTAATTAGAATGTCATATTTATCTCCATTATATCGACATTTTGAATAATTGAATATGAAATACAGTGCGAATGCAGAAGCCAAACATTATGGTAATCTCCCCCCTCTCTCTCTCTCTCTCTCTCTCTCTCTCTCTCTCTCTCTCTCTCTCTCTCTCTCTCTCTCTCTCTCTGTATAACACACATACGAACACATACATACAGACACACACACACATACATACATACATACATATATATATATATATATATATATATATATATATATATATATATATATATATATATATATGATGATGTACCAAAGCGTTTCATTGTGGTGCAATGGTTAGTTACGCAGCTCTATTACTACTGAATAGGGATTTTGATCCTCGCTGGATGCTCCTTACTTGTGATCTTGTGTTATACTCTACTCCTAGTGAACGGGCTGGGTAAATATCTACAATGGTTGTCTATAGTGACGAAGGCTGCTGTAGAATGAGAAAAAAACTTATTTCCATTGAGGTATACAGTACGAGTAATTTAAACATTCAGTATCTAGATACGTTTTATGCATTTCAAATACATTGCTATTGGGTGACTTTGGCCACTTTGTTTGGCTTACTAAACAAAAGGAAAAGCTGATATTATTTCAGTTTTCGATATTAATTTATTGAAAAATATACTTAATCATGTTTTGCTCTGAAACAGCTTCATAATTCAAATACTGCTCGACTTTATTTTGATCTATCGAATCATATAATAACTCTTCACCATTCCTATGTAAATCATCCAAGGAATAGATGTTCCCCCCTGTTTGTTTGTTGTGTTGTTTTGTTTTTTTTGGGGGGAGGGGGCTTTTGTTTGTTTGTTTGTCTTTTTTTTTGTATTTTGATTTTGGGATTTTTCTTGGTGGTGGGTTGAAAATTCTGTAAAGGCTTAAATAAAGAATGATATCTATCCTATCTATCTATATCAGTTAAATCTGTCTATATATCACAATCTCTCTCTATATATGTATCTAGTACTATATCGATCTCTCGTTCCCTTTCTCATATATATATATATATATATATATATATATATATATATATATATATATATATATATATATTATAGACTCTGAATACATATTGTGTCCATAAAATAAATAGGCTATTTCAATCTGTAAGTTCCACGTGTCTTTCTTTGCTTTCTCTTTCTACTTCTGAATGATTTCAATCAATTCATGCCTAGTACAGCTCTTAATAGAAAAAGCACTTGTCCAAATCAAATTCAACTTCTCTGTAAGATTAAAATAAGAAAAAACCCTTCCTATTCGGATATTTAAACAAGATATCCTTATGTGGATGGAGATCAAAATATATCCCGCTTTACCTATTATTTTATTTTATTTTGTTATCTCATTCTCCTCCACTTGTTCTCTTTGTATCTCAAAGTAAATTAACAATATTTTATCTCTTTTCAAAATTTTTTAAAAATCGAAATATTTTCAATATTTTTGATTAGAAAATTGCACCCATTTTCTCAAAGTATGTGTAAGCTAAAAGATCAACGTGACTAAAATCAACAATTTGGCGTAAATTATTTCCACGTTTGATTGGAATTTTTAAAAAGAATTACAATTCAATGTTTTGTTTTGTGTTTCAATTTAGTATCTTTATTTCATTGTTCTTATCTAAGAGGTTTTTGTAGATATGAAGTTGAAACAATAATTCTGCAACTTGTTCTATTTATTAGCTTAATTGCGATCTGAAATATTAACTGTAAAATGCTGATGCCAGTAAAATTATTCACTGAATATATATATATATATATATATATATATATATATATATATATATATATATTGAATTGTAAGGGTCTCACGTATGCTTCACTTATTTATGACAAGGTTATTAAAAATAAATGTACTGGGATTATTGAAGGATGAAAGACTAGGGAATTAGTAATTCAAATGGGCCAATATTCAAGGAATACACCCAACTTAGCAGTCTTGTTCGCATTAATTGTGTTTTGTTTAAGGAGATTTATATAACAAGGGTAATTAGTAGGGTTAGAAAGTATGGTAGCTAATTTTAGCTATTATGGAAGCTAATGTCTACAGGATCTATTTTTTTATTTAATGGATTTGATTAGAAAGTAATTTAGAAAATTATTTACACGAGAGAATATTGAAATATTCTAACTAAAATGAGTTTTAGTGCTATGTAAAGTAATTAGTGTAGCACCATTGTAACTGACTGGACAATACTTAAATTGTTAAGAGACGTTGGTAATTGGATTTATATATATTTTATATATTGGGATGAGGTGGTAGGTATTCGGGTAATATTACTTCTAGACTTAGTGGTGTCATATATGCTTAATTTTTTATTGGGTGGGTCGGGGAGCAGTTGATAGGGTGATTGGTGGGATATTTAATTTCCAATTGTGTCCACCTTGAACGTCTTAAACAATTGGAAATAAAGTGTGATTACCGTTGCAATAGTATCAATCAGGGACTTCGAACATTGCAGAAAGGATAAAGCGTGTGTATGTTTAATGTGCTCCAAAACCACGTTCATCAGATGAAGACTTTATTGGAATCTATCCCACATTAATCCAACTCAAACTTAATCTTATATATGTGATTGATTTTTATTAATGAAGGGGATTGACTGAAAAGATTATGTTAATAATATGGATTTCATCTGTACATATAACTTAATACAGGTTTATTTATCTTAGGCTATCTCCCTATATCCATATTTATCTATACCAGTCTATACAGCTCTCCCTCTCTTTTTTGCCTCTCTCACACTATATATATATATATATATATATATATATATATATATATATATATATATATATATATGCATATATATATACACACACACACACACACACACATATATATATACATATATATATATAATATACACAACACACACATATATATATATATATATATACACACATATATATACACACAACACACACACATATATATATATATATATATATATATATATATATAATACAGACACACAGACTCACAGACACACAGGCAGATAGACAGACTGATACACACACAAACTTATTCTTTATATATATATAATAGAATTATATATATATATATATATATATATATATATATATATTACACACACATACACACAAACACACTCATATATATATATATATATATGTGTGTGTGTGTGTGTGTGTGTGTGTCTGTGTGTGTGTGTGTGTGTGTGCGTGTGTAAATATATATATATATATATATATATATATATATATATATATATATATATATAAATTAAAACATTATTTTGACAAATTGTATTTCCTTGCGATGGCATTAGGAGAATAAGAAATAGCAATAAATATTCCTATTCGTCTTATAACTTTCTTCATCTTTGTATATATATATATATATATATATATATATATATATATATATATATATATATATAGTATGAACAAAAAGTAATAAGACAAACAGGAATATTTCTTATATGTTATTCATTCTCAACTAGTTTCGACCTTAGATCATCGTCAGGAGAACATTTCTTATTTGAAGAAATTGTTTTTGGCTTTTTTGAAAGGGAGAATTATAAAAAAAAAACATTGGAGTAGTTTTAAGGATTTGACATGCTATTAAAATCCGCGTAGAAGAGTGTTTTAGTAGTAGCAAGTCAATCTGTTCCGTGAAAAACCTCTTTGAGGTGGGTTATCTTTTGAATGCTCTTATACATGTGAGAGAGGGAGTTCTTGGGAGTTGTGTATATGACCATGTATGTATACATATAAATGTATGTGTGTGCATACATATACGTGTGTGAATGCGAGTGTCTGTATGTATCACGATCATATATATATATATATATATATATATATATATATATTATATATCTGTCTACTCTATCTTGCAATTTATTTATCTGAGTTTAGTCCTATCTATCTATTGATCTATTTCAAAGTATTCATATCTGTCTATTTACTTTAAGTATGTTGGCTGAGTTTTGTGATTATTCTTTGCTCACACTTATATCTATCAGTTGTTTTAATCTTGACCTGATCTGATGCCGCTGTCACGTGTACTTTACTTTTATTCAAACATCATTTGAAGGTTGTTTACCTCTACCGATATAAGTGGCTCTTGTTTGGCACATTCGATTATTACCCCTATTTTTAAAGTAAATTTCTCAAACCATTGCAGCTTTAATGTTATAATTTTCTAGAAGCATAAATCAAACCTATAAATTCAATTCTTACTATTTTTACTTGATTCTTCTCATTTCTTTTTTGTGATTTCTTCTGACCACCTTTTTCCGATGAAATATCGTCTAGCGAATAAAGTCGACAGTCTGTTTTCTTCTCAGTTTGTTTTATTGAGCAATTGTGTACATAGTTTTTTTATGAGTAGTAGTTGCAATCACAATGCCTCGAATGGTTCTTTGGATCCAGAAGGTTCATTCTCACATACCAGTTGCTTTACTAAGGCTAACAATCTCTTCTGCCTAACTATTTAACCAGAGCTGGGGGAAGATGAGTATACATGACTTTCCAAACGGCATTAGCCTGAAGTGAAATACAAACAGCTTCATAAAGGATTTGAACCCTGTTAACAAAGTTAATTTCCTATGGCAATGGCCGTTATGCGACGTGCGGTATCTTTCTTTTTTAGTTATTTTTGTTTCTTTCTTTGTTTTATTAATGCAATATTAACCATCATTCGTTATTTAATGCCAAAGCCAACCTTGTAGAACAACAGTAGTAGTAATATTTAATCTATAGCTGGGGGGTAAAGGGTACATATGTTTCCCAAGAATACTAGTCTGAGAGTGAATGAAATAGCGCGACTGGAGTTCGAACTCGCTTACTATGAGTACGTCAACCATTATGCCACAGGGGCCCCCAGTTTTAATAAATTGCAATAAAGATTGACACTGCTTCATCTAATATGAAGATAAATAGGTCGTCGTCGGGTTGCCGTAAAGATAGTACCAGCCAGACAGAAAGGGAGTCTATCCCCTTTTTACTAGCACTAGACCAAGGAGATTGTTTTTGCGTCCGAGGTGGAGCGCCACACCTACCACCAGCTCCTCCATTTACCACATATATCCCTGTGCTACTCATACGCTGAGTTGGCGAGAGTCGGGATCGAACGAGGAACCGTGTAGTTCCTCGTCGAACGCTCTACCGACTGAGCTAAACAAAGTGATTTTAATATTAATTGTATAAAAAACCATTAAGATGAAACATGGTTAGGAGAGAGCGAGAAATTGATAGAGGGACCAGTTTGTAGATTTGATCCAAGTTTCTGCAAACACTAGCTCAGTTCGGAATGCAGCTGGTGGTTTTAATCTGTCTTATTTGATGCAACAGGAGATGCGAATTTGAATCTCATTGCTAACTTATCCTGTTTTGTAATTATTTCCGTTTCGCGCTGTTTTACAATGTCAGCTTGAGTGAGATACGATTTATACAAAAAAGATGAAATAAAAAAATCTGAGTCAGAATTAATAATAATTGTAAATCGTGTTTTATTATTTGTTTCGTGAAAAGATAATAAAAAAAAACATTTATGCCAAAAGCTAATCTCAAATAAGAAATCAGCTTGATTAAAAAACAAACAAATAAGTGACAAAAAATCGTATAATAAAAACAATTTTCCATTAATTAACAAATTTCATTAGTTAGCGCACGCATTTTAAATCGCTAAAGAAAAAAACACCACACACACACACACACACACACATATATATATATATATATATATATATATATATATATACTGCAAGTATAATATGTTGATCTTTGGTGTTCAATTTATGTGCTAATTACTTTAGTCAACTCTGCCAGATCTTTAATTATGATTGATTTTCCAGCAAGATAACAAATGATTTCAAATATGAATTACTCTGATTTTTACCCTCTCTTTTCAAGATAAAATCATTTCTAATAGACGGACTTTCTAATCTACGAGGGACGCTCTAAAAGCAAAGCTTAATTTATCATGTTGGTCCATAATGTCGGAGATAGATGTTGGTGGTATGGTAATAGACATTTAATATCCTAACAATAATCCATATGTGAATTTTCTGATTCAGTTGCCTAAGTGGCAGTCTGAAAAAGTAGTGTCTGCCATTGAAGCAGATATGTATTATTGAATTCCGAAATGCAGAAAAATGAACCTATTTATATTTTCCAATAATTGAATACGCATACGAATACTATAACAATGTTCTGACGACCGGCTTTAATTTACCTCGATTATTTCCCTTTCAGTGGATTAAGACCCTATCCACAAGAAAAAGTGTTGACCTTGGTGTTAAATTAAACTCCATCTGATCTTCAAGTTTCAATTATGAAGAAATGAGGAGTATAGAATACTCCTTCCTTGACATTACTCCCCTGGTCCCATCTCATGCGTCAAATAGATATGTTTGAAAATTGTTTGTAATTTACGTAATTACCGTATGTGATTTTTCTGCCTTGGTAAAATTACAGCTGAGTGCATATTTAACAAAATGGCGTTTGACATTCAAAGAGAGGTTCATTAATGAATTTCGAAATGCTAAAAAATGCACCTATTTACGTTTTCCAATACTGGAATACGCATACAAATACTAAACAAATGCCCTGTCGACGGGGTCTAGAATACGTTGACTGTATCCCCTTAAAAAGGGTAAGACCCACCCATCTTCAAAAAGTATTGTCCTATGTAGAAAACTAAACTGCGTCTGATCGTGATCTGAATTTCCAATTATTTAATACGCACACGAATACCACAAGTAAAATTTTCTTACCAACATGTCACAGTTCACATTAGCCACTTCTTCATGTGTCCCGAGTATGACGTTAATTATCCACTAGTTGTGAGGTTTTATTTCTGGAGCTTTGAAGATTGTGATGTACCTATCATTGCCATTACTCCCAGCTCCACTCTGACGCGGAATTGTATGGGTTAACTGAATAAAAAATGAGTATAAAATAAATCAAAGAATAAAACAGAATGGTCTTCGGCATAAATTGACCTAAGGGCTGAGATGCCGTAAATTCAACCAACCCGTCAAACAAGCCGCAACACTATGTGTTGGATTATGTTTGGTATATAAGGTGCCCTGGAGTCCACAACTTAAATTTATAGACTGTTCGTGACCGCGTAGATTCAATCAGCCAATCAACACGCTAGAATACGTGGTTGGTTAACTAATTAAAATCCTTCATGGAAAGGCGTTCAGTTGCTTGTGCTTAACACGGACGAACGGATCAACAACCGAGGATTCTGCTTAACACTGAGAACCACATGGGTCATAGCATTCAATATACACGGACTAACGGAAAAGCATAATTGGATACTACACAAGGAGGATCAAACTTTATGCCACAAGGGATCTTCACTGTAACGTGCTTTCACACGTAGCCAAAAATGGCTACGAGTGTCTTAACACAATGTAGACTTTTCCATTGTGTTTTGTAGCTGAAAATGTTCATCATGTGTTAGGGCCACTATGATATTTATATATGCTTTAGTATCTCTACAAATATATAGGATCAATTACAATCGGAGTGCATTTTACATTTAAGCTGAATCTACTGAAAAAAGGGCTCCTTAACGTAAGAAGCAATAACTGCTTTAATCGATATTGCATTAGTGTCCACATACTAATGCATAATTCATTTATTCCCATTCCTATTTTAGAGATATCTATAATATAATCCTACCAAACTCTAGACGAGAAGATTATCCAAATCGATCAACATCGAACAAAGGCAATATGATAATAAACTACAGAGCCTTAATATATGTTTGCCGGGTTTTTCATTATATCGGATTTTGCAAGTGTACATATTGTTTATACTGTGTAGTAAGGAATTAGGTAGTGAAGAGTCCGGCCGAATTAGTTCACATTTTGTAGATATGCGTGTGAGCATAACGTGACCGGTCACCCCTAGCATATATATATATATATATATATATATATATATATATATATAATCCAAATGTCCAGAGAAATCTTCCTTACGACATAGAGTTTTTTTTAAACAACCTGTCGCAGTTTGAGAGCTCAATGTGTGCTCTTATTGTTAGAGTCACAGAGCAAATTTATAAGTAAAGAAATAACAGAAGACTGATGAGCTGGGAGAATTAGACACTTTGTCTAAGCTCCTCGAAATAGGCTATAATGCAAAAACTCTAAGTTTTTTGTTATTTCTTTATTATATATATATATATATATATATATATATATATATATATATATATATAGAGAGAGAGAGAGAGAGAGAGAGAGAGATATAGATATATAGATAGATATAGATATAGATATATTGGAAGTAAGAATTGGACAGCATGTGCCACAAGAAATACGTAAGCATTCCAAAAAAACATCCGGGCTCTTACAGGCGCATGATTCAGCAATTGGTGAGTATCTATGCGACATATGTCAAAACAGGAATAGTTATTTGGATGAGTGCATCTCTGTCTTAAACAAGGCAAGGACAAAGAAACAATATCATTCTAGAGGCATATGCTATTAATACACCGTCCCAGTCATTGTTGGCAAAGAAGGTTCAAATATTAGCTGATCATATTTGAATAATCATGATATCCTTCTGGAGATGTGTAATACTTATTTCCCCCATCCCCTCCATTGTTCACTCCATTTAAAGGAATACATTTTTGTATGTAAAATTTCCTTTTACCGCCGAAAGAGCAGTGAAGTTGTTTCTGTGGGGTGGGTGGGGCGAGGTTCTTCCATTTACAGATGCATAATAAAGTTGTGATCTCAGTCATAAAATAATTGTGTCTATTTGTTGTACCAAATATATTGCAATATTTAAATTCAAAATATATATATATATATATATATACGACCGGAGAATTAAAAAAAAACAGTAGAATCATTTTGTAAGATTTCTAAGAAAAGAAAATTTAACCTAACTTAAATTCATTAAAAGACAAGATGTTGGCCGGGTTGGCAGCTTGTGAAACTTAACATACAAATCCGTTTCAAACAATCAAATCTCTCTCTCTCTCTCTCTCTCTCTCTCTCTCTCTCTCTCTCTCTCTCTCTCTCTCTCTCTCTTCTCTCTCTCTCTTAAACTTGCGATCAGTTTTCAGTTTAGGAAAACAGCTGTGGAGTATAGAGAATTCCGAACTTTCACAATATCGTATTTCAAAAAACTCTTCTCATCAAATATATTGAGAATTGACACTGATTAGTCTAAATCTGTCTAGACATACGAACAGAATTTTATCGTTAAATTTTAAAATGAAAGTGTAGACGTCAGCACAGCTAAGAAATTCATACAATAACATGATGCTATCATAATTAGTTACTCGGCAATTCACGTATTCAGATATCCGGAACTCTTCTAAGTGTTGTAGACTACAACTGGACAAAAGACGACAAACACTTATATATTTTATATCTTAGATATTTATTCTTCGAATTATGAGGATGGTGTCTTGTAAGAGAGGGTCAAATAGGTTATGATCACGCGCAAACACACAGGAGTCCATGACAATGTATTTTCGGTGGGATCTCTCACGAGTGTCTGTCTAGATCAAAATTCGGATTGGTTAAATAACATTTTAAACACTTGCGAAAATTCACGGGATCACGCAACTTCCGGCCCAAGGCCTACGTAAATTCGTGTGATGGTGCCCTTAGGTCAGGACACATACCTAACCACGCCTTTCCTTCTGGTCAGGACACCTGTGTGTCGTGTCTACCAGCCACTCGATGCATCTATCGTTTATTCAATTAACCCCAGTCTGATTTCCGCTTATGCGCTGATGCAGCAGAGTTAAGGCTAATGATCTTTTCTCAATCGATATCAAACATAAGTATTCTAACTGACCTTAAAAGTGATGTCATGATCTTGATTCTTTCTCTGATTTCCATTTCCCTCATTCCTCTTTCCGGGTCTTTGAGGACCGTTCTAATGGCACCAACTTCATTTGCTATCACCTTCACTTTCCACAGCCTCTTCGAAATGTGATGACGACAATGGGAGACTTACATAAATACTAAGAGAGTGGTTGTATCATTATGGTGTCTCAAAGAAGGTTTGCGGAGAGGAAGAGACCCTGACGAGATCAAGAGATATTACGATGAGTTCATACCAGGAAATAAAAGAGGCAGGTCACAGAAAGGTACCATACGCTTCATTGTAAATTTTACAGCTTCTCTTTGGGTCGGTCTCAACAAACCAGAAAATGTGAAGTGAATTTTCATGTATGTCAAGGGCTGTTTTATCTCAGTCGGTAGAGTGTCTAGCTGGGAACCCCGAGGTTCCTGGTTCGATATTGGCCCTCGCCCACTCAACATATGAGTAGCACAGAGATTTGTGTGGTAAAATGAAGAGCTAATTATAGTGTGGCGCCCCGCCTCAGATGCTATAAAATAATCAACATGGTCTAGCCCTAGTGAAAAGGGGATGGACTCCATCGATGTTTGGCTGATACAGATTGCAGCCCGCCCCGACAACATTACTTTTTCATATCAATGAAAGATCTAATATTTGATAAATTGTAGCTCACCCCAAAAGAGCGTGGTGCAGATTTTAGCCTCATAATTTAGGTCGTTACTTGTTTCACTCTAGGAAACTAACTAGCTGAACCTTTTTCTTAAATCTAAATATCTCTTGGCAGACCACCAGCGCGAGTTCACGTGATTCAACTTTTGATGTTGGTCGTATACCGTGGAATCAGGGTCACTTGTGGTGGGTGGTGTCTGCTACATTATAGTGGCAAATGGAGACAATATTTCAAAACTTCTAAGCGCAGGGATTATTTATTTATTCAGTTGTTCATGTTGTGCAAATCCTTTTTGCAGACTGTGTAGTCTATATTTACTAGATGTATGCTTGATGTGATTCTATCGGCCACAGAAAGAAACTTACAATATGAATTCATGCAAAACTGTGTTCTGGGGAATAACACTATGAAAAAAAGAAACCTCTGAATTCCGAGGGTTTTATCTTGTCAACAACTGACAATCAAGCGAATGTCAAAAACTAAGATATATTATTTTTTGTTCGAATTTTTTAAAAAGCACACAATATAACATCTATATCATATTATATAATGGCTTTATATATAAAGTCATATGAGAAAATACTATTAGTAAAATGTTCGTCTTACCTACGACGATTTGCACCGCCGAGTTTGTGTTCAAGACAAGGTAAATGACAAAATTTCAAATATTATTTCTCTGAATGTTTGAGATGAGGCTTGATGATTCGTATTATCTGCGTTATTCGGACTATTTTCCTCATCTTCATTGTTATCTGTAAAACGTACAATGTTTCGGTCGATATGCCCTCCGGCTTTCTTCAGGTATTTCTTCTCGAACTCGGGAACTTTCTTGTCTTAGTCGGGAACCTTCTTGTCGTAATCGGGAGCCATCACGGAACTTTGAACCTAAACCTTTATTCAGTCCACGGGGGTATCCTGTTCTCATTCCGCTAAGCATAGCTGGGGTAGGCACTGTGTTAATTATTTTTCTATGTTACTGCCGCCTGTCAGGATTGAACCTGGAATGCAGAGGTCACTATCTTAACCTAACTACCTTATCCACTAGGCCATGTGTCCAATTGGACAATTCAGTATGAATTTTGGGAAATTATAAACATAATGTCTTGTTTTTGGCTAGAATATCTACCTATTCATTTTTATGTATGATTTCTTACCTAGACTCATATTGTGTGTGTGTGTTTTTTTAAAACCTGATCTAAACATTGTACACATAACAATGAAGATGAGGACAATAGTCCGAGTAACGTTGATAATACTAAAATTTCAAATACAAATTCTTAATAAACAAAATCTGAGACACTATAGGCTTTTTTGTCCCAGGTGCACATATCTGAAAAAGAAATTATCGTTTTTATGTTATCGTATGAGTTATTTTAAAGAAGGAAAAATCAGTTTTCTTTTTTGGATGCCAAAGCCCTATATATTCAAGGGGTCTGTTTGAGTAACTATAGTGTGCTTCCTAGAGAAAGATGACCGCCAAGCGAGGATCTCTTCCCCGCCTACCGTCCTCAAGAGGAGTTCAAGTCTAGTGGGGAATTGGCCAACGGTTATAGAGAAAGAGGCCAGCAGGCCAAGCTAGGGCCTCGTGATAATTCGAATCTAACAGTCAGAGAACAAATTAGTGGAATTATTGCGCTGTCTGCTTGTAAATATAGCACCCATATTATATATATATATATATATATATATATATATATAATATAGAGAGAGAGAGAGAGAGAGAGAGAGAGATCCGCCTAGAAATCAGAAAGTTTCGAGTTCGACATTGTCCACTCATAGCACAAATTGCACAGGTTAGGTAATCCGATCCATGGGAAGCTAACGGCAGCAAATATATAAGCAATCCTGATCTGGCGCTAGCAAAAAGTGTATAGGCTCCTGACTGTCCGGTTGATAGCGACAGTATGCCACTCCGCTACCTTTACCTTTTGACTATTTCATTGTGACAATTAAGAAATTCATACAAAAATATATATAAGTTTAGGCTTTGTTCTTAGGGGAAAAATACAGACAATATACAATTCTAAATCTTGTATAAAAGTTTAAAGGAACAGGTAGACACTGTTGTACCGATAATTTGGCCATACTCATTTCCAAACCCAGTGTAATATATATATATATAGTAGCCACATACCAATAAAAGAGGCTCACAGACTTTTGTTTCACGATTAATTAATTCTTTTTAAACAAACAAAGGCCCTGGGAAGGTTTGTTAAACAAACCAAAACACTTCGGCGTCGACTTGTGTTTTTTCATTTTTTATAGAATTACATATGAGGTAAGGTAAGTTTAAAGGACTAGGTAGATACTGTTGTACTGATAATTTGGCCATACTCATTTTCAAACCCAGTGAAATGTATTTAGTAAGTGCATTTCAGTCACTATATTTGCATGAAGGAATCAGTAGGGTAAATTCTAAGTCTTGTTCAATGACTTAAGATTTCAAAATTAAATTTCTTATCTATTATCTGTCGTCTAGAAACGTGAATGTTGAAGCATGGGATCTCCAATGAACACATTACAAATATGGTTAATCAAATATAGAAAGTAAATGCATTAAGGAATTTCATATCTGATTAGCATTGCTGGGGTTAAGAATTTATTGAATAAATTTAATTCAATAAGATCATCGAAATAACTTTTTCTTGTGCGCTATGTACAAATTACTAACTATGTTAGCGAAGGTCTAAATAGCTTTGACTCACTGTAACTCACCTTACTGCCATGATAGTATAAAACAACTTTCAGACGTGTGTTCATCACCACATAAAGGTACTACCATTCCAGACTAAAGTGGACCTGGGAGTAATAGTAAGTAAAGCGTACTCCATACTCTGCAGATTTCCAGAATTTGAGATTCACCATTATTTGGAGTTTAATGTCATACACGTGACAACTGTATGGTCTTACACTCCGAATGAGATACAGTCAGCATATTCTAAACCGCCGACTGCGTAGAAAGGAACTGGCTATCTAATCAGAAATAAAGTATTAGAACAATTGTAGATGAATATAATTACAAATACATACGAATATTATAAATAGATAACATCAAGCAGACAGAGATAAGACCAAAAGTAAGAAAGGAGTTTCTCAGATGAACGTTAATGGTGAAGAGGCATGAAATATGGAGCACCTAATGAGAATCGAACTCCTTTGTAATAGTCTGCCAGTCTAGCTTGCAAGCACCTCGCGAAGCAGCATTATATTCTAAATGTAGCTTAAATTTGTCACTACCTAGAACCGAATTGAATTCTTAGTAGTAAATTGTTATATATCAATTGAAAGCAAAAAAAGTCCTTATAATAGATTAGGATATCTATGGATAACCTAACACTGAATATTTTAATAAAGAATAAAGACAATAAACTCATATTAACAAAGGTACTCCCTACATTGGTTTACAAGATTAAACACCTTACTTTTACACCACGATAAAATAGTGCTTTTTTTTTTGTAATATAACACACACTCAATTATGAAATCTCAAAAAATGCCACTTGACCATAAATATATTTATATGTTTTAAAATTGAGGAGTCACTCGTGGAATAACGGTTATCCACGTAGGAAATGTTCAGAGCAGCCGGAGTTCAAATACTGGATGAGGCTATTTGCGTTTCATTTCACGTTAATGCTCTCGAGAAAGGCATGATTTCCTATCTTCTCCTTTCTTCCAGATATGAATGTATCTTGATCTATACTAATAACTGAGTCTATTGTTTGCAAACTTGTCCCTATAATGTTCATAAAGTTCATCTTAAAACAACAAGTTTTATAGGCTTTCATTTTGACAAAAGAAAAAACAAAACTTGCAAAGATTTCTAATAATGACACCATGCTATCTCACATCTGAGGTCATCAGAGATCAAATAAGAAAATATAACAAATAAGAAAATATTTAATTTTCTAAACATTTGAAACAATCTTCATATAAGATGTGTCTTGCGAATGGAACAATGATTTATTGAAATAAAACATAATTGATTTTGGGCGTCTTTCATTACATGCCGCCTTTTTTTTTCAAGTTTCACTAATATACTGAGACAGACAGAAACATTTATATATATATATATATATATATATATATATATATATATATATATATATATATATATATATATATGCATTTATATACAGGAGACGCCCGTAATATAATATAATTATCGTCGTAAGAAATTAGCTTGATGACGCGCGTTCAAATCCTGGACAAGGCTAATTGCATTTCAAATAGCGTTAATACATTTCGGAATAACATGTATCTAAATATTTTCCCTCTTTAAGTGTGAAATAGTAGGATGAGGTTCTTTAACTTATGTATGACAAACAGTCTAGGAGAAAGAAAATTTTGAATTAAAACCCGTTAAACTTGACAATAAATAATTAAAGTTTCTGTGATTTCTGAATATTGTAGAGACCTTATCTTTGGGATTACCCTCGTAGATAACTAGATAGATGAGAGATATATTTACTCAGTATATACATATATCTACGTTATATATATATATAAATACACACACACACACACACACACACATATATATATATATATATATATATGCGAATACTGAGTCAAAATTATCATTATTAATGAATAATATAAATCTTTATTCTTTAACTCATATACTATACATCGCTTTTGTAGAATGACAATGTGAATGAGTAATGTTAAAAAGGAAACTAAAACATAAAATAGGAGAGAAGAATACAAGTCAATATTAATAAGAATAATTGGGGTACCATATTGGTTTAATGAGGGAATGTGTGTTTAGTGAAAAGGACTATGATTGACACTTTAAAGAAAAATTCGCCTTTTCCTTTCAATGAATTAATTAGGCGTTTTTAAAGACGTGCAATTACAATGAACTCTCTTTTGTGATGGTGCCACAAACAAAAGAAAATCATTCTATTTTTTGTCGCTGCTAAGTGCCTTTTCTACAACAAAGACAACAGATCTCACATTATCAAAATTCGACATAAAATTACCAGTTTTTGACTCTTATCGTTTCCTTTTACTTCAAGAATAGAAAAGGTTTAATCTCTTCGAAAATTATGAGCAATTTCATCTTTTGAGAAGATATACTGAATACATTAAAATCAATTTGCTACTGTAGTTTTTTCAATTATATTGTTTCGTGATAATTGTTGTTTTATAATTTGTAATAGAAATTCATAGTCGGCACAGAATATACACTAATGAATGTGGATTTGTTTTTTAAAATCTTCTTTTCAATGTATCGTCCTATATTTTAGAAAATAAAAATCATAAGGAGTAGAATATGAAGAAATTCGTGTAATAACAAAAACGTTCATACTTTTCTTTTTTCTTCTTTCTTCTTTTTTTTCTCCTAAATATGAATAAAGAAAGAGCAATTAAGAATAAAAATGAGCTAAATCTGACATCCTAAAAGGTTTATCGTATATATTTACCAACCTCATCCGTATCAAGTTCTTACTACAATGACCTTTACACCCCGCGTCTTCGTGAAAGGTTGTCAGTATAACCAAAAAGAAGACTTTTTCTTTAATTCGTATTCTTTTTTTTTATTTTTTGTTTTGTTTTTGAAAGAATATAATAACCAAAAGGTTGACATGTTGTAAAATCCAACTAACCAGCCAATAAACATTTTAAAGCTAAAGTATCAATTAAAGCATTAATTTCAAGTCCCATAGAGTGAGTTTCCAACTAGAAATTATACAAATAGAGATGAATTGATCTATAAAAATCGTATTTCAACATTCTACCGAGTACAGAGAATCTGCCCTCAGTATTCGACTTCTAATTTAACTGAGCTTGAGCCTCAGCCATTATTGACGGTATCAAGTAGGTTAGTATCCAACCCACTAAGCACGGCAGCGTCTGTTATGTAAAATAAGTATTTCAAACAAAACAAGGAAATGACTTGTAGCATCGCCGCGGAAACCCTAACTCGGAGAATTCATCTTCCTGTAGCGCATCCCTTTCATCTAACAACCGGAAAAGATCGATTTAGATTGATGTCTTGTTTCAGTTCTCAATTCTTTCATTGTTCTTACGGTCAAGATGACCTTTACTTTTGCCCTTACAGCCGACCTGACTTCATTGAAATGTCTCACTTTTGGCCTTGGGTCAGAGGCTTATAATACCCAGGTATCATACACATGCTGATACACTCAATGATTTAATTTTATCAACGTTTTACGTGATCATATCAAACGTAGTTTACATACTCTGCAGACGAGGTTATCACCAAAAATAAATAGATAAATAAATGAAATAATAAAAATAATACATTTGTAACGATTCGTGTGGCCATTTTAGCGCTGTCGATGAAAACAATTTTACAGTGGAGATCCCTTGTGGAATAATGTTTGATCTGTACCAGTATTAGGGAAGAACAAAGTGGTTTTGATTTTTACAGGTCTTTATTTGTCTTCTGTACTCTTGAGTCTTTGATACAGTCGACGTCAATTTATGGTAAATGAAAATATAACAAAAACAAAGGATATAACAAATGCATAAATAAATCAGTTAACAAAAGAGAAAATTCAACCACAATGCGACTTACAAACTTTCAATTCCTCCTGGGCTGATAGTGTAGGGATATTAAGGTCTTCTTTCATGTACTATATGTACTAATATAGCAAATCGCATGCAAATGACCCAGCATACACACATCGCATGCAAATGACCCAGCATACAAACATCGCATGCAAATGACCCAGCATACAAACATCGCATGCAAATGACCCAGTACACAAACAACTGTGCTGCAATTCCGATTTACAAGCAGAAGGTCGCGAGTTCGAACCTCGCCAAAACCGCCAACTGTGCTGCAACACTCCCAGTTTCACACCTGCAGTTACATGATCCTTTTTTTTAAGTAGAAATTTGTAGTACTAGTTTGAAACCTTGTTCGCTGATCCGTCATGAGTTGTATCAGAGTTCTTCCTATCTTAAAGTACAGAGCTGTACAATCCTCGTCTGCTAGTCCGTGTCTCCAACGAGCAACTCTGGACAATTTATCAGCGCCTTTAAATAGTAACTTAAATACATGTTTGGGCGTTTTTGATTGGCCGATTCAGTCATTTTGGAGCAGATGATAAATACAAGTTGTCATCTACAGCACACCTTATACCAGAAAGTAATCCAACAAAATTAAATCAAATATCTAAGAAAAAATGAATGATTACGTTAATGCCACGTTTTGCCCGATTTATGGAGCTCTTATTAATGAATTCAGAATTGATTATGTAATGAGTCAATCATGTAATATTTTATCCAACTGCCTTTGACACAAGAAAACCGTGTTTCTATAAACTAACTGAAACAAACACCTGTTATTTTTAACGCATTGATTTGGATTGATTTTGTTGTTCATTGACATATTAACCATCGGGGATTATCTAAGGCCGACTCCGCCCTTGTAGAAGAACAGTAGTGCTACTATTTAACGTTTGAGAGAAGACTGAACTTTTATGAGAATATTTGTAAATGTGCTAGTAAAACGTTGGCCGCATAAAAATGGCTGATGAGGAACATTTTATGAGGAAATCCAGTGTTTCTTTTTTAATGGGACAGGTGGATGAATAAAGAAATGGGATTATTTATGTTCCTGATCCGTGTATGAGACCAAACTGCGTCTGGTGGTTAGGCTCCAGTTCTGAAGTTCTAGAGTATAGGGAGTCCCACCATTATTGCCATTACTCCCAGGTTCACTCTGCCCCAGAGTGAGATTACATGTTAAACCCACCCTCTGCGTCAAATAGATATGTTTGAAATAAGTAAGTGTTTACTAGTTTAAGATGACTGCGAAAGGTTGTCAGTACAACTGAAAACGAGACTTTTTCTTTAATTCGTATTAATATCAGCGCATACATTAATGTATATTTTCCGCACCACATATATTTGAAGACCACAATTGTATACATACTGATTTCGGCATAAAATAACCCAACAATTGTTGGCATGCAGCAAAACCACCCAACCACAAAACAGAATCCTTATCATTTGGTACATGTTGGTATCTTTTTTAAAATACACTTTCTTTATCAACAAATTAAATAATTTCCAATATATTATTGTGGATAAAGTTGTTTTTTTCCATTAGGAACAACTTCAAATTTCCAGTCAAAAAATTACGGCTAGGTTTGGTCACACCTTTAAGACATCCTTTACATAATCTTTCAAACTGACGGCACCGTATTATTATTTGTATACAGTAGTAGAATTAACAGTACATTTTATTTATAGGGAACGAATTTCAGGTGGGATTTAGGTTTCATCAATACCAATGCCTCTTGTAGTTTATTCATCAAAGCTGTTGATAAGATAAAACGGTTTTACCAGACAAAAGTAGAACCGATTTATAGGCTCGTCGAGGGGTTACCCATTATTATTTTCTTCAATACGTAACGTTCCTTGCTCTTATAAAGATAACGACCTGGGTTATGACGTAATGGCACTCCTATCCTCAGACCTCTGGATTGACGTATCGTACAGGTGTAACTGACATGTGACAGGTCAAAGGTTAAAGGTAACTCTGGAGAACGCGTGGGTGTTTGTTCAATGGGTACAAGCAATCACGTGAGATCTGGGGGAAATAGGAATTCTTAGCAGTTGACAAACAGGCTTTCGAAAGGAAAAGCCTGGTATTTCGAAGCGGGCAACGGCTTATAAAGGAAAGCGTGTGTCCTTTCTTCCATTGACTGCACAAAGCTATTCCACGTGTTCCCTTCGAGACTACACGCGCCCAAAGAAGATATCGAAAGATAAACACGATTTTATTAATGTAACTAGAATTTTTTTGTAACCAGCATGTTTGTCGTTCGTTGCTGCCATTTGGGTCAAGTGACAACATTTTTCGAATCAACCGGGAGTATTCTGATAAAGTTAGAAATTAAAAAAGAATATTCATGATTGACAATCTTTCATCTGAATAATAAAAACATAAATAGAATATATAAAATAAAACCTTGCGTGAGACCTATAAAAATTGTAGTAAATAAATTAAGACATTGATATAATTAGTAAAGACAGCTGATGGGATTTAAAAACCGAAAACGAGGTTTCAATTATCCAGAATATAAAAAGATTGAATTTATTCGTCCCGAGTCGTATCATTGAATTTAGTTGGTTTCTCATATTCTTGTTCAAGAATTTTATATCATTTTATATCTCTATATTGAAGAACTACCTACAAGTATTATTTGTGACGTTTGGATTGGAAGAACATTTTAATAATCAAGACATTGTTTATTGCTAGAAACCACTCTTAATCCTTCCATAGGTTTGATATGTATGCAAACCAGAGTTGAAAGCTCGGCATCAAGCTGATTGGCCATCTATATATATATAAAAGGAAGTTTGGTATGTACGTGTTGACGTATACCTCCGAAAATGGAGGTCACTCCGAAAAGGGAGGTCACATATACACCTTGCTATTCTTCTAACTAAGAGACACACGAAATTTGATTATTGATTTTTTTTGATTAAGGGATGCAATTGATTAATTAAGCCAAAATCAACCGATTTGCGAAATTGGCCGTATACCAGCTCCTGCTGTTAATAAAATATTTTTCACTGCCTGATTTTTACTACAATGATATTTTAAATGTAAACAAAAAGAAAAATATTTCCTAAAATAAACAAACATTGTACTATACAAATTAACAGCGATGTTTAAAATTTGATTAATCATTTTCCCCTCTTTTTTAAGAATTTGATAACTCATATCTCTCTCTCTCTCTCTCGTACTCCCGTATTCTCTTTCTCTATCCCTCTCTGGTGTTCCTTTTTTTTAATACGGTGATGGACCGGGTACTTTTTCTAGTATAAATAAATACACACACACACACACACACACACACATATATATATATATATTATATATATATATATATATATATATATATAATTTTGTTTTACTAAATAAGAAAAAAGACCACTGTATTGTATAAAACATGCTAAAAGAGAAAGTAATGAATTATCTGCTGTAAGATGTTTCAATTTTTATATAGTTTTTATTTTTTGTAAATAACATTTTTCATTGACGTAATAAATTTTGGAAACTTCAATGTTTTTATTGTACGTATTTTTCGTGTCGTTGTACGTTAAATATTTGGTTGCATACATTTATATGGTTTCTAGTAATCTTATCAAGAACTTATTATTCACAAGCAATTATATGGTTTCCACAAATATCAGAATATATCTTAAAACATGTAGGTGTATGAATTTGATTGGTTTCTTTGTTTCATAGGTTATTTAATGACAACGTCACCCTTGTAGAAGAAAGGTAGTGGTATTATATCATCCGTAGTGGAAAATAGAGATTTATACATTTCCCAAGTATACTAGTGTGAAAGTGAAAGGAATAGCAAAACTAATGTTCGAATTCTCTAACTACGGTGTCACAGTCCAGCAAATTAGCCAATACGCCACAGAGACTCGCCCTAGGGGTATGGACATAGATTGTGTCTTTAAAACAAGAAGCACAAATTAAATTAATTCTGCCTTCAGCTTCAATAATGATATCCAAGCAGATTATTACGGGAAACGGATTCTGAGTTGCCCCAAGAGTAAAGGGTAAACTAGTGTTGCATTGCTTACAGTAGATTAAAAGATGATGCTGAGGTTGTGTGGTGATCTGAAGGAGGAAAACAACAAGAACAACAATAGCAACAACAACAATAACAACAACAGCAGCAACAACAGTAAAAACAACAACAGCCACAACAACAGGCGTTTCTTTAAATTGGAGTCTCGAACCCAATGGGTACGGGAAAGTTTTTAGTTCTGGTGTGATGACGGGAGCCGCTGTTTGTTAAACTTTACTTCTCATATATTTCATGTTCAGTGCTTCGATGTAGCTTATTCTAACACTTTCCGGGCTTGCATCTATCTATCTATCTATCTATCTATCTGTCTGTCTGTCTGTCTGTCTCTATCTCTGTCTGTCTGTCTGTCTGTCTGTCTGTCTGTCTGTCTCTCTCTCTCTTCTCTCTCTCTCTCTCTCTCTCTCTGACTCACTGACGGAAATGTGCTGGATTCTAAGTATATAATGAAACCATATCTGTCATGCCAAAGTGTTGACATAATTCCACGAAGTCTATTGAGGATTTTTTAATATTTTAAATTCAAATATTATGTTCGATCATCAGTCACACATCTAGGTTGTTTCATTTAACCTAGTTTACAAAATCGACTTTCCGGTTGAATGGATTTCCTAACACAATTGCTGGGCTAATATCGCGTCGCAGTATTTCATTAAATCGTAAAGCAGAATTGTTCATTCAAGTCAGTGCAAACTTGTCTTCTGGACAATCTAGTCAATGTAAACATGTCCTCTAGCGACATTGACTCTTGATTAAAACTTTATCCACCAGGAAGGTTAATCCCAGATTATCGTTGGCTTTGGAGAACCTCAGCAAATTGCATTAACTATCCTTTTAAAAATTCCTTATTGTCATCAAATTGGTAGGTGTTACATTAAAATAGTCGGTTTTCCCAGCAACCATTTATGATGGAACAGCTGCAGTGTCCGCTAATACCCGGAAAAGTTGAGTTTTTTTTTGCAGTTCCAAACTGGATGTTCAATATCAACCTTTGCTAGATGTGTTTATGGCACTGGTTATACGCAGACAACTACGAATTGTAATATATGTAGTCAATAACGCTTAAATTGTCCAGATTGATAAAAGAAAAACTCGAATTTGGCTTTTTAAAATAAAATAAGGAATTAAATAAAGTGATGTTATTTCACAAGAATTTTAA
Organism: Doryteuthis pealeii; assembly: GCA_023376005.1. Classification (NCBI taxonomy): domain Eukaryota; kingdom Metazoa; phylum Mollusca; class Cephalopoda; order Myopsida; family Loliginidae; genus Doryteuthis; species Doryteuthis pealeii. The sequence goes on along the minus strand of CM042140.1, from coordinate 78,062,223 downwards.
TAAGACTCCCTTAGATATTGCCCTTATATGATATTTCACTAAAAATTATTTTGATTTTTTAAATAATTCCTCTCGTTGTTATTTGATTTCAACGTAATATTACACCCCTTCCCCATCTCTCACTGAAATCCATTATAAAGATGTCCCCAGGCGTTACATTATTGATTTTTATTGATATCTAGTCCTGTTTCTGAATATTAGCTTAACTTGTATGTAAAGTTTTATCATGATCGAATAAGTGGAGAAGATTCTAGCTGCTATATACAGACAGAAATTGCCATTTATGAAGTAGATTATAGAAAAAATATATATTCGATGCAAAACGTTTAATAACGGAAAAACAAACAACTTAAAACAGGAAGGGAATAACGATGACATTTGGGAAATAAATAAATAAGTAAAGAGAGCAGGGAACGAAGGAAGAAAGAAAGAAGAGAACAAGGCAGGAAGAAAGAAAGAAAGGCAAACGAAGAAATTGGGAAAGAAAGAAAGAATGAATGAATGAAGAGAGCAAGGAAGTAAGAAAGGAAGAACAACATGAAATTGAGAAAGAGAGAACGAAAGAAAGAAAGAAAGAAAGAAAGAAAGAAAGAAAAATGAATTATACAAGCAATTAATGAAGAAAGAAATAATGATAAACTTGAGGTAGAAAAAGAAAGAAAGAAAGAAGAAAGAAAGAAAGAGAAAAAGAAAAAAGAGAAAGAAAAAGAAAGGAAGAAAGAAAGAAAGAAAGAAAGGAAGAAAGAAAGAAAGGTAGATGAAATTGGGAAAGAGAGAACGAAAGAAAGAAAGAACGAATTGTACAAGCAATAAATGAAGAAAGAAATAATGATAAAATTGAGGTAGAAAGAGAGAGAGAAAGAAAGAAAGAAAGAGAAAAAGAAAAAAAGAGAGAAAGAAAGAAAGAAAGAAAGAAAGAAAGGAAGGAAGAAAGAAAGAAAGGTAGATGAAACTGGGAAAGAAAGAAAGAAAGAAAGAAAGAAAGAAAGAAAGATATGGTAACACTAGTTAGATTATTATGTTATCAATTGGCAATTCAATTAATAGGAAATAATCTGACTAAAACAGAAGTCGGGAAAACAACACTTGATCATTGAATAACAATGCTACGAATTTATATGAATAAAACATTTTATCAAACGATATAAAAAAAACGTTTCAATCGACTTAGTAGTAATGATTATGCTGATAATAAAACCAAAAAAATGACATCAATCAAGAAAAGAATCTATTAAAACGTAAATACATTCACGTCGTATTTTCTGTTTTGTGTATATAAATATATAATGTGCACAGTCCGCGTGGAATGATATAACTTTTTTGTAACGCCTCTTCGTGTGAAAATAGTTAGTTGCGTTTAAACTTGTTTTAAATCTGCACGACGAAAACTTTAAAACAGAAAAAATTGGAATTAATGAGTTTTATATTGTTCTTAGACTCAAACCAAAATCAAAGCAAATATATCTGTGCATATAATTAAAGTAAAATATTTACTATTTTAAAGATCAGACGAATAAAAGAAAACATAAAAAAAAGAAATTAAAGAGAATAATAAAGAAGAATAATTAAACATTTTGTCTTTCAATTAAATGCGATTAATGAAAAACATATTTTTTAAAAAATACAACAACAAAATGAATACAAATGTTTTTCGAATTTAAATATAAATCAAACAGATTTCTATTACTAATAAAAATGGTTAAAACTTGTTTCGTTGCGACCACTAAGATATCTGATATCTAATTATCATTCAATGTGAGCGTCTTGCGTAGTGTAATGGTTAACGAGATAGATATACAGATCATTATTAGTGAGTTCGATTCTCACTAGGTGTCCTATACCTTTTTACCTTGTATCAAGTTCCGCTAAGTTTAAGAAATGTCTCTTTATCATATACGATATCATATATGAGTATTGATCTCGTATGAGCTTCGGTTTGTGGGTGGTCCCACTTTAATAGGGCCTTGTGCCTAACCCGTACAAGTGGGGTACGAGGTAATTACAATGAGTATTGATCTCGTATATAATTGATTAATAATAACGGAATTAAGGAAATTGTCCTTTTCCGGACATATAAGACCTATGATTTAAAACGGTATTTAAATGAGTAAAGGCCCACAAGAGATTATGCTAGATCCTTAATTCTCCATATAAAACGTTTGTAGTCAGTCACCTTGTTTTAATCCCAGCGCATACATTAATGCATAATAGATAATAATTTTATTAGTTCAGTCGATAGAGCATTCAGCTAAAAACCACAAGGTTTATAGTTCGATACCAGCCCTCGCCATCTCAGCGTATGAGTAGTACAGGGATCTGTGCGGTAAAGTAAGGAGCTGGTGGTAGATGTTGTGCTCCACCTCAGACGCTAAAATAATATCTTTGGTCTAGCGCAAGTGAAAAGGGGATAGACTCCCTCGCTGATTGGCTGATACCGACATTAGGCCGTCCCGACGACTTTTACTTATATCTACTGTTATGACTAAGTTTATCCTATTTTGTTCTTTGTACGAAGGAAGATGGAAGAGATATATTCACTGATTGGCAAGTGTTTATCTACGTTAGCCGATAAAAACACGGTTTCCTAATGTCAAAGGCTATTTAGATGATGCACTATGCGATTGATTTACTGCGCAATAAATTCTGAGTAAAATTTATCAACACTAAGGAATCCCAAATGTCGCGTTGAGAACTATTGCTTTCTGTTAAATATTTTATATGCCGTATCTATATTTTTGAAGAGGAACTCTTCTGTCGGGCAAGTTTAACTGGGGTTGAAATGATTGTGTAAAACGTTGATAAAATTCAATTCTTGCGTGTTTCAATAAGTGTTTGGAGAGTCTCCGTGGTGTATTGGCGAATGAAACCGAAACTACCGCAGGTCGTCTCTAATTTCTGACTATATCAACATATTTAAAACGTTACAAGTTCGAGTACAGTAACCCTTTCATGGACACACTGTCCTTATTTATGATAACCTCTTCTTTTTAATCTTAGAAAATCATTACCATCAAGTCGTGCTAGCATCTCTCTCTCTCTCTCTCTCTCTCTCTCTCTCTCTCTCTCTCTCTCACACACACACACACAGACACACACACACACACACACACACTTTCTCACTCCCTGGCTCTATTAGGCATAACTGTTACGTCCTCTGCACGACATCTAGTATCCTCACAGATCTGATCAATGAAAGCTTTTGCTGGTTGACCTAAACTCGTAAGTGTCCACAGGAAAACGTCGCGTATGAGTTCATCTCTCTCTTCTCTCTCTCTCTCTCTCTCTCTCTCTCTCTCTCTCTCTCTCTCTCTCTCTCTATTATTCTCGCTTTCTCACTACCTGGCTCTATTAGGCATAACTTCTTACGTCCTCTGCACGACATCTAGTATCCTCACAGATCTGATCAATGAAAGCTTTTGCTGGTTGACCTAAACTCGTAAGTGTCCACAGGAAAACGTCGCGTATGAGTTCATCTCTCTCTTTTCTCTCTCTCTCTCTCTCTCTCTCTCTCTCTCTCTATTATTCTCGCTTTCTCACTACCTGGCTCTATTAGGCATAACTTCTTACGTCCTCTGCACGACATCTAGTATCCTCACAGATCTGATCAATGGAAGCTTTTGCTGGTTGACCTAAACTCGTAAGTGTCGACAGGAGAACGTCGCGTATGAGTTCATCATTACTTCTCTATTAGAATCCAGCATGTCTTGTTCATCTTACTTGAATAATTCTTATAATAAAAGATAAATGACCGAACAGCTGCTTGTTTATGGATGCTGCTTCAAGGATTTGTTCAAGACAGCATGTAGCATTCTAGTGTAGTCCCCGTCTTTCTTTTTCTCTAAGTGTTTCATTAACGCCCAAGCCGTGCAGAAATACAATATCACTGACACAGATATAACCTGGAAGAATTCTCGCTTTATCTTTATCTGAGAAATCAGATTTAATATTATCGGTAATCCGTTAATGTCATCCCTTTCATATGCATACATTGATATCTGTTTCTGTAGATGAAATATTGCTAAGAATATTGATTGCACTGAGTACCCTTCTGTATTCGTCATCTAGCGTTTGCTCTAGGCGTTTCGTTAAAGTCCAAGTGGTTCAGCCATGCAGTAGCACTGACATGGCTATACAAGGTATGTAAAAAAGTATCGATATTTTTTGTACTTTTTGACACACATTGTATTCTAAAAAAAAAGGTCCATCCATTCTGCATTTTTCTCTTGGTAAATGCAACTTTAAACTTGGTATTTTTTTTACACACCTTGTATTCTGAAAAAAATTAATCAATGGAAATTATGTTTTTCCGAATAGGTGTGTCAAGAGTACAAAAACCTTGATAATTTTTTGACACACCTTGTAGATACTGTATAGCTGCACCACGAAACACTTGGAGAAAAAGCTACTACACAATTCTACAGCCATTTACTTCCTTAAATCAAATAGTATAGTCTAGTGCATTTTAATTAGCTAAAAAATAATCAACTCATTTTATTTCTTGGGAAATCTTTTCAAGGAAAACTCTGGGCATGAACTCAGAAAAAAAGGTTCTGGTTATTTACTGAAAGATTTCTCTGATCCAGCCAAGAATCAAAGGCGAAACAAAAGCAGCAATGATACAGCCACTTAAAAGAAACTCTGGGTTTAGAAAGTGAGTCCCATTGATCTGTGTGAAAAAAGACGGAAAGAAAGCAGAGTGGTAATGGCGTTATTTGGGGACCCTGCTGATTTTTCGTTCAATTCATCCAATGGTGACAAAATGGTGAGCATAAAGCTTTTTCCCGTGTTTATGTAACCAATGAAGTAGGGAATCGATTCGTACATTTTCTTTGCTATTTTCAAGAGGCGATCGATTCTCGATCTGTAATTATTTACTTTTGTTCGCTCTTCCAAGCTCATTTGGTATATTTGATTTGCTACTCAATATGTTTATTGCCGATTCATCTCTTCACCCCCATCTTTCTTTCATCCAATGCCTTCTCTCTTTTTTCTTTCATTATTTCTTTCGTTCTATCTTTGATTTTTTTCTACCCAATGGCACAATACATATATATATATATATATATATATATATATATATATATATATATATATTGACCAACAGAAACGGTGGAATAGGATGATAGATTTGTTTTTTTGTTGTTGTTGTTTTTGCTAATAAATATTTGTATATACGAATATATCCATTCAAATATGTGAACACAAAGACCTATGTCATTTCTTTCTTTTACAATAAAGCTCTATACGCTTCTCATATATATATATATATATATATATTGGCTAGAAACCAAAAGGTTCCTAGTTCGATACCGGTCCCCGCCAACTCAGCGTATGAGTAACACAGGGATCTGTGCGGTAAAGTAAGGAGCTGATGGTAGGTGTGGCGATCCACCTCATATGCAAAAAACAATCTCCTTGGTCTAGTGCTATTGAAAGGGGATAGACTCCCTCGTTGACTGGCTGATACCGACTTTAGGCCGCCCCGTTGACTTTACCTTACTTATATATATATATATATATATATATATATATATACTGAAATTTCTTCCAGATACCTATGTATTTACTGGATTACTTATCACAAATGGTGTGAAATAAATGTGTGCTGGGGAAATGGATTATTCATTACTATCTCATTTCTATCTTTAGAAATATTTAGAAATGTAATTAAAAGACAAAAAACAACTATCATATATATATATATATATATATATATATATATATATATATATATATATATACATGCATACATATTGGTAGGTGAGATAGACTAATTGAGTAATAGATAATGGAGGGAGAGGAGGAAAGTGAATAAGAGGCTACATATACAGTGATAGCAAACATTTTACACACCTACACATAACCCTTCATGCAATGGTTACCTGCCCTATTATATTTTCATTTACCCATTAATTCATTCTGATGAAGTATTTTAATAAACAGAGACGAAATATTAATTGAATCAATCTCTTTGGTTGGTTTATTTAGCTTTTCATTAATATTTTTATTAATAAAAAACATATTCTGCCTATTATATATATATATATATATATATATATATATATATATATATATATATATGAATATGTTTTTGCTCAAAATCGACAGTATTGAACCACTGTAATTTACAAAAAGAATATATACCAGTACATGAAATTGGGGAATGCAGATAAACGAGCACAAACAATTGATTCCATTAAGATTCCATCTCTATTTATTATCATTTAATTATTAAATTCATTCTGATGAAGTATTTAAATAAACAGAGACGAAATATTAATTGAATCAATTCTTTGTGTTGGTTTATTTAGCTTTTCATTAATATTTTTCACACCAACACAGACACATACGCACACACACACACACACACACACTCTCTCTCTCTCTCTCTCTCTCTCTCTCTCTCACACACACACACACACACACACACACACACACAGACACACACACACAGTCACACATATATATGATTACAAACCTTCAAATTGCACGTGTCAGAGTTTGAGCCCAATCGAATTATTAGTTTACAAATTACAGTTATTTAAGTGAAGCTACTGCTGTAAATTTTCAAAACAATGGAAAAAGCTGAATTTCTTGTGTTGATAAAGCCTGCTTTCTGATGGAAAAATACTGTTCAAACTAAGCAATGTCTTGATAAATGTTATTCGGACTCTGCTCCGTCGGAAACAATGGTTAAGAGGTGCTATGCTGACTTCAATCGCGGGCGTTTGCAACTGTTTCAACGAGTTTTTGCAGAAATATGTGATAGTGGATAAAACATGGATCCGCCGCTTCACCTCGGAGTCAAAACGGCAGACAGATGAGTGGACATCAACAGGTGAAAGCCGTACAAAACTACTAAAGACGCAAACATCAACAGGCAATGTTCTGGCCTCCGTATTTTGGGATGCGCAAGGTATTTTATTCATCGATTACGTTGAGAAAGGAAGATCCATCAATAGCAAATATTATATAACATTATTGGTGCGTTTGAATGAGGAAATCGCCAGGAAAATGGCCACAAATAAAGAAGAAAAAATGCTCTTTCACCAAGACAATGCACCGTGTAACAAGTCGAACGCAACGATGGCAAAACTACATGAATTGAACTTCAAATTGTTTCCGCACCGTTATTGTTAATTGTTATTAAGCAGATCTGAACCCCAGTGACTAATGGCTGTTTGCAGATCTCAAAAGAATACTCAAGGGAAAGAGATTTAGCCCCAGTGATGAAGTGATATTGTAACTTAGGTGTATCTTTAGGCCAAGGACAAATTTTTATACAAAAAAGGCATCGCATTTGGAATCAGTGGATCACCGTAGAAGGAAACTATGTTGATGCCAAAAAGTTGTTTATTTTAGGCCCGGGATTTATTGAGTGATGTTTATATATATATATATATATATATATATATATATATATATATATATATATATATATATATATATATATATATATATATGAAATAGGATGGATGTAGTAGAATCCGACAGTACCGTAAAAGGGTAGTGAACAAGAAATGATAACTCAAAACAAATCTAAGAGTTGACGTATTTCGTCCGATTTATACGGACATCATCAGTCAAAGATTTTTATTGAAAGCAATCACTATCCTTTACCTACCTCATATATATATATATATATATATATATATATATATATATATATATATATATATGAATTACAATCCGAAATTAAAAGCTATTTTTACGGAAACGACATATATATGGATTACATATAGAACCATTTTAGCGACTGCATCCCACCACCACTGACTCTAGCACCCACGTGTGTAACAGACAACAAATGGTCAATCTCAATGATTCTCGCCGTAGATGAGACAGGTCGTGGGACACGGGACTTGTTTATTTTTGAGGAGGATCAGTTAGTTAGTTACAAGGAAGGCGACAACTAACGACATACATTTCGGGCCTCAGCGGAAAGGCTAGATCCTTTTTAAATTTGAATACTGCAAGTTAGTTTCGTCAAAATTACGCCATTAATAAGATCTGAATCTGCATTGCAACTCTTATTACTCGAGCTGATATATATCGCCCTGAAATTTCGTTTATACGATCATAGACTATTCATTACAAAAGAAAACCAAAAAACCAAACCAAAGTCTCTAAATATTTCTGGATACAAAAATAAATAAATCAAAACCACAAATAAGATGGCAAATAATAAAAATAGTCAACAACACAACCACGATTCAAAACAAATGCAATCTGGGGGAAATAGCAATAATAAATTGAAAAACCTGAAGAAACTATAGAATAAAAGAAATGTAATCATCTTCAAACGTAAACATACAAATAACTTTATACTTACATTTTTTTTTAAATTTCAAAACGTTCGAGGCATTATTACTGGACTGAACTTTTTGGAAATAAATGCCGGCGGCAGATTTAATGAGAGGATCGTTTGCAGTGGTGCAGCCAACAACCAAATAAAATATAAGAACATTTAAGTACCCATATATACACAGAAAACGCTGACACGCGGAACATAAAATACATAAAATATTTGAAGTTAAAAACATGCTCAGTCACAAGTAAGAAATAAAATTCATCTCTCTTTATCCTGGGTGGGGTTGTTGTGAAAAGAAAGAAAGAAAAAAAAATACCAGGAAAGAGGAAAAAAGTGAGAAAAAAAGAGACGTCATGCGTTTTCACATAGAGCGCACACTGACATACGTTATATTTGGCGCGGATAAAGACTAATTTATATGCACGCTTTTGTCTGTTTAAATGCGCGGGCGTAGAAACACACCACAGACACACGCAGACAGACATATAATATATATATATATTAATATATATATATATATATATATATATATAATCCTGCACTGAGAATAGATAAGTTGATTGAGTAGACGGCCACTTGCTTTATAAATAATGATTTCTCGCAAGTATTCCGACAAATAGTTACTTTGTCTATTCACAATCATCACAGATAAATAAATCATTAAGGACTGTATAAACACCTACATACATGCATAACATATATACATACATAACGTACAGGCACACGCATGCACACACATCTGTGTATGTGTTTTGGCCAACCCCTGCGCCATGATACAAAGTCAATTTTCAAGTGGACTACAATTGGTTTCAATTCAGGATTTCCTTGTCCTAGCTGGTTCTATACCAAGGCTAAAGAGTTTAGTCTACCTAACTATTCATTCATAGCTGCGTGGAGAAAAGATGGATTATGACTTTCACAAGCATATTATTATATATATATAATTATTATATATATATATATATAGTGGGCATATCTCTCAAAAAGAAGAATATTGTCAAATAATTTTCAATATATATATTATATATATTATATATATATATATATAATATATATATATAGTATATATATTTGGTTGATTATTACAAGCATATATATATATATATATACATATATATATATATATATATATATTATATATGTGTGTGTGTGTGTTGTGGTGTGTGTGTGTGTGTTGTGTATAGAGGGGGCATATCTCTTCAAAAAGAAGATATTGTTCAATAATGTTCAATATATATATATATATATATATATATTATATATATATATATATATATATGCGTGATATCATGTGTTTCCTAGACAAGATTCATCCAACAATTGAAACTCAAACGTACATATAAATATTTGCGTATATATTTTTACATATACACTGATTTCATTTTAAATTCTCCTTGTGCTTGTTAAATTCGCCAGTTCCAGGGGCACTCGAAAACTCGCAATCTACAAAAAAAATATTTCCTGTTGTGTTCTCATTCTGTATCGTTAGAATTTTANAATATAGTCGCAATTAATAAAGTAACCACCTGGATGGACTATTATATTGAAGAATGGTTAATTTTTTTCAATTATCCTACTGTCGATATTTTGCTGTACCTTTTTACTATTAATCTCTTTCATATTGTAGGAAATTAAACCCTTCTTGTAAAATATAGTTTTATCTATCCTTTTTCTATTTAAAACATAAATGTTTGGCATCATTCGGCATTAAATATCTAAGAAATGTCAATTATTCAATATTCATGAGGTTTACGAATAATTTTCTGCCATGATATATACATATATAATATGATTATATATTATATTTATATTATATTATATATGGTCTTGGCATATGTATATATATATATATATGGCATGTACACTATGCTTATTATTATTATATATCTCATGCTTATTATATCATATAATATACAAATGTAACCCTTATTACTATTATATACCTAATATGCTCATAGCTTACACACCACACACACACCACGACCACACCATTATAATCCATATATATAATCATATATATAACTATACTATACACTGTGCCCCCCCCCCGAAAAACAAACAACGCCTGACTTATTTTTAAGTCTTGTTTTTTGGGATCACCCTATATTTCAGAATAATTTGAAAATAAACCAACCTTGCAGTTCTAAACTGCATTAGCTTACTCTTTCCAGATCAAGTCACGTCATTCTCGCGAGATAGCTTGCATTCCTCGTTGAGCTGGACCTGCATTTTTATTTTTAATTTCTTTTTGTTTTCTCTTGATTGCCAATGGGTGCGCTTTCTGCGGCCTACACTCTCAATTAGAAAACACAGCGCTATAAGTATTTTAAATTCTCACTTAACCTTTCTCTTCAGAGCTTCTGTCGAATCTTGTGCTCCTCGGCGGTCATTGTTTATTTCTCTTTACCCATTGCGAAAACCTTTCTATTAGTAAATGTGCTTTAATAGAACAACATTTATTTTAGGCCCGTGCTATAAAACGGTTATTGTCATAGAAAAAAGAATCGGCAACTGGAGTCAAAATATGCGAAGCTGTTTGCGTTCATTCAGGCTATCGCTCATGTAAAAAAGATACCGCAACCAAGTATGGTAAATAATAGGGCAGATTGGGTGATCCTCGGTTCAAGAAAAGCCGTTAAGAGAAGAAAATCTGAATCTAGACTAGTTCTATTCGCTTAAAAAATGACTTCTCTTTTCTCCGCTTATTATATACAAATTGAAACCAGTCAGGAGCAAGATAACAGTTTTGTTCACTATTCACTACCGAAATGGAGGGTTTGGCCGGTGAATACACGCATTTCCTAATAACATGATTTATACAAAATAAAAATACAACATTGTAAGGAGTGCTCATTATTTTTTTGCGACGTCGTTTTTCTTCGCGTTTTACTCTTTGTAAGTTTTACTCTCTCTACTTTCAATCTATTACTCTACTACTATTTCTTGGTTAATTCTCTTTCTATTTTGTATCTATACTGCAACTTAAACCTGTACTACTCTAACACATGTTCTTCATTAATAATCAATAGTAAACAGGGTCTTAGCAAATCATGAGAAAACATGAGTCTGATGTGTAAACGCACCACTTCCTTCTTGTTTGTTTTATACTGATGGACAGACTAACGCATTGCTCATGCGAGATTTCAATTTTCAATCCTTTTCTTTTTAATACATTTATTGTCTCTGTCTTTTGTTTCCTTTCCTTGCAGTATATTTCTTTCATTATTATCTTCTAATATTATATTAATATCCTCTCTTTATTATATATATATATACTATATATTATATAATCATATATTATTAAATATATATATTTTCTTATATTTTTGCTAATTCATTCCTTATTATTTCTTATTAGAATTATTTATTATGCATCATTGTTTTTTGTGGAGTTATATTCGTTCTTTCTTCTTTTACAATTCACAAGCGTTTCATCATTCTTTTCTTATTTGCTATTCATTAGCCTTACACACTATATATTACTTACTTATAATTTCTTCGTGGAATTTTTTCTTTTACATTTCTACTTCTTTTCTTTTTACAATTTTATTCCTAACCCACTTCTTCTTCTTTCTTTCTTCATCTCTTCTTCTCTTTCTTCTTCTCTTCTTCTCTTCCTTCTTCTTCTTCTTCTTCTTCTTCTCTCCTTGTCATGAGTTTTCCTTATCTATTGTACACCTTTATTCTTGTATGGGTTTCCTTATCATCTCGGACTCCGTCCCCTCTTCTTCTACGGCTTATCTATATCATATGGTCTTCCTCTACCGATTCTTCTCCTCTTGTATGGCGTTTCTTCCCTAATACAATCTTGTACTTACTCCTTCCTCTCATTCTCCGCTCCTCCTTCTTTTTTATATTTTCTTTCTTTCTTTACCTTCTTTCTTTCATTATCTTGAATTTATCAAATCTTTACTTCCACTGGCCATGGTTATCTTATTCTTTAGTCATAATTACAGCATATATTCCATTCATGCCTTTAATCCAATTTTCCACTTTTGTATTTATTTTTAAATTATTACTTTAATGATTAAACTATGACAGGATAATACTCAGTATGTCCGGGCCTAGAAAATGGCATGTATAGCATCATTTAACACATTTAATTAAATTCATTTATTTATCGAACCCTTCACCACAGACAGGATACAACTCAAGCCTCAACTTTCAGAGAAAGCGTGCAATTCTGAATTCAGTGCTGTCCTGCTCCTAGACTCCTACCATACCAAGACAAAATATCCCAATCTGTCCACTACTTTATCGATAGCTGGGAAGAGATTAGATGGAATCATGCCTTTCACATGAGAAGAATGTCCCACTTGTCATGTAATGTTAGCTAGTCTCACAATCCCTTTACTCTTGCTATCTAGTTGTTGATTCTCGCTGGATGCCCCATACTTACAAACTTGATGTCAAATTCTACCGTGGAGACGGGTTGAGACAAACAGGGCGTCTCCTTTGGTGTAATGATAAAGTAGTTTCACTATCACTGAACTAAATAGCGAGTCAATCCCTTGCTGTGTATGACACATATATGTGAACCTTGTCGTCCCTCCTATTATTGATGGATGTCTTTGCGGTAAATCAATCACGTTTTCCCAAAGTCATCTAGCGCGAAATGAAAAGGCAAAGAAATTTCGTCCGGAATTTGAACTTAGGGCGCCTATGCATTTGCCAGACGATAACCATTACGCCAGTACCTCCAACATATATTATAAAAGTGAAACTTGGTTACTCATTTTTTCTTTTCTTAACCACACTTGCCAACTACTGCTATGAAAAGGAATAAAAATATAAGAAAACACTGCAAGTAGGAAAACAAAGGCGCTAGAAAACAAAATTTACTATTATTAACCTTTCTGCTTTCTATCTTTTTTCTGTTTTTTTACCTGTTTTTTCTGTTTTTCTCTGTTTTTCTTTTTTTATTGTATCGGTGTAGATTACTCCATCCAGGTATTGATTTTTTTTAATTGGTACCGTTAGCCCAACCAACAACGTGCTAAATGAATGATTGAAGTGAGGACGCTGTCGTCGTTCATGGCCCTTAAGCTGGAACCGGGGGAGATTCTGATGGGACTGAGGAAATCAATTTCGTGCACTTTTGCGCACTCACATGTGACCTCTG
>CM042140.1:78008790-78043790 GCA_023376005.1 Doryteuthis pealeii | reverse complement strand
GATCAGAGAAATCTTTCAGTAAATAACCAGAACCTTTTTTCTGAGTTCATGCCCAGAGATTTCCCTCAAAATATTTCCAAGAATAAATGAGTTGATTATTTTAGCTAATTAAAATGCACTAGACTATACTATTTGATTTAAGGAGTAAATGGCTGTAGAATTGTGTAGTAGCTTTTTTCCAAGTGTTTCGTGGTCAGCTATACAGTAGCTACAAGGTGTTCAAAAAATTATCAAAGTTTTTGTACTTTTGACACACCTATTCGGAAAACTAATTTCCATTGATTATTTTTTTCAGAATACAAGGTGTGTAAAAAAAATACCAAGTTTAAAGTTGCATTTACCAACAGAAAAAATGCAGAATGGATGGACCTTTTTTTTTTAGAATACAATGTGTGTCAAAAAGTACAAAAATATCGATACTTTTTTACATACCTTGTATGCCATGTCAGTGCTACTGCATGGCTGAACCACTTGGACTTTAACGAAACGCCTAGAGCAAAGCTAGATGACGAATACAGAGGTACTCAGTGCAATCAATATTCTTAGCAATATTTCTCTACAAACAGATATCAATGTATGCATAGGAAAGGGATGGCTTTAACGGATTACCGATAATATTAAATCTGATTTCTCAGATAAAGATAAAGCGAGAATTCTTCCAGGTTGTATCTGTGTCAGTGATATTGTATTTTCTGCACGGCTTGGGCGTTAATGAAACACTTAGAGAAAAAGAAGACGGGGACTACACTAGAATGCTACATGCTGTCTTGAACAAATCCTTGAAGCAGCATCCATAAAAAAGCAGCTGTTTCGGTCATTTATCTTTTATTATAAGAATTATTCAAGTAAGATCAACAAGACATGCTGGATTCTAATAAGAAGTAATGATGAACTCATACGCGACGTTTCTCCTGTCGACACTTACGAGTTTAGGTCAACCAGCAAAAGCTTCATTGATCAGATCTGTGAGGATACTAAGATGTCGTGCAGAGGATGTAAGAAGTTATGCCAATAGAGCCAGGTAGTGAGAAAGCGAGAATAATAGAGAGAGTGAGAGGAGAGAGAGAGAGAGAGAGAGAGAGAGAGAGGGGGAGAGGGAGAGAGAGAGAGAGATATGAATCATATGCGACGTTTTCATGTGGAACTACGAGTTTAGGTAACAGCAAAAGCTTTCATTGATCAGATCTGTGAGGATACTAGATGTCGTGCAGAGGACGTAAGAAGTTATGCCTAATAGAGACAGGTAGTGAGAAAGTGTGTGTGTGTGTGTGTATGTGTGTGTGTGTTTGGTGTGAGAGAGAGAGAGAGAGAGGAGAGAGAGAGAGAGAGAGAGAGAGACGAAGAGAGAAGAGATGAGCACGACTTGTGTAATGTTCTAAGATTAAAAGAGGGTTATCATAAATAAGGGACAGTTGTGGCATAAGGTTACATGTACTCGAATTGTAACGTTTTACATTGTTAATAGTCAGATTAGAGACGACTGCGCGGTGTTCGTTTCATTCGACCAATACACCACGGAGACTCCCAAACCACTTATTGAAACACGCAAGAAATTGAATTTTATCACGGATTTTACACAATGATTTCAACACTAGAATCGCAATGTCGCGTTGAGAACTATTGCTTTCTGTTAAATATTTTATATGCCGTATCTATATTTTTGAAGAGGAACTTTCTGTCGGGTAAGTTTAACTGGGGTTGAAATGATTGTGTAAAACGTTGATAAAATTCAATTCTTGCGTGTTTCAATAAGTGTTTGGAGAGTCTCCGTGGTGTATTGGCGAATGAAACCGAAACTACCGCAGGTCGTCTCTAATTCCTGACTATATCAACATATTTTAAAACGTTACAAGTTCGAGTACAGTAACCCTTTCATGGACACACTGTCCTTATTTATGATAACCTCTTCTTTTTAATCTTAGAAATCATTACCATCAAGTCGTGCTAGCATCTCTCTCTCTCTCTCTCTCTCTCTCTCTCTCTCTCTCTCTCTCTCTCTCTCTTCTCTCTCTTCACAACAAAACACACACACATACACACACACACACACACTTTCTCACTACCTGTCTCTATTAGGCATAACTTCTTACGTCCTCTGCACGACATCTAGTATCCTCACAGATCTGATCAATGAAAGCTTTTGCTGGTTGACCTAAACTCGTAAGTGTCCACATGAAAACGTCGCATATGAGTTCATATCTCTCTCTCTCTCTCCCCCCTCTTCTCTCTCTCTCTCTCTCTCTCTCTCTCTCTCTCTCACTCTCTCTATTATTCTCGCTTTCTCACTACCTGGCTCTATTAGGCATAACTTCTTACATCCTCTGCACGACATCTAGTATCCTCACAGATCTGATCAATGGAAGCTTTTGCTGGTTGACCTAAACTCGTAAGTGTCGACAGGAGAACGTCGCGTATGAGTTCATCATTACTTCTCTATTAGAATCCAGCATGTCTTGTTGATCTTACTTGAATAATTCTTATAATAAAAGATAAATGACCGAACAGCTGCTTTTTTATGGATGCTGCTTCAAGGATTTGTTCAAGACAGCATGTAGCATTCTAGTGTAGTCCCCGTCTTTCTTTTTCTCTAAGTGTTTCATTAACGCCCAAGCCGTGCAGAAATACAATATCACTGACACAGATACAACCTGGAAGAATTCTCGCTTTATCTTTATCTGAGAAATCAGATTTAATATTATCGGTAATCCGTTAATGCCATCCCTTTCCTATGCATACATTGATATCTGTTTCTGTAGATGAAATATTGCTAAGAATATTGATTGCACTGAGTACCCTTCTGTATTCGTCATCTAGCTTTTGCTCTAGGCGTTTCGTTAAAGTCCAAGTGGTTCAGCCATGCAGTAGCACTGACATGGCTATACAAGGTATGTAAAAAAGTATCGATATTTTTGTACTTTTTGACACACATTGTATTCTAAAAAAAAAAAGGTCCATCCATTCTGCATTTTTCTGTTGGTAAATGCAACTTTAAACTTGGTATTTTTTTACACACCTTGTATTCTGAAAAAAATTAATCAATGGAAATTATGTTTTTCCGAATAGGTGTGTCAAAAGTACAAAAACTTTGATAATTTTTTGACACACCTTGTAGCTACTGTATAGCTGCACCACGAAACACTTGGAGAAAAAGCTACTACACAATTCTACAGCCATTTACTTCCTTAAATCAAATAGTATAGTCTAGTGCATTTTAATTAGCTAAAAAATAATCAACTCATTTATTTCTTGGGAAATATTTTGAGGGAAATCTCTGGGCATGAACTCAGAAAAAAAGGTTCTGGTTATTTACTGAAAGATTTCTCTGATCCAGCCAAGAATCAAAGGCGAAACAAAAGCAGCAATGATACAGCCACTTAAAAGAAACTCTGGGTTTAGAAAGTGAGTCCCATTGATCTGTGTGAAAAAAGACGGAAAGAAAGCAGAGTGGTAATGGCGTTATTTGGGGACCCTGCTGATTTTTCGTTCAATTCATCCAATGGTGACAAAATGGTGAGCATAAAGCTTTTTCCCGTGTTTATGTAACCAATGAAGTAGGGAATCGATTCGTACATTTTCTTTGCTATTTTCAAGAGGCGATCGATTCTCGATCTGTAATTATTTACTTTTGTTCGCTCTTCCAAGCTCATTTGGTATATTTGATTTGCTACTCAATATGTTTATTGCCGATTCTTCTCTTCACCCCCATCTTTCTTTCATCCAATGCTTTCTCTCTTTTTTCTTTCATTATTTCTTTCTTTCTATCTTTGATTTTTTCTACCCAATGGCACATATATATATATATATATATATATATATATATATATATATATATATATATATATATATTATATATATTTGACCAACAGAAACGGTGGAATAGGATGATAGATTGTTTTTGTTTTGTTTTTTTTTTGTTTTTGCTAATAAATATTTATATATACGAATATATCCATTCAAATATGTGAACGCAAAGACCTGTGTCATTTCTTTCTTTTACAATAAAGCTCTATACGCTTCTATATATATATATATATATATATATATATATATATATATATATATATATATATATATATATACTGAAATTACTTCCAGATACCTATGTATTTACTGATTACTTATCACAAATGGTGTGGTATGTTTACTGGATTACTTATCACAAATGGTGTGAAATAAATGTGTGCTGGGGATTATTCATTACTATCTCATTTCTATCTTTAGAAATATTTAGAAATTAATTAAAAGACAAAAAACACTATATATATATATATATATATATATATATATATATATATATATATATATATATATGCATACATATTGGTAGGTGAGATAGACTAATTGAGTAATAGATAATGGAGGGAGAGGAGGAAGTGAATAAGAGCTACATATACAGTGATAGCAAACATTTTACACACCTACACATAACCCTTCCTGCAATGGTTACCTGCCCTATTATATTTCATTTACTCATTAATTCATTCTGATGAAGTATTTTAATAAACAGAGACGAAATATTAATTGAATCAATTCTTTGTGTTGGTTTATTTAGCTTTTCATTAAATTTTTATTAAAAAAAACATATTCTATATTATATATATATATATATATATATATATATATATATATATATATATATATATATATATATATGAATATGTTTTTGATCAAAATCGACAGATTGAACCACTGTAATTTACAAAAATAATATATACCAGTACATGAAATTGGGGAATGCAGATAAACGAGCACAAACAATTGATTCCATTAAGATTCCATCTCTATTTATTATCATTTAATTATTAAATTCATTCTGATGAAGTATTTTATTAAACAGAGACGAAATATTAATTGAATCAATTCTTTGTGTTAGTTTATTTAGCTTTTCATTAATATTTTTCACACCAACACAGACACATACGCACACACACACTCTCTCTCTCTCTCTCTCTCTCTCTCTCTATATATATATATACACACACACACACACACACACACACACACACAGTCACACATAATATATATAATTACAAACCTTCAAATTGCACGTGTCAGAGTTTGAGCCCAATCGAATTATTAGTTTACAAATTAATTATTTAAGTGAAGCTACTGCTGTAAATTTTCAAAACAATGGAAAAAGCTGAATTTCATGTGTTGATAAAGCCTGCTTTCAGATGGAAAAATACTGTTCAAACTAAGCAATGTCTTGATAAATGTTATTCGGACTCTGCTCCGTCGGAAACAATGGTTAAGAGGTGCTATGCTGACTTCAATCGCGGGCGTTTGCAACTGTTTCAACGAGTTTTTGCAGAAATATGTGATAGTGGATAAAACATGGATCCGCCGCTTCACCTCGGAGTCAAAACGGCAGACAGATGAGTGGACATCAACAGGTGAAAGCCGTACAAAGCTACTAAAGACGCAAACATCAACAGGCAATTTCTGGCCTCCGTATTTTGGGATGCGCAAGGTATTTTATTCATCGATTACGTTGAGAAAGGAAGATCCATCAATAGCAAATATTATATAACATTATTGGTGCGTTTGAATGAGGAAATCGCCAGGAAAATGGCTACAAATAAAGAAGAAAAAAATGCTCTTTCACCAAGACAATGCACCGTGTAACAAGTCGAACGCAACGATGGCAAAACTACATGAATTGAACTTCAAATTGTTTCCGCACCGAGGATCTGAACCCCAGTGACTAATGGCTGTTTGCAGATCTCAAAAGAATACTCCAGGGAAAGAGATTTAGCCCCAGTGATGAAGTGATATTGTAACTTAGGTGTATCTTTAGGCCAAGAACAAATTTTTATACAAAAAAGGCATCGCATTTGGAATCAGTGGATCACCGTAGAAGGAAACTATGTTGATGCCAAAAAGTTGTTTTATTAGTTAGGCCCGGGATTTATTGAGTGATGTGTATATATATATATATATATATATATATATATATGAAAATAGGATGGATGTAGTAGAATCCGACAGTACCGTAAAAGGGTAGTGAACAAGAAATGATAACCAAAACAAATCTAAGAGTTGAAGTATTTCGTCCGATTTATACGGACATCATCAGTCAAAGATTTTTATTGAAAGCAATCACTATCCTTTTACCTACCTCATATATATATATATATATATATATATATATATATATATATATATATATATATATGAATTACAATCCGAATTTAAAAGCTATTTTTACTGAAACGACAGATTACATATAGAACCATTTTAGCGACTGCATCCCACCACCACTGACTCTAGCACCCACGTGTGTAACAGACAACAAATGGTCAATCGCAATGATTCTCGCCGTAGATGAGACAGGTCGTGGGACACGAGACTTGTTTATTTTTGAGGAGGATCAGTTAGTTAGTTACAAGGAAGGTGACAACTAACGACATACATTTCGGGCCTCAGCGGAAAGGCTAGATCCTTTTTAAATTTGAATACTGCAAGTTAGTTTCGTCAAAATTACGCCATTAATAAGATCTGAATCTGCATTGCAACTCTTATTACTCGAGCTGATATATATCGCCCTGAATATTTCGTTTATACGATCATAGACTATTCATTACAAAAGAAAACCAAAAAAACCAAACCGAAGTCTCTAAATATTTCTGGATACAAAAAATAAATAAATCAAAACCCACAAATAAGATGGCAAATAATAAAAATAGTCAACAACACAACCACGATTCAAAACAAATGCAATCTGGGGGAAAATAGCAATAATAAAATTGAAAAACCTGAAGAAACTATAGAATAAAAGAAATGTAATCATCTTCAAACGTAAACATGCAAATAACTTTATACTTACATTTTTTTTAAATTTCAAAACGTTCGAGGCATTATTACTGGACTGAACTTTTTGGAAATAAATGCCGGCGGCAGATTTAATGAGAGGATCGTTTGCAGTGGTGCAGCCAACAACCAAATAAAAATATAAGAACATTTAAGTACCCATATATACACAGAAAACGCTGACAATCGGAACATAAAATACATAAAATATTTGAAGTTAAAACATGCTCAGTCACAAGTAAAGAAATAAAATTCTAAAAATTCAGATACAGAAATGAGAACACAACAGGGAAATATTTTTTTTTGTAGATTGCGAGTTTT
Source organism: Doryteuthis pealeii (assembly GCA_023376005.1). NCBI lineage: Eukaryota > Metazoa > Mollusca > Cephalopoda > Myopsida > Loliginidae > Doryteuthis > Doryteuthis pealeii. The sequence continues at coordinate 78,036,659 of CM042140.1, read as the reverse complement.
CGAGTGCCCCTGAACTGGCGAATTTAACAAGCACAAGGAGAATTTTAAAATGAAATCAGTGTATATGTAAAAATATATACGCAAATATTTATATGTACGTTTGAGTTCTCAATTTTGGATGAATCTTGTCTAGGAAACACATGATATCAACCATATATATATAATATATATATATATATATATATATATATATATATATATTGAACATTATTGAACAATATTCTTCTTTTTGAGAGATATGCCCCTGCTATACACACACACACACACACACACACACACACACACACACATATATATATATATATATATATATATATGTATATATATATATATATATGCTTGTAATATCAACCAAATATATATATATATATATATATATATATATATATATATATATATATATATATATATTGAACATTATTGAACAATATTCTTCTTTTTGAGAGATATGCCCCCACTATATATATATATATATATATATATATATATATATATATATGCTTGTGAAAGTCATAATCCATCTTTTCTCCACGCAGCTATGAATGAATAGTTAGGTAGACTAAACTCTTTAGCCTTGGTATAGAACCAGCCTAGGACAAGGAAAATCCTGAATTGAAACCAATTGTAGTCCACTTGAAAATTGACTTTGTATCATGGCGCAGGGGTTGGCAAAACACATACACAGATGTGTGTGCATGCGTGTGCCTGTACGTATGTATGTATATATGTATGCATGTATGTAGGTGTTTATACAGTCCTTAATGATTTATTTATCTGTGATGATTGTGAATAGACAAAGTAACTATTTGTCGGAATTACTTGCGAGAAATCATTATTTATAAAGCTAAGTGGCCGTCTACTCAATCAACTTATCTATTCTCAGTGCAGGATATATATATATATATATATATATATATATATATATATATATATATATATATGTCTGTCTGCGTGTGTCTGTGTGTGTGTTTCTACGCCCGCGCATTTAAACAGACAAAAGCGTGCATATAAATTAGTCTTTATCCGCGCCAAATATACGTATGTCAGTGTGCGCTTCTATGTGAAAACGCATGACGTCTCTTTTTTTCTCACTTTTTTCTCTTTCCTGGGTATTTTTTTTTCTTTCTTTCTTTTCACCAACTGATTTATTTGCTGTAGGAATTAAGGGGCCAATGAAATGCTGTTAGTTTTTGATCCCGGATTCTGATCGATAGCAGTATCACCTGGTACAAGGTCACATGTGATGTGCGCAAAAGCACGAAATTGATTTCTCAGTCTCCCATCAGAATCTCCCCCCGCGTCCAGCTAAGGGCCACTGACACCGACAGCGTCCTCACTCAATCATTCATTCAAGCACGTTGTTGGTTGGGTAACGTTAACCAATCAATGACCTGGAATCGGATTAATCTTAGCACCGAATACAATAAAAAAAAAAGAAAAACAGAAAGAAAAACAGAAAAATAACAGGTAAAAAAACAGAAAAAAGATAAGAAAAGCAGAAAGAGTTAATAATATAATTTGTTTTTCTACGCCTTTGTTTTTCCTACTTGCTAGTGTTTTCTTATATTTTTTTATTCCTTTTTCAAAGCAGTAGTTGGCAATGTGGTTAAGAAAATGAAATGAGTAAACCAAGTTCTACTACTTTTATAATATATTTGTTAGGAGGTACGTGGCGTAATGGTTATCGTCTTGGCAAATGCATACGGCGACCTAAGTTCAAATTCCGGACGAAATTCTTTGCTTTTCATTTCGCGCTAATGACTTTGGGAAACGTGATTATTTACCCAAAACATCCATCAATAATAGGATGGGACACAAGGTCACATATATGGGTCATACAGCAAGGATTGAACTCGCTATTTAGTTGCAGTAGATATGTGAAACTAACTTACATTACACCAAAAGGAGACGCCCTGTTTTGTCCAACCCGTTCTCCACGGGTAGAATTTGACTCAAGTTTGTAAGTATGGGGCATCCAGCGAGATCAAAACTCGATATGCAAGAGTAAAGGATATGTGAGAACTAGCTTAACATTACATGACAATGGGACATTCTTCTCATGTGAAAGGCATGAATCCATCTAATCTCTCCCCAGCTATCGATAAATAGTAGGACAGATTGGGATATTTTGTCTTGGTATGGTAACGAGTCTAGGAGAAGGACAGCACTGAATTCAAATTAGCACTGCTTTCCTGAAAGTTGAGCCTTGAGTTATATCCTGTCTGTGGTGAAGTGGTTCGATAAATAAATGAATTTATTAAATGTTTCAAATATGCTATATCAATGCCATTTTCTTAGCCCGAATCATACTGATTATTATCCTGTCTATAGTTTAATCATTAAAGTAATAATTTAAAATAAATACAAAAGGTGGAAAATGATTAAAGGCAGAATGGATAATCTAATAATTATGACGTAAAGAATAAGATAAGCCCATTGTCAGGTGGAAGAAATATTTGATAAATTCAAGGATATAAGAAAGAAAGAAAGAAGGAAAGAAAGAAAAAATAATAAGAAAAAGAAGAGGAGGAGGAAGAGAGGAAGGAGGTAAAGTACAAGATGATTAGGGAGAACCCATACAAGAGGAAGAAGAATCGGTAGAGGAAGATGATATGATAATAGATAAGCCGTAGAAGAAGAGGGGGAGGAGTACGAGATGATAAGGGAAAACCCATACAAGAATAAAGGTGTACAATATGATAAGGAAAACTCATACAAGGAGAGAAGAAGAAGAAGAAGAAGAAGAAGAAGAAGAAGAAGAAGAAAGAAGAAGAAGAAGAAGAAGAAGAAGAAGAAGAAGAAGTGGTTAGGAATAAAATTTGTAAAAAGAAAAGAAGTAGAATATGTAAAAAAAGAGAAAATTAATTCCACGAAGAAATATATATAGTAAGTAATATATAGTGTGTAAGGGCTTAAATAGAATATAAAGCAAAATAAGAAAAGAATGATGAAACGCTTTGATGAATGTAAAAAAAGAAAGAAACGAATATAACTACACTAAAAAAACAATGAATGCGAAATAAATAAATAAATTCTAAATAAGGAAAATAAAAAGGAAGAAAGCAAAATATATAAAGAATATATATATATATATATATATATATATATATATATATATATATATATATATATAAGAGAGAGGATATAGATATAGATATTAGGAAAGAAAATAATGAAAGAAATATAATGCAAGGAAAGAGAAACAAAAGACAGAGACAGATAAATGTATTAAAAAAGAAAAAGGATTGTAAAATTGAAATCTACGCATTGAGCAATGCGTTAACAAACAGAAAGGAAGTGGTGCCTTTACACATACAGACTCATGTTTCTCAGGTTTGCTAAGACCCTGTTTACTATTGATTATTAGATGAAGAACATGGTGTTAGAGTAGTCAGTTTTTAGTTGCAGTATAATACAAAAAGAAAGAGAATTACCAAGAAATAGTAGTAGAGTAAATAGATTGAAAGTTAGAGAGAGTAAAACTTACAAAGAGGAAACCGAAAGAAAACGACGTAAAAAAAATAATGAAGCACTCCTTACAAATGTGTATTTTATTTTGTAACTAAATCATTGTTATTAGAAATTGCTTGCATTTACCCAACCCTCCATTTCTGTAAGTGAAAGTGGAACAAAACTGTTTTCCTTCTCCTAGGCTGGTTTCAATATTGTATATAATAGCTGGAGTAAAGTAGAAGGTCAATTTTTAAGCGGAATAGAACTATTCTAGATTCAGAATTTTCTTTCTCTTAAACCGATTTCTAACCAAGGATAAGAAACCCAATCTGCCCTATTATTTACCCATAGCTTGGTTGAGTATCTCCTTTTACATGAGCATAAGCCTGAATTGAAACGCAAACAGCTTCGTCCATATTTTGAACTCCAGTTGCCGATTCTTTTTCCTATGACAATAACCGTTTTTATAGACTGTGCCTAAAAATAAATTGTTGTTCTATTTTAAACACATTTACTAATAGAAAGTTTTCGCAATGGGTAAAGAGAAAACAACTGACCGCCGAGAGCAGCAATATTCGGACAGAAGCTCGGAAGAGAAAGGTTAAGTGAGAATTTAAAAATACTTATACGATGTGTTTTTTCAATTTGAGAGTGTAAGCCGCAGAAAAGCGCACCCACTGCAATCACGAGGAAAACAAAAAGAAATTATAAAACAAAATGCATTCCAACTCAGCGAGGAATGCAAGCTATTCTCGCGAGAATGACGTGAACTGATCTGGAAAGAGAAAGCAATGCAGTTTAGACTGCAGGTTTGGTTTATTTTCAAATTATTCTGAAAATATAGGGTGATCCCAAAAAAACAGACTTTAAAAAAAGTCAGGCGTGTTTTGTTTTTTTCGGGGGGCACGTATATATATATATATATATATATATATATATATATATATATATATATATATATATATATATATATATATATATATATATATATATATATATATATATATATATATATATATATATACATATACATATATATATATATATATATATATATATATATATATATATATATATATATATATATATATATATATATATATTCCATGGCAGAATTATTCGTACACCCATGAATATTGAATAATTTGACCCATTTCTTAGAATTTAATACCGATATGATGCCAAACATTTTATATTTTTAAATAGAAAAAAAGAATAGAAAAACTAATTTTTTACAAGGATAGGTTAAATTTCCTAAATATGAGAAGAATAATAAGTAAAAAAGGTACAGACAAAATTATGCGTACAGTAGGAAATTTGAAAAAAAATGAACCATTTCTTCAATATTAATAGTCAATAGCATGGTGTTCACCTTTATAATTTGCTGACATCATTTTCTAAAGAAGAATTCTTTTCTTGGATTTTCTTCTATTCTTCAATGGGTACAGTTTCTAATAACTGAAGACTCTTTTGTGACTGACGATTTATTCGAACTTTCAATTATTTCCAAAAAATTTTCAATAGGATTTAAATCAGGACTCATTGAAGTTCATGTCAGAACTGTAATCTTCTTTTTTCTGAACACGCGCACTCACTGATTTAAGCGTATGTTTGGAATTATTATCTTGCTAGAAAGTAAATCACCAATATATATCAAGATTTTGAGCCGATAGATTTTCATCAATAATTTTTATATAGTCTTTAGATTTAACTATTCATCTTATTGTAATTAATTGTCCTGTCACCCTTGAGCTGAAACAACCCAAAAAAATCGCCTTCATGTTTAATGTTGACATAATTCGACTGGCAATTTTTTTTGTTTTTAATCTATTGTTCTGAAAATATGGTTTTATATTCTTTTCTGTGCTTATTAACATTAAAAAAAACTGGGATCATGAGTGATTAGATTGTGAGAAATGAATTAAAATATTTAAAAATGTATGGATGTACGAATAATATTGTCAGGGACTGTATATACACACACACACACACACACACACACACACACACACACATATATATATATATATATATATATGTGTGTGTGTGTTTGTGTGTAACAATAATATACACTTTCATAGAAAAATAAAACAATAGCCTTCTCTTTTAAATATCTTCTGCTTGTCTATTTGCCTGCATTCCAGGAAACGCACAAAGCAATAAGGAAATCTTCCATTGTAGATATCTCGCTGCACTTAACTCATAATGTATACGGGTTGTACGATTGTCTTTATTAAAATGAAGAATAGAATAGAATTTTTAAAGATGTTTGTGATAACTATTATTATTTAAATTTCGTTTTATTTGTTTTAATAATTTACAATTGTTTACTGCCTTCGTTACTCTGGGTATGGTGTACAGAAGACACATTTTATTTTATTCGGAGATCCAGATACTCTCTAACACCACTGGGAAATTAATAAATATTTAGAATTAATATTTATTTATCATTTTCCCTATATGGAGGGATAGTATTAAGCTAAATTTTAAAAAGAATCTCTCGACAGAAATAAGATAAACATTTTTTCGGCATAAAATAAGCCAAGGGTTGGTGTGTTGTAAAATCAAACGAACTACCTAAACTACAAACAGAATCTATATAGGAGGGCATCTGCTCTCGTAATGAATAACAAGCGAGTGGGTATGCGATGTCAGATGGCGGCCTCTTTACAGCGTATGGGTGTTAAAATATAGACCCCCAATATGGATATGGGGGTAATACTAGTGGCTGAGTAGTCCATTACATGTAACACTACACATTGGCCCTTACTGAGGCTAGTATGTCAGTTGGAGAGACCCCTTCAATCAGTTGGCTGACCACGTCATGTTCTTGTACCTATATGATTTTTCCTTACCCTATTGGTCTTAGAGCAAATCTCCAACTCTTTTTCTCATATATATGCAAGAAGTTAGAGGCTGAGGGTCTTAGTGTCCGGGATATGACATTACACTCTATATAGTGGATAGGTTCCAATTCTGGTGCTTTGGAGTATACCATTGTCATTAATTTCAGGTCCACTCTTTGCCAAAAATCATAGTACCTGTTAGGTTCCCATCTATGGGTTAAAAGGATAAAAAAATTAGCTTAAATGTGTTTTAAAATGTCGGTATACAAGTACATCCAAATAATGGTTCACACTAATAATAAAGTACTTCGCATAGAATGCTAAGAATTGGGATTTTAAGTAGACAGTGCTCGTAATGATTTGCCACTACGATAAACAGTACTACACAGTTAATCTTTGAACAGATCATTTACTCTAAGGAAAAGGTAGATGGGCTTGTCCACAACACAAACTCCTTACGGATGTTGTGTAAAATCAGGAGGTTTGCATATACAGGGTGATAAAAAAACAGACTTTTTAAAAAAGTCAGGCGTGTTTTATTGTCACCCTGTATATATATATATATATATATATATATATATATATATATATATATATATATATATATATATATATATATATATATATATATATATATATATATATATATATATATATATTCCTGTAGTTATGATCTTTCCATGTGTGGTTTAACCAAGCTGATGCAGGTAGACCATGGGGAGAGCTCAATGTGCCTAATATCAATGAATGGAAGGACAGAGCAAGATATTCAGTAAATGAAGGAAAAAAAAACCTAAACTTGCTTCATTACAATAATTTATTTCAACCGTATTACTACGGCATCTTCAGGTAATCACAAGAACAGCAAGAGTCACGTTCTTGTGATTACCTGAAGATGCCGTTGTAATACGGTTGAAATAAATTATTGTAATGAAGCAAGTTTAGAGTTTCTTCCTTCATTTACTAAAATATATATTATATATAATCCACAGACACGTGTTTCGACTTATCAAGTCTCCTCAGCTAGACATTTGTAAGCTACCTACAGCCGGAATTGAAATCCGATCAGTCTTAACCATTAGGCTGTCTTCACTTACAGAATATTTTAATAAATACACACATCGCCACATACGCTTGACGTCAGCAAGATCCAGAGAGCTCGAGCATATATAGGGTCATCCCAGACACGTGTTTCGACTTATCAAGTCTCCTCAGTGTGGCTAGACATTTTGTAAGCTACCTACAGCCGGAATTGAAATCCGATCGGTTGGGTGTCAGTCTGGCACCGTAACCATTAGGCTGTCTTCACTTACAGAATGGGAAGGGGATTTTAACTGTTTAAATACACACATCGCTTTTGTGTGTAAGGGCCGTCACAAAGTGCTCCATTCCTTAGAAGAGCGTTGCGTTTACGCTTGAGTTGGCGGCCGTCAGCAAGATCCCCCCCAGAGAGCTCAACCCTAGGGGATGGGGAGCATATATAGGGTCATCCCCAGACACGTGTTTCGACTTATCAAGTCTCCTCAGTGTGGCTAGACATTTTGTAAGCTACCTACAGCCGGAATTGAAATCCGATCGGTTGGGTGTCAGTCTGGCACCGTAACCATTAGGCTGTCTTCACTTACAGAATGGGAAGGGGATTTTAACTGTTTAAATACACACATCGCTTTTGTGTGTAAGGGCCGTCACAAAGTGTTCCATTCCCTATATATATATATATATATATATATATATATATATATATATATATATATATATATATATGCAGGGTGACCAAAGAACAGGCCTGACTATTTTTAAGTCAGTTTTTTTTATCCCTCTATACTTAGCCAACCAGAAAATTAGCTTAAATGTGTTTTAAAATGTGTTTAATACAATTGAATACCCAAAAAGAATTAATAAAATAAAAACGTCTTCGGCATTAAAATAACCTTTTTCTTGACATTCCATCAACCAGCCTAAGATATAAACGATGAGAACCAATGCGGACTAGATCTGCTAATATAGTTTAAAGCCTTTTGAATTATACCTTCGAGGGTCGTCATATGGTTGGTTGAAACCAAGCCGACAATGGCAGAGCCTTGGCGATCTGGACGAACGGACATCTGGTAAATTATAAGATTGTGGTTCTTATGAACATCCACATGGATTTGGATTAAATCATTATTTTGTCTGTTCATTACTGTTTATGCAACTAATATAAATCAAGATCCATAATTATTCATTTACAAAATGCAACTGATTTGGAGGTTGTCTTCATGTTTGTCCCGAGTCATTCTTTTAAAAGCTACAATTTGAATGCTATGAGCTTATCCAACATTTCTTGTGTGAAAATGTCTGAAAAAGGGCATCTGGGGGGTATCTTTGAAGCCACATATCTCCGTCAATTCTCAACATATTTCAATCATCTTTTACTATGTTATTCTACGCATCGAAATCTATGAGAAATCATGTAAAATTGACATTTAATTTTTCACGAAATTTGTCATTTTCAGGCACTTTCAGGGGGGTTATCAGGCCTCAAATCACAGCTAAATCTTCGAATTGAGCACTTTTGTCTTAATCAATGAATTCTACGCTTAAGATTCTATAAGAAAAGGCAATAAAACATGTGAAATATCCAGAATAGTTTAAGCTCAATGTAAATGGCGTTTGAAATCAATGATTTGGCTGACGTACTAGCATGAACCCCGAAAGTAATATTATTTGTTCCTCTGTCTATTTCCCTTTTCATCCTATTTTGGGATCTTTATAATATAATCCTTTTTATTAAATCCGTTTTGTAGGTCAGTCAAGACAGACTTTGGCACAAATATATATTTATATGCCAAAAACGCAGTGACAAACTTTGATATATTGAAAATTAAAGTGTTTCGGTATACAAGTACATCCAAGTAATGGTTCACGCTAACAATAAAGTGCTTGGCATAGAATGCTAAAAATTGGGATCTTAAGTAGACAGTTCTCGTAAAGATTTGCCACTGCCATAAACTGTAGTACACAGTTAATCTTGGAACAGATCATTTACTCTAAGGAAACGATAGATAGACTTGTCCACAACACAAACTCCTTACGGATGTTTTGTAAAATCAGGTTTGCATATACATGGTGATCCGAAAAACAGCCTTTTTAAAAAAAAGTCACCCCAGTTTTTTGTGGATCACCTATATATATATATATATATATATATATATATATATATATATATATATATATATATATGCAGGGTGACCAAAAAGCTGGCCCGTCTGATTTTTTAATCATTTATACTTAGCGAGCACCACCACTTCAAGTATGATACAACACAAGATCAATTTGTAAGCGTATAAACGGGTTTGACCTCAGGTTTTTTCTTCTATATTGGTTGCCATACCAAGGCTAAAGAGCCCAGTCTATCAAACTATTAAATCATTGCAAGGAGGAGAAGAGGTGTATTAATGACTTTCCCAAGGAAATTATCGTGGAATGAAATGTCAACAGTATTGTTCAGGTTTATAATCGGTTCATCAAGTCCATTTTCTACGACGATAACTGTTACGCTCGACCAACCCCTTATTGGCATTATAGGATACTGCAGGAACATTTTTATTAGTGATAATGATGCTTTGGCACCGAAACTATGCCTCTCCCGGGAGTTATCAATTGATGAAGGCTTTGTTGACTGCACATTTGGTTCGTGGGTGTACAGCAGTATGTGTAAATACTACTACTACTACTACTACTACTACTAATAATAATAATAATAATAATAATAATAATAATAATAATAATAATAATTGAAAAGGCTGTGGAACATGAGAGTGAAAGGGATACCAATTGGACTTGGTGCACTTGGGACTGTCCCAATAAACTTGGAAAAAAGACTGGAGGATCTAGAAATCAGAGGAAGAATTGAGACCATCCAGACTACTGCACTGTTGCAATCGGCTAGAATACTCAAAAGAGTCCTAGAGACCTAAGGAGACTTGTTGTCACTCAGACTCCAGCTAACGCTGATGTGAAAAACTCAAAAGGAGTGAAAATAGTAATGATAATAATAATCGAATACAGAAAATTAGCACAAAGTGGTACAAGAATATGCATGACTGAATGGGAAAGGAATCCACTGGGAATTGTGGAAGAAATTAAATTTTCACCATGCAACTAAATGGTATATACACAAACCTGAAACTGTCCTGGAGAATGAAACGCATACAATTCTCTGGGATTTGCTGGAGCAGTTTTTGTATGTCCATGACATACCAGCTCGCCGCCATGGCTTTGAGGAATCGTTGAACCATGTCGTCGTTGAAAACTCTCTACATACGTTTTTGACACCCAGGCACGACACGCCATACACTTCAGGTAATTAGCAAGGAATTTCAATCGCCTTAATGCTGAATGCGTTCAAAAGCCGAATAAATACACGAACTTCACACCTGGTGGTAGCGACAGGTGGGAGGTCCATCAAGTCAAGACAGAATGTGCCAGCAATGCGTGCGCAGGTGTATGCACAATACACATGAGTATTGTCAATAGCCCCAAAACAGGTACCCTGCCTTAGGACACCTTATTTGTAGATTAACCACGCATACACCTATCTATGTGTATATGATATTACATGCTAGCTTGGATTTTGAGTTACCTAAACAGAACATAGATTCATCTCGCCCACTATTACAACAACAAACGAAGGTAGAACACCAAATTAAGTTTTTATGAGGATTAGTCACCAATAACAGGTTAGTGTTTATGTCTGCACTAAAACTGATAACTATTACCCGTCCTACAAAGGTAAAAAAAATAAAAAATAACAATTTTAAGGTCATTATTTTCCGGTGACATGAGTCAACGTTATAGGAAAAACGTACACCTGGTTTTTCGTTCTCCTAGTCCAGTTGCCATATCAATATTGAAGACTCTAGTTTCCCTACTACTTATCCAAAGCTGGTGGTGAGTACTTGGATAATACTATTTCCAAGAGTATTAGTGCTATGTGAAAGGCAAATGTGTGAAAGCGTGTGGTGTAAGTGTTAATGTGAAATGGACTCGGCGACCTGAGATCAAATCTTGGACGGACTGTTTGCTTTTTACATAGGGCTAATACGTTTGGGTACGCATCCGACTATTATCTCTTCAGCAATGGATAAATAGTAGGACTGACTGGGCTCTTTAACCTTGGTATGGCTACCTGCCAAAGAGAAGAAAAACCTTAAATTCAAACCTGGATAACTCCGCTTAAGAAATTGGCCTTGTGTAACATCCTGCTCGTGTGGAGGGTTTGTAAATGCATAATTTATCTTCTATTTGTCATAGGATACGACCTCGTTTTGAATACTAGTATAATTATTTAGCGATTTCTGCAAGGAAGACCAGAATAAACAGTATTGCCTGATTGATTAATGGATTGATTTTAACAGTAGTTGCACCAGCCTAGAGCAATTTTATGCCTAGAAGTTGTCACATCCTACTCGGAGGGGTTGGCAAATATATGTGTGTGATACAAACAACCTTGTCTAGGATGTGAACTCGGATCACAGTGTTCATTTTCTACGGATATAACCGATATAACACTTGTGATGAAGTTTGTAACTGAACGTTGGAAGGTGTTACTTCCCTTTGTTATTTAATTAAGATTTATTTTTTACAGGTATAAGCTTCATATTTGTCCTTTGTTTTGCATTTTTTCCTTCTCGAACATGATTATCTGCAGTTTTCCTTTATTTCCAATATGTTTAATCAATCGGAATTTCTCTAATCATTTAACCCCGTCACGTCTTTTAGTTTTCCAATGAAATTAGAATACACACCCACTGAAATCGGCCTCCTTTCAACAGAATTTATTGCATTGCAATGTCTTCTTAAGTTCTGACTCATTCACAACGCAGTAATTCCCCTTGTCTTCCTCTTCATTATTCGCGCGCATTCAGAGACGTTTAAATCTCTATAAAAGCTGCGATAAAACTTGTAAGAGAATGAAGGCTTTTGTTTAATATGTTTCTGCAATGATACCATTTCTACTAATGATGAAATTGTATTGCTATTAGATTACGAAAACGACACCAAAACGAGCTTGGAGGAAAAAAATCATTAAATTACAGCAAGTTTACGAAAATAGAAGTCTTAAGATGTAAACGATTTTCAGTGATAGTTATTCCAAAACAGACGTATACCCATGTCTATCAATCTAGAAAAAAGTAAAATTGTCACCCACCTCCTTCAATTTTTCTGAATTTTTTTTACAGGTGTGGAATATGTTAACATTAGACGAATTCCAAAAATTGGCGGAGTTTTGTCGAGTTTTAGCTCTCCAAATTTGAGGGGTTCGCGGAAAATGGCAACTTTTTGTAACCTATTTTGTCTGTAAAATGAGTTCTGGAGATTCCATACTCATTAAAATTCGTTTATGAAAGCATTTTCCCCAAGGAATCTAAAAATGCTATCAAAAAGTCTTAAAGTCAACCAATTTTAAGTTATTGATGATTTCTGATTTTTTCATAGCAAGATCAATATCCCGATTGGGCACTGCCTCTACGACAACAATGTTTTCTATGATTATTTAACATATATTATACATTATTTGTACCAAAATATAGTTTGATATCTGCTCAGAACTGAAGCTACAATATTTTGCAAAAAATTGTTAAAATTTTGCACTTCAATTTTTCTGATTTTTTTACAGGTGTGGACTATGTTAACATTAGACGATCCCCAAAATTTGAGCTTCCAATTCCACAAATTGTCAGAGTTACGTCGATTTTTAAAATCAACATATCTCTCCAAATTTGGGTGGGGTGTCGCGAAAAATGGCGACTTTTGTAATCTAGTTGTATCTGTAAAATGTGTTCTAAAGCGTCCTTACTCCTAAAAATTGGTTCTAATAGCATTCACCCGAAACTGCTGTCAAAAATGTATTAAAGCCAACCAATTTTGAGTTATTAATGATTTCTGATTTGCAAAGATTTAACTGATGTTGTGGCTTCGGTTCTGAGCAAATATCAAACTATATTTTTGGTACAAATAATGTTCAATATATGTGAAATAATAGTAAAAACAAATTTTCTCATAGATGCAGTGCCCCATTGGGATATTGATATTGCTATGAAGAAATCAGAAATCAACAATAACTTAAAATTGGTTGACTTTAACATTTTAGTAGCAGTTTGGAATTCCTTGGACAAAAATGCTTTTATAAACCAATTTTTAGAAGTAGGGAAGCTCTTGAACTCATTTTACATACAAAAATGCGTTACAAAAAGTCGCCATTTTTAAATTTGGAGAGCTAAAAAATCGACATAAGTCCGCTAATTTTTAAAACTGGAAGCTCAAGTTTTTGGAATTGGCTATCTTGTTCGTAATCCACACTTGGACACAATTTCAGAAAAATTGTAGGGTGTGGGTGACATGGACTGGGTGATTTGACATGGAATTACCCTTAAGTAACCGTTTAAAATATATTCTTTATAATGACCAACGATGGTTGATAGAACTCATATTAATACTTAAAAAATGTGCGGTGGGTGTGGGATTTGTCATCTTAATTAATGACAGAAAAAAAGTTTAATAAAAAGCCTGAATGAATCATTGTCATATTTAATGAAATACATCTTAAAGTAAATTTGCTGCCTATAAATCTGTATTCTGTATCTGATTCGTATTGTTGTTGCTGAATATGTTTTTAATTATTCTGAGGTTGTTTCCTCGTTATAATTTTGCCGGACCTTAGATTATTTGATATTTACTTTATTTTATATGTTTGTCAGAGTTCAATTGTAAATGTATAATAATTTTGATTTAACACTCTCTCTCACACTCTTTTTTTCATCTTTTATTATGCTCAATTGTTTTTTCAAGCGTTATCGCTTCCGCGCACTCACTGAACTCTTGATATTCCCCTACTCTCTTTCTTACTTATGATATTTATGTGTAGAATATCCGTTTTCTTCCCATTCTATCTTTATGATAAAAATGGAATAGTCCATTATTTAGCTGAGATGAAGTCACTCAGAAGAAATAAGAATTCAGTGGATAACCGATCCATATAATCAAGGTTTACATTTTTGCATTTCATCTTAGACGATTTTGGACGGTCTCATTTTAGACTAGTATTGCAAGGTAAGCAACACGAGTATTAATATATAGATACTAGTTGTATATGCAGATATACCACAGTGTTGATAATTCAATTATTACAACGTTTGATATGTTTACTTAAGAGCTATTGCGAATTTTTCAATATGTATAAATATAATAATCTTGATTTAATTATCTCTCAATCATTTTTTCTTTCTTTCCTTCTTTTCATCTTTTCATTATGCTCGATTAAAATAGACTGGCGTTATCGCTTCCGTGCCCTGAGCTCTCTATCTTCCCCCCTCTCTCTTTCTTTCTTTCTTATTATATTTTTCTGTGAAGCATGTCCTTTTATCTTCTCTTCCTTTCTTTATAATAAAAAAGAAATGGTCTATTATTTATATGAAGTGACGACACTCATAAGAAATAAGAATTCAGTTAATAAGCAACACCAGATGATCAGGTTTAACATTCTTGCATTTCTTCTTGGATGATTTGGACGGTCTTGTCTTTAACCAGAGCGTGTTGCAAGATGATAACCGTCGTACAATTAAGGAAACATGAGTATTAATATATAGATGGATAAGATTTTTCAAGATTGTTGGCTATGGTGTTTCTTTGTAATATTACGAGTTTAAGTGTGTTTTAGTTTTTAATATTGTTTTCGTTGTTGAGGTTAACGTTCTCTGATAACCATAGGCTTTTATCTAAGAGCCCTGAGGATTTACAGCCTTGAATCCCAACAAGAAAATGAAAGATACACTGAATACACCTTGAAAGCTGTATATCATCCTTATCAGCTCATATGGAATTATTAAAATTAAAAGAAAGGCATATGAAATAAAGAGACAAAAGATAAAAAAATATTAAAAACGAGAAGGCAAAAGCAAAACTATTTTGACAACAATCTCGAAGATATCTAATCCCCTTTGACATCACCATAACATCTAAAAATGTATTAACAAAATAAAACGAATATCCGAAGAAATGTATCTAGAATATGTAAAGATATATCAGCAAAATTTGAAGAAAAGAACAGATGAATATAATAGAGGTGTGATTGTTTGGTTTGTTTGGTTTACTGCATATCAACCTCAGTGGGTCATTTAATGCCGATAAAGTTTTGAAATAAATCAATTCTTAATGGATAAATACATTTTTTATAAATACATTTTTCTATTTAACCCATAGATGGGACCCTAACAGGTACTACCTCTCCGGGTCAGAGTGGACCAGGGAGAAATGGTGATGAAGGGGTGCTCCACATTCTCCAAACCTCCAGATCTGAACCTCACCATCAGATAGAATTTAACGTCATTCCCAGGACATGTAGACCCGCAGCCACCGCCATCTAGCACCCATATGATAAAAAGGGGTTAGGGCTTGCCATAAGGGCAATAGGGTTGGGAAAATCATATAAGTGCTAGGGCTTGACATGACCAGCCGATTGATCGGAGGGGCCTCTCCGACCGCCCGTCTAGCCTAAGTTAGGGCCAAAGTGGAGTATTGCATGTCATGAACTGCTCATCCACCAGGGCTCTATCCTTAAGCATCACGGGTCGCCACCCATGGCCATTGGGGGAGTCTTACCCCTCTGCAGAGGTGCAGTCGGTACATTCTAACGCCCCAGCCGACAGGCGGTAGAGGTGTGAACATAGAGAATAGAGTTTATGCGATGAAATCTCACCGGATCAAATATTATCATAATTACAACATAAAACGCGTCTATAATGAAGATAAAAATTCATCACTATGACGATACATAGAAAATGCATCCATGAGTATCCAGCTGTGGACTTACGTCCTGAATTTTACAATAAATTCCCATTCATCACCAAATGAATGCTCGAATAATATGGATCACTAAAAAAACATTAATAAGAAAAATGAATGAATCGAACAGAAACTGCAAGCATTAATCATATAAAACATTGATTAATATCAATTTTATCTTTTAATCTTCAATTATTGGAATGTTTTATACTGTAAACATTAATATATATTGATTATTTATGTTAATCCTAACAGGTTTTAATGCCTAATATATATGTTTTATGTTTCACTGTCTATGCAGACACACATGCGCACGCGTGCACACACACACACACACACACACATACACACACACACACACATATATATATATTGTAGATATTATGGGTGGTTATTCTAAGCAGATAGTGCTCAATATCATGGACAGAGCGTTTATATTTGATTAAGGTAGGGTGGACATGGAGTCGACACCTGGTTACTGACAGTTTCGCACCTAAATGATAGATGATAAAC
Organism: Doryteuthis pealeii; assembly: GCA_023376005.1. Taxonomy (NCBI): domain Eukaryota; kingdom Metazoa; phylum Mollusca; class Cephalopoda; order Myopsida; family Loliginidae; genus Doryteuthis; species Doryteuthis pealeii. The sequence continues at coordinate 78,020,022 of CM042140.1, read as the reverse complement.
TGTGTTTGACTCCATGTCCACTCATGTAACTCAATATACATATGTGTGCGTGTGTGTATGTATGTGTGGATAGAGATGGAGAGATGAATGATTATATATATAATGGGCTCTCCCGTCGATTTTCGACGTATGAGGGTTCACCACACAATGAACATCCACACAGGGATTTGTTTATAGTGATGAAGGCTTGTGTTGGACCATCCACACTTTTTGGCACAGTCGATAGGAAAGAATTGGTACATCAATTTTTGCCACAAACCCAATCAACGACCGACCTCAGGAACTGTAAATTCAGAGTTATCCCTCTTCTAGACTGGTTACCTACCCAAGGCTGAAGAGCCCAGTCTGCCCTACTATTTAACCCATAGCTGGAGAGAGAATATATTGATTATATATGGAATATATGGATAATATATATATATATATTATATTATATATATATATATATTTGTGTGGTGTGTGTGTGTGTGTGTGTGTGTAAAGATAAGTATTTAGACAGTAATTCATAAATTATGCCGGATTAAAAACCACGTATATAATTTAGTATTTTATATCCGCATAGATATATTTTATAAGATTCTTGAGACCCTTATGAAATACTGCCTAAAGGGAAATACGATTTTCTCCATTCATGTTAGTGGAGTTTTGAATACATTTAATAACTGATTGTAAGATTTTGCCCAGGGAATATCTCTTGCATATTACATTGTAATAATGTCTTGCCACAATACGAAAATTTAAAAACTGAGTTTAAATCTTCTTTTTTATAAAAACAAAATAAATAAGAAAAACTATTATCTATAAAATGTTGGATTTTTGAATATGGCTAAATGAACAGACAAAAGCTCTCAATCAAAGACTGGACAATTATTAGTTACGGTATATCCTGACCTACATTCTCTCCTACGGAAACACAAACAGTTAAGCAAAGATGTTTATGAAAGTTTTTACATACTAGTTGGAGATCTAGTTATTAGAATAGTCCATGATAATATAAATGCTTCTATGTAGAAAATAAGAAGAAAAAAACATTTCAAAAAGATACATTTATTTTCAGATCATGAAGTCAACGTTAAAACTTTTTATAAAACCTTCATCAGGACATTAGGATGAATTAGTGTTGCCAAAAGATTGACGGAAATCGTTTCAAAATAAAACTAGAGATGAAAAAATAAAGAGTGAAATGCTTGTAGTCAGCAGTGGCCAGGTGGATTAAGCCTGTTAGAGTGGCTTATTTCTGGCATAAAATGTAAAATATAAATAACGGGGTTAGTGCTCCTTTTTTGGATCGAAACTCCCAAACTCTGTCTTACAGATATATATTTTGAGTTTGCCATACTGGTTTGCATTGAAGTGGTGCTGGTCGGTTATTTGACTAATGGTCATCGTGCGTTTCTGATGAGATACCCATAAAACACTTGATTTTTCAGTCACGGAACATGTTTTTTTCTGTTAAGCAAAAGGACCTATGAAAAACCGTACGCGCGCTATCCAGACAGAAATCACAACCAAAGAAAGAAGGGATATTTCCGCTGTATGTTCTAGCAACATTATTCTTTGCTCCTGGTGGACTTCCTGTGATAATCTAAAATAATAAACAATGTGCTTATAAGGTTCCAAAGTTATCTTTGATATACAATAATTCTTAATCTTATAAAAAAAATGGCGTTCACTGGAAGCATAAATCCAACAAAATTATTATTCAATTTCAAATTAGGAAATACAATTTATAAGTGTATTTCCTTTGTTTTATGCAAATTAAAGAATGATGTGAACTGGCTTTTTACATTTTTTTAATGGTGTTAAACATTGAAGCGTTTTTTGACATGGGAAACAACCAGATTGTTTAGATTATCAATAAGCAAATAGTGTAATTCTTGAAAATGACGGATGACACAAGCGAAACCAGAAGCATTCGAACGATTCTACGTTTACCTTATTTGAATTTATCTTTCTAAATTGAAACACTATTTAAAGAATAAAAATTCTTCATTGTTTGATCTTTTTAATCAAACATACATTTATATAAATACATACATACATAATATAAATATATATACATATATATATATATATATATATATATATATAGGGTGCGCTGTGTGCGTGCGTGTGTGTGTGTGGTAGAGTAGTATGGACTCGGAGTCAACAGCGCTTGTTTACAAACAGTTTTCTCGCCTATGCGATTGTTCAAACCAATGACATGGTTGAATAATCGCTTAGGAAAAACTATCATAATACAAGCGCCATTAACTCTATGTCTACGCTACCCTAACTTATATATATATATATATATATATATATATATATATATATATATATATATATATATATATAAGGTGTTTCATAAAAGCATCGAGATTGAAACTGTATTCATCAAGATAGAAATGAACAATGAATGGAACGGAATTTTTCAGAATACAAGGTGTGCCAAAAAGTAATAAAAAAATCTCAATACCTTATGACACACCTTGTATATATATATATATATGCTCTAGTGAAGGTTTAGGACTTCCTAGACCTCTAGTACGTACTCAGACGTCTACGTTATGTCTAGCAACTAAGAATGGCAATGATAGCATTTCCATTACAAACAATTATTTGTGCCTGTTTCAACTTTGTCTGAATGAACTGATTAATTTCTAGAAACTGGGTATATCCGTGCTCATTGATAATGCCATGAACTCAATCTCCCTATCTTGTATCACGACGGAAGTTCTCATAATCGTGATTTCAATATTTTTGAAGGAGAAAAAAAATGTTATAATTTGAAGCAAGCCGCGTAAAATTACTGCAAATCGTTTTCCACTTGCGGCTCTGCGAAATATGTATTCTAAAACAACTCTGTGTACGTATATGATCTAGTGTCCGTGCCCTTATGTGTGTGTGCGTGTGTGTGTGTGCGCACGCGCGTGTGCGTCCGTTCGTCGTGTTGTCATTGATTCTAAATTGATTCTAAAGCAATTGGTGTGAAATGATATAAAAAGAAAACTTTTAATAGATATAACAATATTCTTCGATGAAAAACAAAAAAAAAAAAAAAACACACAATTACGATGAATGATGAGTTCCCGGAATCCAATATTTCGAAGATGGAAGGCGATTCTCAATTAAAACAGAAAAATTCCTTTTTCTTTTTATCATTTACTTTTTTTTTCTATTTTTGCTTTATTCTTTTTAAAAACATTATTTTATTTTGAGGGGCGTGAATAGCTGAACTTTCATTTAGTGGTTGACACAACGTGTTTTCACATATCCTAATGAAGAAAAGTATATGAGAATGAAACTCCCTCGTTTAAAGTCGCAGAGATTATGAAGAAAATCAGAACATGCAATCAATTTTGGCATCAAAGCTTAGTGGTTGAAGAATAGGGAAATATTGTGTTCTTCATCAACTGTGATATGCTTAGATAAAATCAGTGCTTGATTATTTTAGTTCCTTGCAAGTAAGATGCCACAATATGGATAAAAAAACAATGGAAATGATGATGATGATGATTCCACTAAAAAGAAAACAACAATTAGAAAACGCCATTGACTTTGTGTCTACCTTAAATATATGCTCTGTCACTGAAAAGGTACTCCTTAGAGTTACTATTCAATTTTTCCATCTCACCTTAATATATGCATGTCAGACTTGGCTTCAATGGAGGTCAGCAAACTTTACAGCATTGGAGTACAGCAAAATAATGCCATGTGTATTCTCTCCTTTTCAGATTGCCATTGCCCTGCTGAACCTTTGTACAAACATTATACAGTCCTTAAAATCAAAGATCATCTACGTAATGAATTGTCTGCTAGCACATGGACAAAATGACTGGTGTATTACCCTTAACGTTCAACAACTATTTCATCCCTAAAATAAGAATTATACACTGTCTCTACAAGGCGATCAACTGCCGGTGAACTATTTAAACAACACTAAAACTACGACCTTAAATCTATTATAGTATCCTGCATCAACGATTGGAATACACTAACAAAACATTTCCAAACATTGATTTCACCAAAATGTCTGCTCACCAAGTAAAACTATTTATCAAAAATATGAATTTTTAATAAGTATAGATAAACTTATGTTTGTGATATTAATCCAACAGTAAAAAAGAAGTCAAGTCGAGATAGGGTAAAAATAAGACAAGTGTATTTACAATAATGGTACAGGAACGACTAGCTTGCCGTTAACGGTAACAGTACAACCTTTTTCACACGGTGTCTCACTATTTATAGTAGAACCGGTGTATATTCTCCACTGTAGGAACGGCCGTACAACACTTATAATCAACTTTCAAACTATGTATAAAAACAAAAAACAAAAAACAAACAACAACTGAGGTGATTACTCCTAGAATAAGCATAATCCTAATTAAGGATCATCCTCCACATATTACTACAATAACCAATATTCCGTTTTTTTATGTGTGACATTGTTTTATTGTGCAATATGTGCACATAAACCATTGTATTATTATTATTCTTGGAGCACTCTTTATGTTGCATAACAGATGGACATAATCCTATCATTGTAAGAGTGTATATTTTAAAATAACGATAAAGTGAATGAAAAAATACAACGTTCAATCTTTGATAGCAAGCGTGTAATTCAAATGGAACTCGTTGGTCATAAAGAGTCACGTGATCCGACAACTCTGGTAAAATAGTTAGAATTCAGTCAGTTGGAGACCGAGCTCCTGATTCGAGTGGATGTATTACGAGTCCATGCTTCTTGTGCGCACGAATCGGCAAGCAATATATTCGGGGTAATAAAAGTGTATACACAAAGATATGCATCTTTGTTGCTTCCCTGCCAAAAAAAAAACAAAAAAAACAAGAGGGAAGGGACGCACAGAGAAGCAGGTATCCCGATGGAAGAATAAACACCATCAAAATATGAACAAATAGACACCTCCGTCCGAAAGAAAACTCCGAAAGAACAACCCCGATGTACGATGAAATAATATATATATATATATATATATATATATATAATATATAGAGAGATATAGAGAGAGAGAGAGAGAGGGGGTATTTGACAGAAAGTTATTGTTTATTTGTTAAAGACCACGGAAAATTATTCTTTATGATCTTTATCTGTATTCTTCTAGAGGTTTTCGTAGATTGGATCTAGATGATGGAGAAACTGTTCCATACTTTTTATTCAAGCGCTTTCGACCATTTCGTCCGTGGCAATCGGGTGATTGTAGGCTGTCATGTGCTAAGTTTTTTATCATTTGAATTTATTAATTAACTGTATTTATTGCTCATTCAAATTAGGAGAGTCTAATAATGCATTTTAGGGATGATAAGAAATATTCCCTTGTCTTCAACAAGCTTAAACTAATATATATATATATATAATAATATATATATATATATATGTGTATGTGTGTGTGTGTGTGTGTGTGTATGTGTGTGTGTGTGTAGGTACCACCAATTTTCCCTGTGAAATTTACCCCCCCACACACACATATATTTAACACAATAAAACTTACATAACTGTTAATATTATCTTGAAAATTCTTTTGTCCATTGAAAAAACTTCTGATGATTTTTTTTAAATTCAGCTCAGGAAAATAATGAAAAATTATTTAAAAAAAAAAAAATGTTTACATTTTTGCACCGTTAAATCAATTTAAATTTAACGTAGCCAAAAACAAGTTATGACTAGAGGCTTTTAAAAAATCTATGAAAAATCCAATTAATGTCCGATTTTTACGAAAAGTGTCCATAATTACTGACCTTTGGATGAAAATATATCTGAAATAGGTTGTAGTTTTTTTTTAATTTATTAGGGAGCATATTTCTACGAGGTCTACCCCCTCCTATTTTATTTATAAAAATATGAAAAAATGAACAGAAAAAAAAACTATTTTACTTTTTCTATAAAGATAACAGTCTGAATAATTATATCAGAAGATTTTTATAAGTCTTAATGCGATAACTTTTAGTAAAAGAACCATTATACAGAATTCTGCTAAAAATATCAATAAACAAACTGGCCGTGTTGAAATAAACGGACTGCTTTACTTATTTTTCACGATAACGATGAGTTATTTTTCCCCAGTCGATAATTTGATCTTGAATTAACAGTTTTCTTGTAACAACTCTTTATGCGTTAATTCTTTTGCGAGACTTTAAAAAGTTCTAAAATATTTAGTTTCTTCCTTCAATATGGCCTAAACTGATCACGTTGAACCATTGATGTACCTAATGTTTACTTTTTAAAACTTACAATACAGGTAAGTTAGTTGAAAAGAAATACGGAGACGAAGAAAGTGATAAAAATAAACTTTAGACATATTAACTATCCAGCCGTATAAGTCAATGTTTTCTCACAAGAAGGTGAGACTTAAGATGCGCGCATTCACACGGAATTGTTTTGAGTGTTATATTTTTTTCGGGAAACGAAGTTCCCACCATTAAAAGCAGACAACCCCGTTGCGAAAAATATTTGCGCGTGGCTGTTAAAAAAATGACCACACTGGTGTTTATCCTTTAACTCTACCAGCCTTAAGTAGAACACCGGGGCGTGTCCTTGATAACAAGAGAAACCGCAATAAAAGTAATAAAATATGCTGGTAATTTTTAGCACGCGCCTAATAGTAAAATCAAGAAAATCTATCTTCCTCTCTCTCTCTCCTCATCTCTCTCTCCTCTCTTAACTCTCTCTCTCTCTCTCTCTCACTTTCTTTTTCGATTCCTTAAGAAAACATTAATTATGAAAAGACAAATCAAACACTTATTACAGTGCCTGTAATATTAACCAACAGACGAGAAAGTGACAAGTGGTCAATTTTTGAAGCGGAGGTATTAACAGGTTTGAATTCAGAGTTTTCTTTCTCCTTAGATCGGTTGCCATATAAAGATTAACCTTTGCCTACCAATATTCCACCCAGGCTGTACCACAGTTTAGTATTTTACCTATATGAATGATATTTCAATATTTATATCTATTTCACATCTGACAAGCAAAAGTGTTCACCCTGATTTCAGTGTAACAAGTTACAGTACGAGAGCCACTGCTAGCGGCATACGTAGGACTCAATGGTGGGGAAAACCACTAAGATCGGCTTTAAAGTAGAAAAGGTTAAAGAGCACTGTCTGTTCAATGTAATTTACATAGCTGGATTCATATACCTTCCCAGATTATGATTATCTAATGCAAAAAGCTAGTCAGGATGAACCCGGTGCCGTGGTTACATTTCCTATGGGATGTCCATTACTCCCGGCACCAGTGCCTGTTATACGAGGTTGGGCTTAAAAGTTAATAGGCGAAAGTCATACGATGACGACATATAAGCCAATGATGATACGTTTTTAAAAACGTGATCCAACAATTGAAATATTTCTTAAAATAAGTATCTATAATATAGAATAATATCTATAATATAGAATTAAGCCATCTACAAATAGAATCTTACTTAAATAAGTATTCTATATTATAGAAAAGTTATCTATTAAAGAATCTTACTTTTACGTAGATTACGTAAATATTCTTTAATAAGTTATCTTATAATATAGCAATATATATCTTAATTATAGAATAAGCATCTATAAATAGAATTCTACTTAAATAAGATCTATAAAATAGAATAAGTATCTAATAATATAGAATTCTTACTTTACGTAAGATTCGTAATATTTCTTAGATATAAGATCTATAATATCTTAGAATACGTATCTAATAACTATAGAATAAGCAGTCTACAGATATAGAATTCTTACTTAAAAGTATCATAATATAGATAAGTATCATAATATTAGAATCTTACTTACATTTTGTATCAAAAATGGATTTGTCTAAATCTCATTATTAGCTAAAGTAATCATTTTATTTCATTAAAAATTGATGAGTCATTTTTAATTGTCATACAACGGAGAAAAATCACTTACTTCGTGTGCATATGGGCTAGAAGTGAAGCAGGTATGGTACACTTTGTCATAGGCTACGCACTGGACCCATAAGCAGACACAACACACACACAAGATAACTCGTGATACATTTAATTCACTGCAACAATCGGCCTATGGAATATTAATACATCAACTTTTAGGAAAAAAATGAGGAGTGTAGTAGCATCTTCCTATATAATATATATTATATACTCTATACTATATATATATATCATATATATTACTTATATATCTATATATACCTGTCTACATTGTACAATAATATCTATACACAAATATAATTTTTCACATCTACATCACTTACTACATAACACGGTCATGACATGCACCACATAATATTTATTAACAGCGTACTAAAAATACACTCATAATTGCCACAAAACATACGAAATCCAAGAATACCAAACACAATACGTATTATTACAATCATACGACTCGACGTACTAATAACGATCTAACATCATCATCTTCTCGCATTTTCATGTGTGCACGCGCATTCATATTACACACACGGACAAAACAAACAAGGCAACACCCGACACGTCAACGTAAACACGTTTATCATGCAACACGAGATTTACAGTTAAAAAAACGCCCCATTTAACCATTTGTACCAATTTCTTCCATTTCAAAACTCTGGTTTTGTTTACCTGACGAATGCACTAGAAAGAAACCGCACGGGTTAAAGATTATCCTATGAAATATAATAAAAGATGAATCTTTATTTGTTCATGTATTATCTCTCTCTCTCTCTCTCTCTCATTATATATACATATACTATATATATAATACTATATATATATATATATATATATATAAGAGAAGAGATGAGAGACAGAAAGAAACACAGATGAAATAAATGAAGGAAAATTAAAATGTGCATTCAGTAATGATTTACTTCAACGTAACAAATAAACTTGTAAACAGACGTATAGGTAACAGACGTTAGAGGAAAAATATGGTCAGCACTCACATGAATGATTATTAAGATGAGCAAACTTTAAAGTTTTTTCCTTCATTATCAATCCTATAATTTCTCTATCCATTCACACAAATGAAACAATGTCCATCCAAGCTCGACTGTTAATCACTAAGAGAAAAACTCGCATGGAATTTCCTTTACACCATATATATACTATATATATATAATATAATATATATATATATATTATTATAAGGTGAGATTGCAAACTCTCACAGAATAGGCCATTTCTACAAGAAGTAGTTTGACACGCAGATGCGCCTACGGATCCATCTTGTTTATATACCCTGTCACTCACATATGAGAAGCCCTTGACAGACAAGGTCAGAATTAAATTAGGAAATGATTCGCATGACGTTCCGTCATTTGCGTCGTCTTCAGGATAGGAGTGCTCGAGCCACCTACTTCAAACTTCTTACAGCTACCATCGGCCTGTCTATTAGAGGATGCGTATACCCGCCAACCCCTTCTGTCAATTGGTCTTATCGCTAAAACTCGTCTTCTGCAAGGGCAGCGATGTCGACCCCATATAGGCGACGCCCCTGTCCCGACGAACAAGTCAGTCGTTTTAAAGTGTCCAGACATTTCCAGGTGGCTATTCTGTACCGTTATTTTTCGTGTAACATTTTCTGTTTCCCGCAGTTAATGTGACATCCGTCAAAACCACAGGTCTCCTGGGCCAGCTTATAGGTGAACCGGGATTTTTTAAGTTCTCCTTTCAGACACTTCCCATAAGGCTGGGTGAATAGTCTTACTCTAGAGGGACTGCTCATGTCACCTACAACCTCGCCGAGGCACGGTGCAGTTCAAACAGCAAAGCAGTGAGCGTAAGGTAGGTCACGAGTCACGCCGTATGTAGATTCACTCTGCGTGCGTTCAGCCCGTCAGCCTGCACACGTCACCATTCTTCCTCACTGTGGACTTGTAGAATATCTGCACTCGTTTTTGTTACCATGTGTGCGCTATGGCGACACGCACTGCAATGCTCTCCTTACCAAACCTCAAGTATCAGTGACAAGCGGAGAGAAAAAGATGACCGGGGAGATTTTGGGGAACGCAGTTGGATGATCTGACAGATATCTACGGCGAGTATCACCACACAAAAATTAGAAAAAAAAATTATAACCATCCCCCAGGAGAGGATTTCGGATGACCCCAAACGCTCTCTATAAAAGAAAGATGGCGTCACTCTACGGGTGGCCTTTACCTAGAACAGACGTGTGTATTAAACAGTAGTATCCCTTTCCCATTCTGTGGCTGACGGAGCCGAGCGGTTTCAAGCAGCCGACTGAGGATGAATTTTGATCGGGTTTTTATATCCCGGCGTGTAAAGGCCTCAACTACAAATGTTCTAGCTACCACTTGAAAGACGTTATACGTCGAAAAACGGGTTCTGTGGATGAAATAACTCTATATAATACTATAGTATATTAATATATATATAATATATGACTATTACCTCGATACAAACGAATATATTTATATATATTATATATGTAAATTAATATATATATATTATATATATATATATATATATATATATATATATGGGGGGCGCTAATATAAATAATTCGAGGAATTAAATATTAAATTCGAAACAAATTTGAAATTGACATGGCACTGCATCATTCTATAAACCAATACGACTCGAGTGACCGTTTTGCCCGTTTACGGTTAGTATAACTATATAAATTACCTCTCATATATATATTAATATATATATATATATTTAATATATATATATGTGCTGTGTGTGTGCGTGTGTGTGTGTGTATAAGTTATGTAAAAAAGTATCGAAGATATATTTACTTTTTACACACCTTGAAATTCTGAAACAAAATAACGTTATATTAATTTTCATTATTTAATCTAGGGTAAATAACAGCCTTAATTAATAAAGATCTTTTGACGCACCTTATATATATATATATAAGTGCGGTCCAAAAAGTATCTTTATTATATTACAAGCTCATGTATTTTATCCATGATATAAATAAAAAATCTAATTTAAACGTTATTTTTCACGAATTTAAGGGTCAAAAAGTAAAAATATATCTCTCTCCGAACTTTTTACAAACTTATACACACACACACCACGCCACACACCCACACATTATATTATATATGTTACATATATAAACTATATATATATATTTATATATGAGGGTAAATTTTATATAGTTATATAACCGTAAACGGGCAAAAAAACGTAACACTAGAGTACGTTTGTGTATTAGAATGATGCAGTTGCCATGTCAATTTTCAAATTTGTTTCGAATTTAATATTTTAATTCCATCGAATTATTTAATTACGGACCCCCCCTATATATATATTA
>CM042140.1:77999628-78008690 GCA_023376005.1 Doryteuthis pealeii | reverse complement strand
TGCAGCCAAGATAATATAAAGAAGCATCTCATTTTCGTATAGCAGCTCAAAGTGGGGACGTTCCAATTATCATTATTCGGTTTTTAGAAGTAAACATCAAATATAACATTGATGATGAAGCTCTTCGTTGTTCTTGTTGTAAAATTGGTGCTGTATCACCAATGTGATGTTTTCCGTGTTGTAGTTTTTGTTCGGTCACACTGATTCGATGTTTTCATGTGCTCATGCATCAAGATCTGTGTATATTTTGCGATAATAAAAATGTTTGAAGAGTTATTTGAGGTTTTCTTCCGGTGCACTCACCTGTTTCCGCGTGGGCTCTTCCCCTGAGCACGTGGTTTCACCTGTAAATATTGTCGACTATTAAACTTTGTTCCTCTGGTTCACAACACCGTTCGTTTAATGAGTGGACAATGCGGTTTACATATGTATAAAGCAAGCCTAGCCGCCGGTCATCTCGACTGAGAACGCAGGCGTCGGACGACTCAACCCCACACCTGATCTCCCACACGGTCGAATTCCAAGGATCAAATTGGGCTTGATTTTTATCTGTCATTTATTATTTAAACTTTTTCGCCGTTTCCCAAAAGCAAAGGTACAGGTGATGGAGATAAGAACAGACCCTTGTCTCCATTAATCGAATCATAAAGGGTGGCAGCTTTCATGAGACTTAGATATGCTGATGTATCCTCTCCGATGATTACCCCCCCCAAAAAAAAAAAAAAATTCGGAGCCCTGGGATAGGATCACATAAACGCGTTGTGGTGAAGTCTCCAGTTCTTGAGGGGATGAACAACGGGTGTGGGAGTACCCTGCAATTACCATTACTCCCAGGTCCACTCTATCCGGAGTGGTAGTACTGTTTAGGGCACATCTATGGATTCAATATATATTTTACAAATATTTGTATGCGAATAAAATCGATTAAAGAAACATATTTTTAAAGACTTTAATAGAAATGTATACATGATTGTCATTTTATTAACCTCCAGTATAAAATGAAGATTAGTGGTGTGTGATGCCGTTAAATTCGATAGTCATTAAATCACTGAGGTATTATAAAGAATTAGGTATCTTATCCACAATTTTAAGAAACCTCTATTCAAGCCTTAACAAAGCTACCACAAGAGGTCCGGGGTCGGAAAAAACAGAAGGGAAAATATATGCTACATCACTTAATTGTAACACTCGATAATATATTGAATGAGACACTGATGTTGTTTAGTAATCCACAAAAATAAAGATATTGATGGGTTCAATTAAGATGTTGCGCAGAAGGCGGCAGCTTATTCATGTGGAACGCAGTGGTCTCTCGGCGTGCTTTATTTTAGTTGAAAAGCTGTTTCAACAACGGTATGTAAAGTTCGAAACATTCATCCTATTTTTGTGGATTTGGGTGATATGTTAGAGAATCCAGATGGAAGCACGTGACGCAATATAAATTGATGATGTGAGAAGCCAAGAAACCTTGATTTTAAATCATCGAAAATGTAATTATCAATAAGTTTTATATAAGTTGGTAGGGCAAGTTGGAGTTGTAGTAATAGTCGTTAGATGTAATAGCCATTGTTAGATCAGGGAAAACATTACGAAGTCGTATAGTCAACAGAGGTTGTTTATTTATTTCTAGGCTCCGTGGGTGTCTTTTCAGAGAGAGAGAGAGAGAGAGAGAGAGAGAGAGAGAGAGGAGAAGAGAGAGAGAGTTAAGCTGTTTCTATCGGAACCATTGTTCGGTAGCTACTTTGCGAAACACATCACGGGAAAACCGGAGCCCGTCTGCGCTTCGAAGGCCGAGCCCGAAAAGAAACAATTTTTCTGTCTCTTCCGTTTGGCGTCCTGGGTGTGGGAGGGTCACTCTGCTTTCCGATCCTCTGCTCAAAAACTGGAACTTTCGTTTTTATTTTACATCTAGTTCAGATCATTGGTCGGTCAATGGCTGGCACCCTTGAGTGTTTACCAATCCAAACTTTAACCTGCTTTTTGTTCTTATTTCTTTTTCCTTTTTCGCCAGAAATTCGATTACCGTTTTCATTCAATCGCTAAGTTCCCGTAGACATAATTAATCACGCTACAATCTACCAGTTGGTAATGTATTCTTCACAGTCAACAGTCAGAAGACGTGGGGGGAATAATGTAAATATTGAGTATAAGGCCTAAAAGTGGATCAGGACCACCATGGTGTGGAACCCATTGTAATTGTCGATTTTATCTGATACACTTTATCTTCATATGCTACTGACGTTGATAATCGCACCATGTGTATTGTAATGTTTGAATTTCAGGCTAACACCATTTTTATTAGTTCGCCTCTCACTAAGTGTTGCCTACTGCTGGCTAGCCAAGGTAAATGAAGATCGTAGGTGATTAGAGATGTCCGTGATTAGTGTTCCGTGTGTTCTTTTTCATAAATATTTGATAATGTTTTATTTACCTGTCTCTTTTGTGAATTCGCTTTCACTGTGTGCTGTTTCTTTTTTTCGCAGCACAAAAAATCATTCTGATGTTTTTTTCTGACTTTTATTTATTAAGTAAAAGACCGCATAAAAGTTCGTATGGAGTGAGTGTGAAGAGGCTCTTTGGACTAAGAACGTGACAATGGGTAAATATATTTTTTGCTGCATTTCTTTTCCGCCGGTCAAAGATCCATACCCGAACAATGTCGTCTTAAACCTCGATCTTAACATTAACAGTAGCGTGACGCAGAAAACTCGGGTAGATATGAAGGTTAGAATTTGTATAAAAGAACATGTGAATAGGACCAAGCGTCGTGGAAGGTCAGTGGGGACGTATGTTTGACCTCTGTTCCCAGGTAAATGTGGGTAGACCTGAAGTCATGATGATACTTGCATGATCTCAAGTGGCGCAAGAGGAACGAAAATCAAACAGGCTGTATTACATAGCACTGTTTCCTGCAGTCCTATGTTATTTCTGTTTTCTATTTTTCTATTTTCTATATTCATATTATTATTTTAGTTTTTCACACCGCTTTATCTTGATGTCTCTTCCACTGGAGTTGAGACATCAGTGTCCTCAGGTTCCAGGAGCTTTCCTGGGTTATTCGAGCTAATTTAAAACTGCTTTTGTCTAGAGGTCTCAATTCTTCCTTTGATTCTAGTTCCTCAAATCCTTTTTCTAAGCTTTTGGGACCATTCCATGGGCCCTAACTACTATTTGGTATCACTTTGACCTTTATATCCACCTTTTTTCTTTAATTCTCTTGCGAGGTCTATGTATTTGTCTCTCTTGTCGTTTTCTTTCATTTCACACTGTTATCTGCTGGAACTGCGAAATCTACAGTTGACAAATTCTGTTTTATTTGTTATTACTTCTCCCTTAGATATTTCATATTCAGTCTTAAGTTAGTCTTTTTACTGGAGGCTGAGTGACAGCAAGTCTCCTCAGGTCTCCAGGACTCTTCTGATTATTCTAGCGACCCATTAACAATGCTTTTGTTGGATTGTCTAGATTCTTCCTCTGATTTCCATTTCATCCAGACTCTTTTCCAAAAACCGTCCATGGGCACAATTACAATTGTACGCGCGTCTAACTTCAGTTCATTTTTCAGTCTATGACAGTTCCAAGTATTTGTCTATTATTTCACTGTGTGATGACCAGCACGGAAATGCCACGAGATGATAAGTTATTTATTTCTTGTTAATTAACACTATGTAGGATCCATGATTGTATCTCAAAGTCACAGGGAATTTTATGCGTTCATTCTCAGAACGGATTCTGGTTTGTTATATGATCAATATTTATTTTCTTATACAATTACCAATGATCACTTTTCAACCCAGTCGGGCTAGTCTTGTATTCTTGTCGCTCTAGTTTGTTGCATTCACTTATTACATAACTGATCGTTTCATCCTGTCTCCACACATCGTACATCTGATTTCTTGTGTCTTATCTATTTTTGCTTTGATATAATTTGTTATTATAAGTTTCTCGCTTGAAGTTTCCTATTCTTACCCATATACATTTCTTTTTCTATGCAAGCTCTCCAATTTGTGCTTGCGGATCACGTAATTGCTTTTCTTCCCATTTTTGTTTTCTCATGTTTATTGTTTTCCTGCTCATTCATATAATGCAATAGGTGTTATTGGCTCCTGTAATTAATCTTTCCCTGTATTTTTTTGTGCATTCTTTATATATCCTTGATTATGGCATCTACTTAGTCCTCAATGTTATCGGGAACTCTTCCTTCTTCTTTCTGTGACACCTATGTATATGTCGTATTGATGAGTAATGCCTTGCACATTGTCATAAGTTTCCTTTGGTCGATCTGACAGAGTTCCTATCTTGTTCATTTTAATAATAGTCCTGCTTATCTTAGAAGGGAAACAGTCCATGTGTTTATACGTTTGACAAGATTTCTAGAAGTTTCTTGTCCCTTTGATGTACTCTTTTCGCGCGTTTCCTTTAATCTCATATTTGCTTGATGTGTCTTCTTCCAATATTCCCAAATACCCAAGTATGTGTAATTTTCCTTTCTCTCCAAGTGTCATTGTTTCTTCCTGATTTGGTAGTTCTATTCCCTTGCTTTTTTTCCTTTTTTCATTCCGAGCATGGCACATTTGTCAATGCTGAATTTCATTCCAATATCCTGGCTGTTTATTATTATTATTATTATTATTATTATTATTATTATTATTATTATTATTATAATTAAAACCAAAGCAGCAAAATGTAGCGCATTGATAATAAGAAAAACAAATAAAGTGTTATAAATGTTAAAGTGTAAGAAAATAAGCGATTAAAAAATGAGTGAACATTTTACAAAAAAGGATGGGATTATAATTAATATATTTGGATAGAGATACATCTCGTAATGACGGCAGCCGGAAGTACACAGGAGAATTGTGTAATAAAAGGGAACAATAAGGTAAACACAGAGAAGGATATATGAAAGAAAGATAGATAGATAGATAGATACATAGGGTAATAAGGGAAAGAGAGATAAAAATAGCGGGGAGAAGAAATTAAGATATACATATATAGGGAGGGGGATTGGAGAAATAAAGAAATAGAGTGGGAAGGATGGAGAAAGAAGGCGTGAGATAAAGAGAGTTACTGAGAATAATGGTTCTTTTGTTAACCGAGATCCTGGAGTTAAAACGACGGGTTGAAATGACCTGTAAGTGATGAAAACAGAACAAAACAAAAAACGGATATTATCGGGTGATGAGATACATTTCAGGAACTTGAATTATCATATGCTCCATTATCATATGAAGGAGACTATCAGGAACGTTTAAAGAAAATGAATTTTCTATTGCTTAGAATGTAAAATTTTATCATTCTAAAAATCATTTTTATCTAAATATCATCATTTTTTTTCAATCAAGACACTCATTCAAATTACTGGTTGATGAAAAGAATGAATGTTTACCAAAGGAGGAGGTAACACGTTTGTGATGCGTGGAGTCGCAATTGCAGACTTAGATCTTAAATATTTTGACGTTTTCATCAGTTTTTCTCCGCTTTCCACCTTTTTAGATTTTTATTTATTTATATTTTATTGTCTCTTCCCCCCCCCCTGTCGCTACTGGGTCAGACTTTACTGGATATTTAGTACAGAAAACAAGAAGACTTAGGCTATAGTACTACGCCCATTATAATCGATGGAAAATCTGGCTGTTGTAATATCTAGTTTGACGATACAGATTCCTGGCACATTTTCCTCATGACATCCAGTATCTGCAGATAACAGATTAATGTAAATCCTTGCTGACCAACCCACTCTGGTGAGTCAATTTATAAGTGTCCGAAGGAAAACATCCCTTATAAATTCGTTCTTACATCTCCATCTGTGTCCAGCGTGTTTTCTTCGGTATATTAGGATGGTTTGTGTGACAGGGGATAAGTGGCCATGCATCTGCTTTTTGTGGATTTGCTGCTTCCGGGATTTGCTCGGGACAGGACGCAGCATCCTTCTAAATTTAGCAAATCTTCTAATATCTATAGATGATAAATGTGTTCAAATCTTTAAAAAATCTCAATTCTAAAAATTCAATAATTCTTATTTCTTGAACTAGAATGAAGTGTTTTCTTTTGAAAAAACAAAAGTTACAAGTCTCCTTTTTTGGTATGAAAATGTAATATTTTTAATGCGTTAATGTTTGCATTAAATATAAAATATTGTTTTTTGTTTTTTAAAAATGTTAGTGGCATATCAACCTTCCTTGTAAAAGAAAAGAAGTTTTACTTTAATTCATAGCTGGGGGGTTGGGTTATGCGTTTGCGGTAGTACGAATAGAGTTCGAAATTGCTTACTCCACCACAGGTACTTTCCCTAGAAAACATTTCATGAGTATAAATAGTGCATCGTTTTGTTCTAACAAGAAAATATATTTTGTGTATTTAAAAGAAATTCCTATTTCTATGCCACTATGTAAAGGAAGAGTAATGTTCATGATGCTAATGTATTTGTGCATGCTAATCAATAATAATCACCACGCATTAATACAAACCTTTACTGAAAACTAAAATTTAGCTAAGTTATCGCCTATTCATAACATTTAGGTAGGCTGGAAAACAGATTAAAAGTAGATTAATTTATTTAGTATTTTGACGGGTCACAAATCTGTGTTTAATAATTTAGGAGGGAAAATATTCTGAAATTATTTATGGTTTTGATATTCAAATGTTTGCGTGGCAAAATTTGTATTATTGTCTGCAAATATTGAAGAGAATTTGGTGTTCAGTTCAAAGGTGCTGATTGGTCAAAATATACAGAAATATAGATTTATGGAAACTAATTGATTTTCCATATATTCACTAAAACAACGATTATCTATGACTCAAAAATATACATATATGCGAGCGCGTATGTGTGTATATATATATATATATATGTGTGTGTGTGTGTGTGTGTGTGTGTGTGAGTACATGTGTATGTCCGTACGTGCTGGAGCATGCGCACAAGCACGCCCTCTATATGAGAAATGGTGAAGGTTGCGTGCACCAATGAACGTATGCTTAAATTATACAGTTTACGCATCATCTCTCTCTCTCTCTCTCTCGCTCTCTCTCTCTCTCTCTCTCTCTCTCTCTCTCCTGTCTACCTGTCACACGCATCCGTCAATAAACAAACTGTGATTTAAAAAAAATGAAAATACATTTTTAGAATATTTTTCAAAGATGTAAACTCTTTGTTTAGAATTATTATTTCAATTCTGAAAAATATTTGTTTATGAGGCTATTATAAATAGTGAAAAATGGAACAGGTTACTCCAGTCCGGAACAGAGGTTTGCCATCAAAATATTTGAAATGTACAGAAGAATGTGTGATGTGTACGGAGGACCATACTCTATTGGCGGCCGGCTAGACGGTTTGATGTAAGGCTACCAAATTGGATAATAATCGTGAAGTACGCCTTAAATTTTTGGGTTACCGAATCTGACACCCACCTCAGATCGGTGGTGAGCTAAGATTTAGCATTTTGTTCTCGATTTAAAAAAAATACTTCTTCTTGATTTAAGAGCAGTTCAAAGGGAGAATGAAACACATTAGTAAAATGAATGGTATTTTTCTTTGACCGTGTGTCCAACTTTTTAATTTCCTTGGAACCCGTGGCATCTTTTCGTCTCCTCTCTGTCTACGACAACTCTCGCCGAGATCCCGTAATGCAACATTTGCCTGTAATTATTTTTACGGTCTCCAGAAGATGCTGATTTCCAATTATCATATTGTATTGGTAGGTATTTACCCAACGCGTTCACCACGAGTAGGATGTGACTTATGGTCAAAAGTACGGATGCATCCAGCGATGACAAGACACACTATTCAGTAGTAACAGATAAGCGGGACTAGCTTGCTAGCTATTACACCACAATGAGATGCCCTTTCTATATGTAGATCCAGTCAACACCGGGGTTCCAGTGGCTTCGGCCCTGGATCTTTACAAGTTAATAGCGTCGATCCCAGGGGGCTTTCCCCCAGGCAATACCTGCTCCCTTGACTTAAAGGGGCAGGGCTGGGTTTATTGCCCAGCGCCTGAGGCGCCCCCTTGAGGAGGAATGCCGACGGGATCGACGCATTTTTTCACTTGCCACCCATGAGTTTCGGTTTGTGGGTTGTCCCACGTTAATAGGGCCTTGTGCCTAACCCGAACAAGTGGGGTACGCGGTAAATACAATGAGATGCCCTTTCTACACACGGGTAGGATGTGATATAAGGTCGCTACAATGTGGTATCTAGTGTGGATCGAACACGCTATTCAGTATTAATAGATTTGCAAGATTAGCCTGTTAACTATTACACCACAATGAGATGTCCTTTATAACCAACTCGTTCGCCACGACTAGTATATGTCACAAGGTTACAACACGTTATTCAGTAGTAATAGATTTGCGAGATTAGTTTGCTAACTATTACACCAAAATGAGACAAATTTTCTATTCAACCCATTCACCAGGGGTAGGATGTGACACAAGGCTGCAACACGCTGTTCAATAGCAATAGATTTGTGAGACTAGCTTGTTAAAGAGTACACCGAGTATTCATGTAAAATATATGAATACTTTTAAAATATATGAATACTTTCCGGCTACATGTCAATTTACTTAAAGTATTATTCATAGTTGATATGAACTTAAAATCAGTCAATATTCTCTGGGGTTTATTCTCTCTTTTATTCGTAAACATTTTTTCTTTTTCATTTTGTTAATCTAATGCTTTTTCTTATTTTATTTATCTATCTATTTATCATTTTATTGGCTCACAATGTTTTGTTTTTTTCTTTTCACAAAATCTTATGTACTAAAATAGTTCTCGTAAAAAGATAGCGACATATTTAATTCTGCCTTGGATCAGAGAGCAGTGTATATATTTACACAATCATTTACCACGAGTAGGTTGTGAGAAAAGTATGGGGCATTCAGCGAGGATAGAACTCGCTATTCAGTACTAATTGTATCTGTGAGGCTCACTTCTTAACAATTCCATCATGTTGTATAAGCTTACAAAATCACTACCAGGTTAGTCGAGTATAGGTGATAAAATTTACTTGCTCGATGACATTTAATAATCTATAAGGCTTAATAAAATTACGAATATTACT
>CM042140.1:77967128-77994628 GCA_023376005.1 Doryteuthis pealeii | reverse complement strand
TTGAGATCCTACTGTATGCCGCTAGCAGTGGCTCTCGTACGTGTAACTTGTTTACACTGAAAAATCAGGACGTGAACACCTTTGCTTTCAGATGTGAATAGATAATAAATATTGAAATATCACTTCATATAGGTAAAATACCAATAAACTGTGGTACAGCCGTGGGGGAATATTTGGTAGGCAAAGGGTTAATCTTTATATGGCAACCGATCTAGGAGAAAGAAAACTCTGAATTCAAACCTGTTAAACTCCGCTTCAAAAATTGACCACTTGTCACATCTTTCTCGTCTGTTGGTAAATAAATATTAACAGGCACTGTATAAGTGTTGATTTGTCTTTTCATAAATTAATGTTTTATTCTTAAGAAAAATACGAAAAAGAAAACAAGTGAGAGAGAGAGAGAGAGAGAGAGAGAGAGAGAGAGAGAGAGAGAGAGAGAGAGAGAGAGAGAGAGAGATTTTCTTGATTTTACTATTAGGCGCGTGCTAAAATTACCAGCATATTTTATTACTTTTATTGCGGTTTCTCTTGTTATCAAAGGACAGCGCCCGGTGTTCTACTTACATGGCTGGTAGATTAAAGGATAAAACCACCAGTGTGTCATTTTTAACAGCCACGCGCAAATATTTTTCAACGGGGTTGTCTGCTTTTAATGGTGGGAAAAACTTCGTTTCCCGAAAAAATATAAAACAACTCAAAACAATATCCGTGTGAATGCGCGCATCTTAAGTCTCACCTTCTTGTGAAAACATTGACTTATACGGCTGGATAGTTAATATGTCTAAAGTTATTTTTATCACTTTCTTCGTCTCCGTATTTCTTATTCAACTAACTTACCTGTATTGTAAGTTTTAAAAAAGTAAACATTAGGTACCATCAAAATAGGTCACGTGATCAGTTTAGGCCATATTGAAGGAAGAAACGTAAATATTTTAGAACTTTTTAAAAATCTCGCAAAAAAGAAATAACGAACATAAAGAGTTGTTACAAAGAAAAAACTGTTAATTCAAAGATCAAATTATCCGACTGGGGAAAAATAACTCATCGTTATCGTGAAAAATAAGTAAAGCAGTCCGTTTATTTACAACACGGCCAGTTTGTTTATTGATATTTTTAGCAGAATTCTGTATTAATGGTTCTTTTACTAAAAAGTTATCGCATTAAGACTTATAAAAATCTTCTGATATAATTATTCAGACTGTTATCTTTATAGAAAAAAGTAAACATCGTTTTTTTTCTGTTCATTTTTTCATATTTTATAAAATAAAATAGGAGGGGGTAGACCTCGTAGAAATATGCTCCCTAATAAATTAAAAAAAAAAAACTACAACCTATTTCAGATATATTTTCATCCAAAGGTCAGTAATTATGGACACTTTCGTAAAAATCGGACCATTAATTGATTTTTCATAGAATTTTTTTAAAAGCCTCTAGTCATAACTTGTTTTTGGCTACGTTAAATTTAAATTGATTTAACGGTGCAAAAATGTAAACATTCTTTTTTTAAATAATTTTCATTATTTCCCTGAGCTGAATTTAAAAAAAAAATCATCAGGAAGTTTTTTAATCCTTCCTTTCAATGGAAAAAAGAATTTTCAAGATAATATTAACAGTTAAGTAAGTTTATTGTGTTAAATATAGTTGTGTGTGTGTGTGGGGGGTAAATTTTCACAGGAAAAATTGGTGGTACCTACACACACACACACACACACACACACACACACACACACATATATATATATATATATATATATATATATATATATATATATATATAGTTTAAGGTTGCTGAAGACAAGTGAATATTTCTTATCATCCCTAAAAATGCATTATTAGACTCTCCTAATTTGAATGAGCAATAAATATAGTAATTAATAAATTCAAATGATAAAAAAATTAGCACATGACAGCCTACAATCACCCGATTGCCACGGACGAAATGGACGAAAGCGCTTGGGTAAAAAGTATGGAACAGTTTCTCCATCATCTAGATCCCAATCTACGAAAAACCACTTGAAGAATACAGATAAAGATCATAAAGAATAAATTTTCCGTGGTCTTTAACAAATAAACAATAACTTTCTGTCAAAATACCCCCCTCTCTCTCTCTCTCTATATATATATATATATATATATATATATATATATATATATATATATATATATTTCATCGTACATCGGGGTTGTTCTTTCGGAGTTTTCTTTCGGACGGAGGTGTCTATTTGTTCATATTTTGATGGTGTTTATTCTTCCATCGGGACTACCTACTTCTCTGTGCGTCCCTTCCCTCTTGTTTTTTTGTTTTTTTTGGCAGGGAAGCAACAAAGATGCATATCTTTGTGTATACACTTTTATTACCCCGAATATATTGCTTGCCGATTCGTGCGCACAAGAAGCAAGGCACTCGTAAATACACCCACTCGAATCAGGAGCTCGGTCTCCAATTGACTGAATTCTAAACTATTTTACCAGAGTTGTCGGATCACGTGACTCTTTATGCCAACGAGTTCCATTTGAATTACACGCTCTCTATCAAAGATTGAACGTTGTATTTTTTCATTCACTTTATCGTTATTTTAAAATATACACTCTTACAATGATAGGCTTCTGTCCATCTGTTATGCAACATAAAGAGTGCTCCAATTATAATAATAATACAATGGTTTATGTGCACATATTGCACAATATAAACAATGTCACACATAAAAAAAACGGAATGTTGGTTATTGTAGTAATATGTGGAGGATGATCCTTAATTAGGACTATGCTTATTCTAGTAGTAATCACCTCAGTTGTTTGTTTGTTTTTTGTTTTTTGTTTTTATACATAGTTTGAAAGTTGATTATAAGTGTTGTACCGGCCGTTCCTACAGTGGAGAATATACACCGGTTCTTACTATAAATAGTGAGACACCGAGTGAAAAGGTTGTACTGTTACCGTTAACGGCAAGCTAGTCGTTCCTGTACCATTATTGTAAATACACTTGTCTTATTTTACCCTATCTCGACTTGACTTCTTTTTTACTGTTGGATTAATATCACAACAATAAGTTTATCTATACTTATTAAAAATTCATATTTTGATAAATAGTTTTACTTGGTGAGCAGACATTTTGGTGAAATCAATGTTTGGAAATGTTTTGTTAGTGTATTCCAATCGTTGATGCAGGATACTGTAATAGATTTAAGGTCGTAGTTTTAGTGTTGTTTAAATAGTTCACCGGCAGTTGATCCCCTTGTAGAGACAGTGTATAATTCTTATTTTAGGGATGAAATAGTTGTTGAACGTTAAGGGTAATATACCAGTCATTTGTCCATGTGCTAGCAGACAATTCATTACGTAGACATGATCTTTGATTTTAAGGACTGTATAATGTTTGTACAAAGGTTCAGCATGGGCATGGCAATCTGAAAAGAAGAGAATACGCATGTCATTATTTTGCTGTACTCCAATGCTGTGAAAGTTTGCGGACCTCCATTGAAGCCCAGTCTGACATGCATATGTAAGGTGAGATGGAAAAACTAAATAGTAAACTCTAAGGAGTACTTCTTCAGTGCCAGAGCATATATTTAAGGTAGACATAAAGTCAATGGCGTTTTCTAATTGTCGTTTTCTTTTTAGTGGAATCATCATCATCATCATTTCCATTGTTTTTTATCCATATGTGTGGCATCTTACTTGCAAGGAACTAAATAAAATCAAGCACTGATTTTATCTAAGCATATCACAGTTGATGAAGAACACAATATTTCCCCTATTCTTCAACCACTAAGCTTTGATGCCAAAATTGATTGCATGTTCTGATTTTCTTCATAAATCTCTGCGAACTTTACACGAGGGAGTTTCATTCTCATATACTTTTCTTCATTAGGATATGTGAAAACACGTTGTGTCAACCACTAAATGAAAGTTCAGCTATTCACGCCCCTCAAAAATAAAATAATGTTTTTAAAAAGAATAAAGCAAAAATAGAAAAAAAAAGTAAATGATAAAAAGAAAAGGAATTTTTCTGTTTTAATTGAGAATCGCCTTACCTCTTCGAAATATTGGATTCCGGGAACTCATCATTCATCGTAATGTGTGTGTGTTTTTTTTTTTGTTTTTTCATCGAAGAATATTGTTATATATCTATTAAAAGTTTTCTTTTATATCATTTCACACCAATTGCTTTAGAATCAATTTAGAATCAATGACACACACGAACGAACGGACGCACACGCGCGCGCGCACACACACACGCGCACACACACATAAGGGCACAGACACAAGATCATATACGTACACAGAGGTGTTTTAGAATACATATTTCGCAGAGCCGCAAGTGGAAAACGATTTGCAGAAATTTTACGCGGCTTGCGTCAAATTATAACATTTTTATTTCTCCTTCAAAAATATTGAAATCACGATTATGAGAACTTCCGTCGTGATACAAGATAGGGAGATTGAGTTCATGGCACTATCAATGAACACGGATATACCCAGTTTCTAGAAATTAATCAGTTCATTCAGATAAAGTTGAAACAGGCACAAATAATGTTTGTAATGGAAACATGCTATCATTGGCCATTCTTAGTTGCTAGACATAGCGTAGACGTCTGAGTATGTACTAGAGGTCTAGTAAGTCCTAAACCTCCACTAGAGCATATATATATATATACAAGGTGTGTCATAAGGTATTGAGTTTTTTAGTACTTTTTGGCTCACCTTGTATTCTGAAAAAAATTCCGTTCCATTCATTGTTCATTTCTATCTTGATAAATACAGTTTCAATCTCGATGCTTTTATGAAACACCTTATATATATATATATATATATATATATATATATATATATATATATATATATATATATATAAGTTAGGGTAGCGTAGACATAGAGTTAATGGGGCTTGTATTATGACAGTTTTTCCTAAGCGATTATTCAAACCATGTCATTGGTTTGAACAATCGCATAGGCGAGAAACTGTTTGTAAACAAGCGCTGTTGACTCCAAGTCCATACTACTCTACCACACACACACACACGCACGCACGCACGCACGCACCCTCCGCACACACACACACACACACACATATATATATATATATATATATATATGTGTGTGTATGTATTTATATATATGTATGTATGTATTTATATATAATGTATGTTTGATTAAAAAGATCAAACAATGAAGAATTTTTATTTTTAAATAGTGTTTCCATTTAGGAAAGGTAAATTCAAATAAGGTAAATGTAGAAGTCGTTCGAATGCTTCTGGTTTCGCTTGTGTCATCCATCATTTTCAAGAATTGCACTATTTGCTTATTGATAATCTAAACAATCTGGTTGTTTCCCATGTCAAAAAACGCTTCAATGGTCAACACCATTAAACAAAATGTAAAAATCCAGCTCACATCATACTTTAATCGGCATAAAACAAAGGAAATACACTTATAATTTTATTTTCTAATTTGAAATTGAATAATAATTTTGTTGGATTTGTGTTTCCGGTGAACGCTATTTTTTTATTAATAAGAATTATTTTTTTATTAATAAGAATTATTGATATATCAAAGATAACTATGGAACCTTATAGCACATTGTTTATTATTTTAGATTATCACAGGAAGTCCACCAGGAGCAAAGAATAATGTTGCTAGAACATACATATCCCTTCTTTCTTTGGATGTGATTTCTCTCTGGAAGCGCGTACCGTCTTTTCTCCTTGCATAACAGAAAAAAACATGTTCCGTGACTGGAAAAATCACAGTGTTTTATGGGTATCTCGTCAGAAACGCACGATGACCATTAGTCAATAACCGACCAGCACCACTTCAATGCAAACCAGTCTGGCAATTACAATGGCAAACTCAAAATATATATCTGTAAGACAGAGTTTGGGAGTTCGATCCAAAAAAGGAGCACTAACCCCGTTATTTATATTTTACATTTTATGCCAGAAATAAGCCACTCTAACAGGCTTAATCCACCTGGCCACTGCTGACTACAAGCATTTCACTCTTTATTTTTTCATCTCTAGTTTTATTTTGAAACGATTTCCGTCAATCTTTTGGCAACACCTAATTCATCCTAATGTCCTGATGAAGGTTTTATAAAAAGTTTTAACGTTGACTTCATGATCTGAAAATAAATGTATCTTTTTGAAATGTTTTTTTCTTCTTATTTTCTACATAGAAGCATTTATATCATCATGGACTATTCTAATAACTAGATCTCCAACTAGTATGTAAAAACTTTCATAAACATCTTTGCTTAACTGTTTGTGTTTCCGTAGGATAGAATGTAGGTCAGGATATACCGTAACTAATAATTGTCCAGTCTTTGATTGAGAGCTTTTGTCTGTTCATTTAGCCATATTCAAAAATCCAACATTTTATAGATAATAGTTTTTCTTATTTATTTTGTTTTTATAAAAAAGAAGATTTAAACTCAGTTTTTAAATTTTCGTATTGTGGCAAGACATTATTACAATGTAATATGCAAGAGATATTCCCTGGGCAAAATCTTACAATCAGTTATTAAATGTATTCAAAACTCCACTAACATGAATGGAGAAAATCGTATTTCCCTTTAGGCAGTATTTTCATAAGGGTCTCAAGAATCTTATAAAATATATCTATGCAGGATATAAATAACTAAATTATATACGTGGTTTTTAATCCGGCATAAATTTATGAATTACTGTCTAAATACTTATCTTTACACACACACACACACACACACACACACACAAATATATATATTATATATATATATATATATTATATATATATATATATAATCCATATATTCCATATATAATCAATATATTCTCTCTCCAGCTATGGGTTAATAGTAGGGCAGACTGGGCTCTTCAGCCTTGGGTAGGTAACCAGTCTAGAAGAGGGATAACTCTGAATTTACAGTTCCTGAGGTCGGTCGTTGATTGGGTTTGTGGCAAAAATTGATGTACTAATTCTTTCCTATCGACTGTGCCAAAAAGTGTGGATGGTCCAACACAAGCCTTCATCACTATAAACAAATCCCTGTGTGGATGTTCATTGTGTGGGTGAACCCTCATACGTCGAAAATCGACGGGAGAGCCCATTATATATATAATCATTCATCTCTCCATCTCTATCCATACATACATACACACACGCACACATATGTATATTTGAGTTACATGAGTGGACATGGAGTCAACACAGTTTATCATCTATCATTTAGGCGCGAAACTGTCAGTAACCAGGTGTCGACTCCATGTCCACCCTACCTTAATCAAATATAAACGCTCTGTCCATGATATTGAGCACTATCTGCTTAGAAATATACCACCCATAATATCTACAATATATATATGTGTGTGTGTGTGTGTATGTGTGTGTGTGTGTGTGTGTGTGCACGCGTGCGCATGTGTGTCTGCATAGACAGTGAAACATAAAACATATAATATTAGGCATTAAAACCTGTTAGGATTAACATAAATAATCAATATATATTAATGTTTACAGTATAAAACATTCCAATAATTGAAAGATTAAAAGATAAAATTGATATTAATCAATGTTTTATATGAATTAATGCTTGCAGTTTCTGTTCGATTCATTCATTTTTCTTATTAATGTTTTTTTAGTGATCCATATTATTCGAGCATTCATTTGGTGATGAATGGGAATTTATTGTAAAATTCAGGACGTAAGTCCACAGCTGGATACATATGCATTTTCTATGTATCGTCATCGTGATGAATTTTTATCTTCATTATAGACGCGTTTTATGTTGTAATTATGATAATATTTGATCCGGTGTGATTTCATCGCATAAACTCTATTCTCTATGTTCACACCTCTACCGCTCTGTCGGCTGGGGCGTTAGAATGCACCGACTGCACCTCTGCAGAGGGGTAAGACTCCCCCAATGGGGCCACCTGTTGCCCGTGGGTAGCGACCCGTAATGCTTAAGGATAGAGCCCTGGTGGATGAGCAGTTCATGACATGCAATACTCCACTTTGGCCCTAACTTGGGCTAGACGGGCGGTCGGAGAGACCCCCTCCGATCAATCGGCTGGTCACGTCAAGCCCTAGCACTTATATGATTTTCCCAACCCTATTGCCCTTATGGCAAGCCCTAACCCCTTTTTATCATATGGGTGCTAGAAGGCGGTGGCTGCGCGTCTACATGTCCTGGGAATGACGTTAAACCCTATCTGATGGTGAGGTTCCAGTTCTGGAGGTTTGGGGAATGTGGAGCACCCCTTCATCCCCATTGCTCCCTGGTCCACTCTGACCAGGAGTGGTAGTACCTGTTAGGGTCCCATCTATGGGTTAAATAGAAAAATGTATTTATAAAAAAATTGTATTATCCATTAAGAATTGATTTATTTCAAAACTTTATCGGCATTAAATGACCCACTGAGGTTGATATGCAGTAAAACCAAACAAACCAAACAATCACACCTCTATTATATTCATCTGTTCTTTTCTTCAAATTTTCCTGATATATCTATATGTTACGTTGTAATACTCACGGTACTAAAACGATACATGCACCGTAGTCCTTTTTCTTTCTGGTACTAAAACTCCGATAAAAAATCATAACCCAGAAACATGTCGTCACAACTCCCAGCCTTTATTAACGGCTTCGTCTAGTGGCTTCTACTAGGAGGGGGAGCAAGAAACAGAGAGAGAGAACACTAACTAAATTCCTGGGCCTAATCAGGTCGTCCCTACGACGGACGCGCAAAAAGAGGACGAACCCTTTCTTCCTCCCCCACGTCACCACGTGATTCGGTCAACACCGACTTCCGGTTGCCCCTCAATTCTTCGTTCGGGGACACGCTACGGTCAAAACATCGCTCTCCTCTTTGGTCATCACTATTTTTTTAAGCGCTTTGTTATTTATTCCTCCTCCTTCCATAGCAGTTCTGCTCACAAGGGTCATATGCAACTTTTACATGCATTCGTAGATTCTTTCTTCGGATATTCGGTTTTTTTTTGTTAATACAATTTTAGATGTTATTGTGATGCATGTCAAAGGGGATTAGATATCTTTCGAGATTGTTGTCAAAATAGTTTTTGCTTTTTGCCTTCTCGTTTTTAATTTTTTATCTTTTGTCTCTATTTCATATGCCTTTCTTTTAATTTAATAATTCCATATGAGCTGATAGGATGATATACAGCTTTCAAGGTGTATTCAGTGTATCTTTCATTTTCTTTGTGGGATTCAAGGCTGTAAATCCTCAGGGCTCTTAGATAAAAGCTATGGTATCAGAGAACGTTAACCCCCAACAACGAAAACAATATTAAAAAACTAAAACACACTTAAACTCGTAATATTACAAAGAAACACCATAGCCAACAATCTTGGAAAATCTTATCCATCTATATATTAATACTCATGTTTCCTTAATGTACGACGGTTATCATTTGCAACACGCTCTGGTTAAAGACAAGACCGTCCAAATCATCCAAGAAGAAATGCAGAATTTAAACCTGATCATCTGGTGTTGCTTATTAACTGAATTCTTATTTCTTATGAGTGTCGTCACTTCATATAAATAATAGACCATTCTTTTTATTATAAAGAAAGGAAGAGAAGATAAAAGGACATGCTTCACAGAAAATATAATAAGAAAGAAAGAAAGAAAGAAAGAGAGTGGGGGAAGATAGAGAGCTCAGGGCACGGAAGCGATAACGCCAGTCTATTTTAATCGAGCATAATGAAAAGATGAAAAGAAGGAAAGAAAGAAAAATGATTGAGAGATAATTAAATCAAGATTATTATATTTATACATATTGAAACAATTCGCAATAGCTCTTAAGTAAACATATCAAACGTTGTAATAATTGAATTATCACACTGTGGTATATCTGCATATACAACTAGTATCTATATATTAATACTCGTGTTGCTTACCTTGCAATACTAGTCTAAAATGAGACCGTCCAAAATCGTCTAAGATGAAATGCAAAAATGTAAACACTTGATTATATGGATCGGTTATCCACTGAATTCTTATTTCTTCTGAGTGACTTCATCTCAGCTAAAATAATGGACTATTCCATTTTTCATAAAGATAGAATGGGAAGAAAACAGATATTCTACACATAAAATATCATAAGCTAAGAAAGAGAGTAGGGGAATATCAAGAGTTCAGTGAGTGCGCGGAAGCGAAAACGCTTGAAAAAACAATTGAGCATAATAAAAGATGAAAAAAGAGTGTAGGAGAGAGTTGTTAATTCAAAATTATTATACATTTTACATATTAACTATTTGAAACAGCTCTTAAGGCACATATCAATGCTAAAGTAAATCATCATACTATGGCTTATATCTACAGGTCTCGCTAGTCTTAACATAATTATACGAGGAAACAACCTCAGAATAATTAAAAACATATTCAGCAACAAACAATACGAATCAGATACAGAATACAGATTTATATAGGCCAGCCAAATTACTTTAAGATGTATTTCATTAAATATGACAATGATTCATTCAGGCCTTTTATTAACTTTTTTTCTGTCATTAATAGATGAAATTCCACACCCACCGCCACATTTTTAAGTATTAATATGAGTTCTATCACATCGTTGGTCATTATAAAAAATATATTTTAACGGTTACTTAAGGTAATCCATGTCACCCAGTCCATGTCACACCACACCTACAATTTTCTGAAATTGTGTCCAAGTGGGATTCGAACAAGATAGCCAATTCCAAAAACTTGAGCTTCCAGTTTTAAAAATTAGCGACTTATGTCGATTTTTAGTCTCCAAATTTAAAAATGGCATTTTTGTAACGCATTTTTGTATGTAAAAATGAGTTCAAGAGCTTCCCTACTTCTAAAAATTGGTTTATAAAAGCATTTTGTCCAAGAATTTCCAAACTGCCCTACTAAAATGTTAAAGTCAACAATTGTAAGTTATTGTTGAATTTCTGATTTCTTCATAGCAATATCAATATCCCATGGGGCACTGATCTTGAGAAAATTTTTTTACTATTATTTCACATTATTGACATTATTTGTACCAAAAATATACTTTGATATTTGCTCAGAACCGAAGCCACAACTCAGTTAATCTTTTGCAAATCAGAAATCATTAATACTCAAAATTGGTGGCTTTAATACATTTGACAGCAGTTTCGGGGATGAAATGCTATTTAGAAAACAATTTTAGGGTAAGGACTTAGAAACATTTACAGAGTTACCAACTAATACAAAAGTCGCCATTTTTTCGCGACACCCCCACCCAAATTTGGAGAGATAGTGATTTTAAAATGACGTAACTCTGACAAATTTGTGGAATTGGAAGCTCAAATTTTGGGGATCGGTTCTAATTGTTAACAAGTCCACACCTTAAAAATCAGAAAATGAAAGTGCAAAATTTTAACAATTTTTGCAAAATATGTAGCTTAGTTCTGAGGCAGATATCAAAACTATATTTTTGGTACAAATAATGTATTAATATATGTTAAATAATCATAGAAAACATGTTGTGTAGAGGCAGTGCCCAATCGGGATATTGATCTTGCCTATGAAAAAATCAGAAATCATCAATAACTTAAAATTGCTTGACTTTTAGACTTTTTGATAGCATTTTTAGATTCTTGGGAAAAGGCTTTCATAAACGAATTTTAGATGAGTATGGAATCTCCAGAACTCATTTTACAGACAAAATAGGTTACAAAAAGTTGCCATTTTCCGCGAACCCTCAAATTGGAGAGACTCCGTTGGATGTAAAATTCCATAGACTGCTACTAATTACTGCCTTAAGTTTTCCAATGATTACAGTTTTGTTGATTAAATAACAAAGGGAAGTAACACCTTCCAACGTTCAGTTACAAACTCAATCACAAGTGTTATAAATCGTAGAAAATAACACTGTTGATAGTTCACATCCTAGACAAGGTTGTTCTGTTCACACACATATATTTGCCAACCCCTCGAGTAGGATGTGACAACTTTCTAGGCATAAAATGCTCTAGCTGGTGCACTACTTGTAAAATCAATCCATTAATCAATCAGGCAATACTGTTTATTTGTTTCCTTGAAGAAATCGCTAAATAATTATACTAGTATTCAAACGAGGTCGCTATCCCTATGACAAATAGAGATAAATTATCATTTACCAACCCCTCCCAACACGAGCAGGGATTGTTACACAGGCCCCATTTTCTTAAGCGGAGTTATCCAGGTTTGATTTAAAATTAATAGTCAGTTTGCGATGCAAAATCAAATTGAATAGGAACGTTTGCCCGCAGTTTTAGTTCTAATAGTGAATCTTTAGGTGAGAAGGGTAATTCAATTCAGCATTAAACCTTGATGGAAAAGGTTTCGTTATTTTATTCGGCTTTTGAAATTAGCATTAAATTTGGCTAATTGTTTAGTTCACGATTCCTCAAAGACATTTGGTTATGTCAAGAAATTGCCTAGAAATGTAGAATGTATGCGTTTCATTCTTGATTACCAAGTTGCATGGTGAAAATTTTATTTCTTCCACAAGAATATTCTTGAAAAGGGTTAGCTGGAGTCTGACACAACAGATCTTTCAGAAAGTTTGGATATCGAAACATTCAGAACACTGCAGCAACAGAACTCAAGAGTCTGGAGACCGAGGAGACTTGCTGTTCAGACAGTGAAAGACATCAGCTAACACTGATGTGAAAACTCAAAAGTGAGTAATAATAATAATAATAATAATAATAATATATAATAATATAATAAAATAATAATATATAATAATAATAATAATCGAATAAGAAAATTAGCAAAAGTGAACAAGATATGCATGACTGAAAAATGGGATCCACTATTGTGGAAAAAATTAAATTTTCACCATGCAACTAAATGGTATATACCAAACCTGAAACTGTCCTGGAGAATGAAACGCATACAATTCTCTGGATTTGAGATGGTAGGCGCTGGAGCAGTTTTTGTATGTCTATGACATACCAACTCGCCGCCATGTCTTTGAGGAATGGTGAACCTCGTCGTCGTTGAAACTCTCTACATTACGTTTTTGACACCCAGGCACGACAGCCATACACTTCAGGTAATTAGCAAGGAATTTCAATCGCCTTAATGCTGATGCGTTCAAAAGCCGAATAAATACCGAACTTAACCTGGTGGTAGCGACAGGTGGGAGGTCCATCAAGTCCAGAATGTGCCAGCAATGCGTGCGCTGTATGCACAATACACATGAGTATTGTCAATAGCCCAAAAACAACCTGCGTCCCCAGCGCTTTAGGACACCTTATTTGTAGATTAACACGCAAACCTATCTATGGTGTATATGATAATTACATGTAGCGGATTTGAGTTACTAAACAGAACATAGATTCATCTCGCCCACTATTACAACAACAAACGAAGTAGAACACAAATTAAGTTTTTATGAGGATTAGTCACCAATAACAGGTTATGTTTATGTTCTGCACTAAAACTGATAACTATTACCCGGCCTACAAAGGTAAAAAATAAAAAATACAAATTTTAGGTCATTATTTTCCGGGACATGAGTCAACGTTATAGGAAAAAGTACACCTGGTTTTTCGTTCTCCTAGTCCAGTTGCCATATCAATATTGAAGACTCTAGTTTTCCCTACTACTTATCCAAAGCTGGTGTGAGTACTTGGATAATACTATTTCCAAGAGTATTAGTGCTATGTGAAAGGCAAATGCGTGAAAGCGTGTGGTGTAAGTGTTAATGTGAAATGGACTCGGCGACCTGAGATCAAATCTTGGACGGGACTGTTTGCTTTTTACATAGGGCTAATACGTTTGGGTACGCATCCGGTTATTCTCCCTCCAGCAATGGATAAATTGTAAGACTGACTTTGCTCTTTAACCTTGGTATGGCTACCTGCCAAAGGGAAGAAAAACCTTAAATTCAAACCTGGATAACTCCGCTTAAGAAATTGGCCTTGTGTAACATCTGCTCGTGTGGAGGGGTTGGTAATGCATAATTTATTCTTCTATTTGTCATAGGGATACGACCTCGTTTTGAATACTAGTAAATTATTAGCGATTTCTGCAAGGAAGACCAGAATAAAAACAGTATTGCCTGATTGATTAATGGATTGATTTTAACAGTAGTTGCACCAGCCTAGAGCAATTTTATGCCTAGAAGTTGTCACATCCTACTCGGAGGGTTGGCAAATATATGTGTGTGATACAAACAACCTTGTCTAGGATGTGAACTCGGATCACAGTGTTCATTTTCTACGGATATAACCGATATAACACTTGTGATGAAGTTTGTAACTGAACGTTGGAAGTGTTACTTCCCTTTGTTATTTAATTAAGATTTATTTTTTACAGGTATAAGCTTCATATTTGTCCTTTGTTTTGCATTTTTTCCTTCTCGAACATGATTATCTGCAGTTTTCCTTTATTTCCAATATGTTTAATCAATCGGAATTTCTCTAATCATTTAACCCCGTCACGTCTTTTTAGTTTTCCAATGAAATTAGAATACACACCCACTGAAATCGGCCTCCTTTCAACAGAATTTATTGCATTGCAATGTCTTCTTAAGTTCTGACTCATTCACAACGCAGTAATTCCCCTTGTCTTCCTCTTCATTATTCGCGCGCATTCAGAGACGTTTAAATCTCTATAAAAGCTGCGATAAAACTTGTAAGAGAATGAAGGCTTTTGTTTAATATGTTTCTCAATGATACCATTTCTACTAATGATGAAATTGTATTCTATTAGATTACGAAAACGACACCCAAAACGAGCTTGGAGGAAAAAAATCATTAAATTACAGCAAGTTTACGAAAATAGAAGTCTTAAGATGTAAACGATTTTCAGTGATAGTTATTCAAAACAGACGTATACCCATGTCTATCAATCTAGAAAAAAGTAAAAATTGTCACCCACCTCCTTCAATTTTTTCTGAATTTTTTTTACAGGTGTGGAATATGTTAACATTAGACGAATTCCAAAAATTGGCGGAGTTTTGTCGAGTTTTAGCTCTCCAAATTTGAGGGGTTCGCGGAAAATGGCAACTTTTTGTAACCTATTTTGTCTGTAAAATGAGTTCTGGAGATTCCATACTCATTAAAATTCGTTTATGAAAGCATTTTCCCCAAGGAATCTAAAAATGCTATCAAAAAGTCTTAAAGTCAACCAATTTTAAGTTATTGATGATTTCTGATTTTTTCATAGCAAGATCAATATCCCGATTGGGCACTGC
This sequence comes from Doryteuthis pealeii, assembly GCA_023376005.1. Lineage (NCBI taxonomy): Eukaryota > Metazoa > Mollusca > Cephalopoda > Myopsida > Loliginidae > Doryteuthis > Doryteuthis pealeii. The sequence continues at coordinate 77,979,442 of CM042140.1, read as the reverse complement.
CTCTACGACAACAATGTTTTCTATGATTATTTAACATATATTATACATTATTTGTACCAAAAATATAGTTTGATATCTGCTCAGAACTGAAGCTACAATATTTTGCAAAAAATTGTTAAAATTTTGCACTTCAATTTTTCTGATTTTTTTACAGGTGTGGACTATGTTAACATTAGACGATCCCCAAAATTTGAGCTTCCAATTCCACAAATTGTCAGAGTTACGTCGATTTTTAAAATCAACATATCTCTCCAAATTTGGGTGGGGTGTCGCGAAAAATGGCGACTTTTTGTAATCTAGTTGTATCTGTAAAATGTGTTCTAAAGCGTCCTTACTCCTAAAAATTGGTTTCTAATAGCATTTCACCCCGAAACTGCTGTCAAAAATGTATTAAAGCCAACCAATTTTGAGTTATTAATGATTTCTGATTTGCAAAGATTTAACTGATGTTGTGGCTTCGGTTCTGAGCAAATATCAAACTATATTTTTGGTACAAATAATGTTCAATATATGTGAAATAATAGTAAAAACAAATTTTCTCATAGATGCAGTGCCCCATTGGGATATTGATATTGCTATGAAGAAATCAGAAATCAACAATAACTTAAAATTGGTTGACTTTAACATTTTTAGTAGCAGTTTGGAATTCCTTGGACAAAAATGCTTTTATAAACCAATTTTTAGAAGTAGGGAAGCTCTTGAACTCATTTTACATACAAAAATGCGTTACAAAAAGTCGCCATTTTTAAATTTGGAGAGCTAAAAATCGACATAAGTCCGCTAATTTTTAAAACTGGAAGCTCAAGTTTTTGGAATTGGCTATCTTGTTCGTAATCCACACTTGGACACAATTTCAGAAAAATTGTAGGGTGTGGGTGACATGGACTGGGTGATTTGACATGGAATTACCCTTAAGTAACCGTTAAAATATATTCTTTATAATGACCAACGATGGTTGATAGAACTCATATTAATACTTAAAAAATGTGCGGTGGGTGTGGGATTTGTCATCTTAATTAATGACAGAAAAAAAGTTTAATAAAAAGCCTGAATGAATCATTGTCATATTTAATGAAATACATCTTAAAGTAAATTTGCTGCCTATATAAATCTGTATTCTGTATCTGATTCGTATTGTTTGTTGCTGAATATGTTTTTAATTATTCTGAGGTTGTTTCCTCGTATAATTATGTTAAGACTAGCGAGACCTGTAGATATACCATAGTATGATGATTTACTTTAGCATTTGATATGTTGCCTTAAGAGCTGTTTCAGAATAGTTCAATATGTAAAATGTATAATAATTTTGATTTAACACTCTCTCTCACACTCTTTTTTTCATCTTTTTATTATGCTCAATTGTTTTTTCAAGCGTTATCGCTTCCGCGCACTCACTGAACTCTTGATATTCCCCTACTCTCTTTCTTACTTATGATATTTTTATGTGTAGAATATCCGTTTTCTTCCCATTCTATCTTTATGATAAAAATGGAATAGTCCATTATTTAGCTGAGATGAAGTCACTCAGAAGAAATAAGAATTCAGTGGATAACCGATCCATATAATCAAGGTTTACATTTTTGCATTTCATCTTAGACGATTTTGGACGGTCTCATTTTAGACTAGTATTGCAAGGTAAGCAACACGAGTATTAATATATAGATACTAGTTGTATATGCAGATATACCACAGTGTGATAATTCAATTATTACAACGTTTGATATGTTTACTTAAGAGCTATTGCGAATTGTTCAATATGTATAAATATAATAATCTTGATTTAATTATCTCTCAATCATTTTTTCTTTCTTTCCTTCTTTTCATCTTTTCATTATGCTCGATTAAAATAGACTGGCGTTATCGCTTCCGTGCCCTGAGCTCTCTATCTTCCCCCCACTCTCTTTCTTTCTTTCTTTCTTTCTTATTATATTTTTCTGTGAAGCATGTCCTTTTTCCTCTTCCTTTCTTTATAATAAAAAAGAAATGGTCTATTATTTATATGAAGTGACGACACTCATAAGAAATAAGAATTCAGTTAATAAGCAACACCAGATGATCAGGTTTAACATTCTTGCATTTCTTCTTGGATGATTTGGACGGTCTTGTCTTTAAACCAGAGCGTGTTGCAAGATGATAACCGTCGTACAATTAAGGAAACATGATATTAATATATAGATGGATAAGATTTTTCAAGATTGTTGGCTATGGTGTTTCTTTGTAATATTACGAGTTTAAGTGTGTTTTAGTTTTTAATATTGTTTTCGTTGTTGAGGTTAACGTTCTCTGATAACCATAGGCTTTTATCTAAGAGCCCTGAGGATTTACAGCCTTGAATCCCAACAAGAAAATGAAAGATACACTGAATACACCTTGAAAGCTGTATATCATCCTTATCAGCTCATATGGAATTATTAAAATTAAAAGAAAGGCATATGAAATAAAGAGACAAAAGATAAAAAAATATTAAAAACGAGAAGGCAAAAAGCAAAAACTATTTTGACAACAATCTCGAAAGATATCTAATCCCCTTTGACATGCATCACCATAACATCTAAAAATGTATTAACAAAATAAAACGAATATCCGAAGAAAGAATCTACGAATGCATGTAAAGATATATCAGCAAAATTTGAAGAAAAGAACAGATGAATATAATAGAGGTGTGATTGTTTGGTTTGTTTGGTTTTACTGCATATCAACCTCAGTGGGTCATTTAATGCCGATAAAGTTTTGAAATAAATCAATTCTTAATGGATGATACAATTTTTTTATAAATACATTTTTCTATTTAACCCATAGATGGGACCCTAACAGGTACTACCTCTCCGGGTCAGAGTGGACCAGGGAGAAATGGTGATGAAGGGGTGCTCCACATTCTCCAAACCTCCAGATCTGGGAACCTCACCATCAGATAGAATTTAACGTCATTCCCAGGACATGTAGACCCGCAGCCACCGCCATCTAGCACCCATATGATAAAAGGGGTTAGGGCTTGCCATAAGGGCAATAGGGTTGGGAAAATCATATAAGTGCTAGGCTTGACATGACCAGCCGATTGATCGGAGGGGCCTCTCCGACCGCCCGTCTAGCCTAAGTTAGGGCCAAAGTGGAGTATTGCATGTCATGAACTGCTCATCCACCAGGGCTCTATCCTTAAGCATCACGGGTCGCCACCCATGGCCATTGGGGGAGTCTTACCCCTCTGCAGAGGTGCAGTCGGTACATTCTAACGCCCCAGCCGACAGGGCGGTAGAGGTGTGAACATAGAGAATAGAGTTTATGCGATGAAATCTCACCGGATCAAATATTATCATAATTACAACATAAAACGCGTCTATAATGAAGATAAAAATTCATCACTATGACGATACATAGAAAATGCATAAATCCATGAGTATCCAGCTGTGGACTTACGTCCTGAATTTTACAATAAATTCCCATTCATCACCAAATGAATGCTCGAATAATATGGATCACTAAAAAAACATTAATAAGAAAAATGAATGAATCGAACAGAAACTGCAAGCATTAATTCATATAAAACATTGATTAATATCAATTTTATCTTTTAATCTTTCAATTATTGGAATGTTTTATACTGTAAACATTAATATATATTGATTATTTATGTTAATCCTAACAGGTTTTAATGCCTAATATTATATGTTTTATGTTTCACTGTCTATGCAGACACACATGCGCACGCGTGCACACACACACACACACACACATACACACACACACACACATATATATATATATATTGTAGATATTATGGGTGGTATATTTCTAAGCAGATAGTGCTCAATATCATGGACAGAGCGTTTATATTTGATTAAGGTAGGGTGGACATGGAGTCGACACCTGGTTACTGACAGTTTCGCACCTAAATGATAGATGATAAACTGTCAGTAACTAGGTGTTGACTCCATGTCCACTCATGTAACTCAAATATACATATGTGTGCGTGTGTGTATGTATGTGTGGATAGAGATGGAGAGATGAATGATTATATATATAATGGGCTCTCCCGTCGATTTTCGACGTATGAGGGTTCACCCACACAATGAACATCCACACAGGGATTTGTTTATAGTGATGAAGGCTTGTGTTGGACCATCCACACTTTTTGGCACAGTCGATAGGAAAGAATTGGTACATCAATTTTTGCCACAAACCCAATCAACGACCGACCTCAGGAACTGTAAATTCAGAGTTATCCCTCTTCTAGACTGGTTACCTACCCAAGGCTGAAGAGCCCAGTCTGCCCTACTATTTAACCCATAGCTGGAGAGAAATATATTGATTATATATGGAATATATGGATTTATTATATATATATATATATATATATATATATATATATATATTTGTGTGTGTGTGTGTGTGTGTGTGTAAAGATAAGTATTTAGACAGTAATTCATAAATTTATGCCGGATTAAAACCACGTATATAATTTAGTTATTTATATCCCGCATAGATATATTTTATAAGATTCTTGAGACCCTTATGAAAATACTGCCTAAAGGGAAATACGATTTTCTCCATTCATGTTAGTGGAGTTTTGAATACATTTAATAACTGATTGTAAGATTTTGCCCAGGGAATATCTCTTGCATATTACATTGTAATAATGTCTTGCCACAATACGAAAATTTAAAAACTGAGTTTAAATCTTCTTTTTTATAAAAACAAAATAAATAAGAAAAACTATTATCTATAAAATGTTGGATTTTTGAATATGGCTAAATGAACAGACAAAAGCTTCTCAATCAAAGACTGGACAATTATTAGTTACGGTATATCCTGACCTACATTCTCTCCTACGGAAACACAAACAGTTAAGCAAAGATGTTTATGAAAGTTTTTACATACTAGTTGGAGATCTAGTTATTAGAATAGTCCATGATAATATAAATGCTTCTATGTAGAAAATAAGAAGAAAAAAACATTTCAAAAAGATACATTTATTTTCAGATCATGAAGTCAACGTTAAAACTTTTTATAAAACCTTCATCAGGACATTAGGATGAATTAGGTGTTGCCAAAAGATTGACGGAAATCGTTTCAAAATAAAACTAGAGATGAAAAAATAAAGAGTGAAATGCTTGTAGTCAGCAGTGGCCAGGTGGATTAAGCCTGTTAGAGTGGCTTATTTCTGGCATAAAATGTAAAATATAAATAACGGGGTTAGTGCTCCTTTTTTGGATCGAACTCCCAAACTCTGTCTTACAGATATATATTTTGAGTTTGCCATACTGGTTTGCATTGAAGTGGTGCTGGTCGGTTATTGACTAATGGTCATCGTGCGTTTCTGATGAGATACCCATAAAACACTGTGATTTTTTTCAGTCACGGAACATGTTTTTTTCTGTTAAGCAAATGTAAGGACCTATCAAGGAGAAAAGACGGTACGCGCTTAAAGAACGATATCCAGACAGAAATCACAACCAAAGAAAGAAGGGATATTTCCGCTGTATGTTCTAGCAACATTATTCTTTGCTCCTGGTGGACTTCCTGTGATAATCTAAAATAATAAACAATGTGCTATAAGGTTCCAAAGTTATATTTGATATATCAATAATTCTTATTGATAAAAAAATGGCGTTCACTGGAAGCATAAATCCAACAAAATTATTATTCAATTTCAAATTAGGAAATACAATTATAAGTGTATTTCCTTTGTTTTATGCAAATTAAAGAATGATGTGAACTGGCTTTTTACATTTTTTTAATGGTGTTAAACATTGAAGCGTTTTTTGACATGGGAAACAACCAGATTGTTTAGATTATCAATAAGCAAATAGTGTAATTCTTGAAAATGACGGATGACACAAGCGAAACCAGAAGCATTCGAACGATTTCTACGTTTACCTTATTTGAATTTATCTTTTCTAAATTGAAACACTATTTAAGAATAAAAATTCTTCATTGTTTGATCTTTTTTAATCAAACATACATTATATATAAATACATACATATATATATATATATATAATATATATATATATATTATATATATATATTATATATATATATATGGGGGGAGCGTGTGTGCGTGCGTGTGTGTGTGTGGTAGAGTAGTATGGACTCGGAGTCAACAGCGCTTGGTTACAAACAGTTTCTCGCCTATGCGATTGTTCAAACCAATGACATGGTTTGAATAATCGCTTAGGAAAAACTATCATAATACAAGCGCCATTAACTCTATGTCTACGCTACCCTAACTTTTATATATATATATATATATATATATTATATATATATATATATATATATATATATATATATAAGGTGTTTCATAAAAGCATCGAGATTGAAACTGTATTCATCAAGATAGAAATGAACAATGAATGGAACGGAATTTTTTTCAGAATACAAGGTGTGCCAAAAAGTAATAAAAATCTCGATACCTTATGACACACCTTGTATATATATATATATATATGCTCTAGTGAAGGTTTAGGACTTCCTAGACCTCTAGTACGTACTCAGACGTCTACGTTATGTCTAGCAACTAAGAATGGCCAATGATAGCATGTTTCCATTACAAACATTATTTGTGCCTGTTTCAACTTTGTCTGAATGAACTGATTAATTTCTAGAAACTGGGTATATCCGTGCTCATTGATAATGCCATGAACTCAGTCTCCCTATCTTGTATCACGACGGAAGTTCTCATAATCGTGATTTCAATATTTTTGAAGGAGAAATAAAAATGTTATAATTTGAAGCAAGCCGCGTAAAATTACTGCAAATCGTTTTCCACTTGCGGCTCTGCGAAATATGTATTCTAAAACAACTCTGTGTACGTATATGATCTAGTGTCCGTGCCCTTATGTGTGTGTGCGTGTGTGTGTGTGTGCACACGCGCGTGTGCGTCCGTTCGTTCGTGTGTGTCATTGATTCTAAATTGATTCTAAAGCAATTGGTGTGAAATGATATAAAAAGAAAACTTTTAATAGATATAACAATATTCTTCGATGAAAAAACAAAAAAAAAACCCACACACACATTACGATGAATGATGAGTTCCCGGAATCCAATATTTCGAAGATGGAAGGCGATTCTCAATTAAAACAGAAAAATTCCTTTTCTTTTTATCATTTACTTTTTTTTCTATTTTTGCTTTATTCTTTTTAAAAACATTATTTTATTTTTGAGGGGCGTGAATAGCTGAACTTTCATTTAGTGGTTGACACAACGTGTTTTCACATATCCTAATGAAGAAAAGTATATGAGAATGAAACTCCCTCGTTTAAAGTTCGCAGAGATTTATGAAGAAAATCAGAACATGCAATCAATTTTGGCATCAAAGCTTAGTGGTTGAAGAATAGGGGAAATATTGTGTTCTTCATCAACTGTGATATGCTTAGATAAAATCAGTGCTTGATTTTATTTAGTTCCTTGCAAGTAAGATGCCACAAATATGGATAAAAAAACAATGGAAATGATGATGATGATTCCACTAGAAAGAAAACAACAATTAGAAAACGCCGTTGACTTTGTGTCTACCTTAAATATATGCTCTGTCACTGAAAAGGTACTCCTTAGAGTTTACTATTCAATTTTTCCATCTCACTTTTTATATATGCATGTCAGACTTGGCTTCAATGGAGGTCAGCAAACTTCCACAGCATTGGAGTACAGCAAAATAATGCCTTGTGTATTCTCTCCTTTTCAGATTGCCATTCCCCTGCTGAACCTTTGTACAAACATTATACAGTCCTTAAAATCAAAGATCATGTCTACGTAATGAATTGTCTGCTGGCACATGGACAAATGACTGGTGTATTACCCTTAACGTTCAACAACTATTTCATCCATAAAATAAGAATTATACACTGTCTCTACAAGGGGATCAACTGCAGGTGAACTCTTTAAACAACACTATAACTACGACCTTAAATCTATTATAGTATCCTGCATCAACGATTGGAATACACTAACAAAACATTTCCAAACATTGATTTCACCAAAATGTCTGCTCACCAAGTAAAACTATTTATCAAAATATGAATTTTTAATAAGTATAGATAAACTTATTGTTGTGATATTAATCCAACAGTAAAAAAGAAGTCAAGTCGAGATAGGGTAAAATAAGACAAGTGTATTTACAATAATGGTACAGGAACGACTAGCTTGCCGTTAACGGTAACAGTACAACCTTTTCACACGGTGTCTCACTATTTATAGTGAGAACCGGTGTATATTCTCCACTGTAGGAACGGCCGGTACAACACTTATAATCAACTTTCAAACTATGTATAAAAACAAAAAACAAAAAACAAACAAACAACTGAGGTGATTACTCCTAGAATAAGCATAATCCTAATTAAGGATCATCCTCCACATATTACTACAATAACCTATATTCCGTTTTTTGTTTTGTGTGACATTGTTTATATTGTGCAATATGTGCACATAAACCATTGTATTATTATTATTCTTGGAGCACTCTTTATGTTGCATAACAGATGGACATAATCCTATCATTGTAAGAGTGTATATTTTAAAATAACGATAAAGTGAATGAAAAAATACAACGTTCAATCTTTGATAGCAAGCGTGTAATTCAAATGGAACTCGTTGGTCTAAAGAGTCACGTGATCCGACAACTCTGGTAAAATAGTTTAGAATTTAGTCAGTTGGAGACCGAGCTCCTGATTCGAGTGGATGTATTTACGAGTCCATTGCTTCTTGCGCGCACGAATCGGCAAGCAATATATTCGGGGTAATAAAAGTGTATGCACAAAGATATGCATCTTTGTTGCTTCCCTGCCAAAAAAAAAACAAGAGGGAAGGGACGCACAGAGAAGCAGGTAATCCCGATGGAAGAATAAACACCATCAAAATATGAACAAATAGACACCTCCGTCCGAAAGAAAAATCCGAAAGAACAACCCCGATGTACGATGAAATATATATATATATATATATAATATATAGAGAGAGAGAGAGAGATAGAGAGAGAGAGAGAGAGAGAGAGAGAGAGGGAGGTATTTTGACAGAAAGTTATTGTTATTTGTTAAAGACCACGGAATATTTATTCTTTATGATCTTTATCTGTATTCTTCTAGAGGTTTTTCGTAGATTGGGATCTAGATGATGGAGAAACTGTTCCATACTTTTTATTCAAGCGCTTTCGACCATTTCGTCCGTGGCAATCGGGTGATTGTAGGCTGTCATGTGCTAAGTTTTTTATCATTTGAATTTATCAATTAATGTATTTATTGCTCATTCAAATTAGGAGAGTCTAATAATGCATTTTTAGGGATGATAAGAAATATTCCCTTGTCTTCAACAAGCTTAAACTATATATATATTATATATATATATATATATATATTATATATGTGTGTGTGTGTGTGTGTGTGTGTGTGTGTGTGTGTATGTGTGTGTGTGTGTAGGTACCACCAATTTTCCCTGTGAAATTTACCCCCCCACACACTATATTTTAACACAATAAAACTTACATAACTGTTAATATTATCTTGAAAATTCTTTTGTCCATTGAAAGGAAGAAGGATTAAAAAACCTCCTGGTGATTTTTTAACAAAAATTCAGCTCAGGAAAATAATGAAAATTATTTTTTAAAAAGAATGTTTACATTTTTGCACCGTTAAATCAATTGAAATTTAACGTAGCCAAAAACAAGTTATGACTAGAGGCTTTAAAAAAAATTATATGAAAAATCAATTAATGGTCCGATTTTTACGAAAATTTCCATAATTACTTACCTTTTGATCAAAATATATCTGAAATAGGTTGTAGTTTTTTTTTAATTTATTAGGGAACATATTTCTACGAGGTCTACCCCCTCCTATTTTATTTTATAAAATATGAAAAAATGAACAGAAAAAAAAAAGGATTTTTACTTTTTTCTATAAAGATAACAGTCTGAATAATTATATCAGAAGATTTTTATAAGTCTTAATGCGATAACTTTTTAGTAAAAGAACCATGAATACAGAATTCTGCTAAAAATATCAATAAACAAACTGGCCGTGTTGTAAATAAACGGACTGCTTTACTTATTTTTCCCGATAACGATGAGTTATTTTTCCCCAGTCGGATAATTTGATCTTTGAATTAACAGTTTTTTCTTTGTAACAACTCTTTATGTTCGTTATTTCTTTTTTGCGAGATTTTAAAAAAGTTCTAAAATATTTACATTTCTTCCTTCAATATGGCCTAAACTGATCACGTAACCTATTTTGATGGTACCTAATGTTTACTTTTTTAAAACTTAGAATACAGGTAAGTTAGTTGAATGAGAAATACGGAGACGAAGAAAGTGATAAAAATAACTTTAGACATATTAACTATCCAGCCGTATAAGTCAATGTTTTCACAAGAAGGTGAGACTTAAGATGCGCGCATTCCCACGGATATTGTTTTGAGTTGTTTTATATTTTTTCGGGAAACGAAGTTTTTCCCAACATTAAAAGCAGACAAACACGTTGAAAAATATTTGCGCGTGGCTGTTAAAAATGACACACTGGTGGTTTTATCCTTTAATCTACCAGCCATGTAAGTAGAACACCGGGCGCTGTCCTTTGATAACAAGAGAAACCGCAATAAAAGTAATAAAATATGCTGGTAAATTTTAGCACGCGCCTAATAGTAAAATCAAGAAATCTCTCTCTCTCTCTCTCTCTCTCTCTCTCTCTCTCTCACTTTCTCTCTCTCTCTCTCTCTCTCTCTCTCTCTCTCTCTCTCTCTCTCTCTCTCTCTCTCTCACACACACACACGTTTGTTTTCTTTTTCGTATTTTTCTTAAGAATAAACATTAATTTATGAAAAGACAAATCAACATTTATACATTGCCTGTTTATATTCATTTACCAACAGACGAGAAAGATGTGACAAGTGGTCAATTTTTGAAGCGGGGTTTAACAGGTTTGAATTCAGAGTTTTCCTTCTCCTAGACCGGTTGCCATATAAAGATTAAACCTTTGCCTACCAAATTTTCCCTCACGGCTGTACCACACTTTATTGGTATTTTACCTATATGAAGTGATATTTCAATATCTATTATCTATTCACCTCAGAAAGGAAAGGGTTTCACGTCGTGATTTTTCAGTGTAACCAAGTTACACGTGCGAGAGCCACTACTAGCGGCATACAGTAGGATCTCAATGGTTGGGGAACCACTGAGATCGGCTTAAAGTAGAAAAGAGTTAAAGAGCACTGTCTGCCCAAGTAATTTAGCCATAGCTGGATTCATACCTTTCCCAGGGTTATTAATGATATGCTAAATGCAAAAAGCTTAGTTCAGGATTTGAACCCGTGTGGCCGTGTACAATTCCTATGAGTATGTCAATTACATCACGAGCACCAGTGCCTGGTTATACGAGGGTGGGCTTAAAAGTTAATAGGCTGAAAAGTTCATACGATGACAACATATAAGCCAATGATGATACGTTTTTAAAAACGTGATCCAACAATTGAAATATTTCTTTAAATAAGTATCTATAATATAGAATAAGTATCTATAATATAGAATAAGTATCTATAATATATAATCTTACTTAAATAAATATCTATAATATAGAATAAATATCTATAATATAGAATCTTACTTTACGTAAGATTACGTAAATTTTTCTTTAAATAAGTATCTATAATATAGAATAAGCATCTATAATATAGAATCTTACTTTACGTTTTGCATCAAAAATGGATTTGTCTATAAATCTTCATTTACTTAGCTAAAGTAACCATTTCATTTTTATTAAAAATGAATGAGTCATTTTTTTTAATTGCTCATTACCAATTAAGAAAAATCACTTTACTTCGTGTGCATATGAGAAGAGTGAAGCAGTTATGTTACTACTTTTGTCATAGGCATACGCACTTGCACACAAAAGCAGACACCAACACACACACAAGATAACTCGTGGATACATTTAATTCCACCTGCAACAATGGCCTATGGGAATATTAATACATCAATTTAGGAGAAAATGAAGAGTTGTAGTTAGCATTTCCTATATATATATATATATATAATATATATATATATATATATATATATATATATATATATACCTGTCTACATTGTACAATAATATTATACAAATATAATGTTCACATTACATCACTTACTACATAACACGGTCATTACATGCACACATAATTATTATTAACAGCGTACTAAAAATACACTCTATTAATCGCACAAAAGATACGTAACCAAGAATACCAAACACAAATACGTATATTCATACGCAAACACGCGCGTGGATACCATCATAACATCACAGTCTTCTCGCATGACAACATACGCAAACGTACAAACAAAAAGGCAC
>CM042140.1:77952128-77962128 GCA_023376005.1 Doryteuthis pealeii | reverse complement strand
TATCCAATTTGGTAGCCTTACATCTGTCTAGTCGGCAATAGATTATGGTCCTCCGTACACATCACACATTCTTCTGTACATTTCAAATATTTGGCACTTTTCAGCCACCAAACATTTGATGACAAAACTCTGTTCCGGGCTGGAGTACCCTGTTCCATTTTTCATTATTTATAATAGCCTCATAAACAAACACTTTTCGGGATTGAAATAATAATTCTAAACAAAGAGTTTACATCTATGAAAAATATTCTAAAAATGTATTTTCATTTTTTTAAATCACAGTTTATTTATTGACCCTCGTATGTCCACCATTAATGACAGGAAATAAATAAGAAGTGTTATTTCTTTTTCCTGTTGCTTCTGCGGATGCGTGTGACAAGTAGAAAGGAGAGAGGGCGAGAAAGAGAGAGATAGAGAAAGAAAGAGAGAGAGAGAGTGTGTGTGAGAGAGAGAGAGAGAGAGAGAGAGCAATATGATGCGTAAACTTTTACAATTTAAGCATACGTTCATTGGTGCACGCAACCTTCACCATTTTTCATATAGAGAGCGTGCTTGTACGCATGCTCTATCACGTACGGACACACACACATACATACACACACACGCGCGTGCGCGCGCACGCTTGCATATATGTATATTTATTTGTTTGAGTCATAGATAATCTTTGTTTTAGTGAATATATGGAAAATCAATTAGTTTCCATAAATCTATATTTTTGTATATTTTGACCAATCAGCACCTTTGAACTGAACACCAAATTCTCTTCAATATTTGCAGACGATAATACAAATTTTGCCACGCAAACATTTGAATATCAAAACCATAAATAATTTAAGAATATTTTCCCTCCTAAATCATTAAACACAGATTTGTGACCCGTCAAAATACTAGATAAATTAATCTACTTTTAATCTGTTTTCCAGCCTACCTAAATGTTATGAATAAGTGATAACTTGGCTAAATTTTAGTTTTCAGTAAAGGTTTGCTTTTATTGCGTGCTGATTATTATTGATTAGCATGCACAAATACTTTAGCGTCATGAACATTACTCTTCCTTTACATAGTGGCATAGAAATGGGAATTTCGTTTAAATATACAAAATATATTCTCTTGTTAAAACAAAACGAACCACTATTTATACGCATGAAATGTTTTCATGGGGAAGTACCTGTGGTGTAGTAAGCGATTTCGAACTTTATTCGTACTACCGCAAACGTATAACCCAACCCTCCAGCTATGAATTAAAGTAAAACTACTTTTCTTCAACAAGGAAGGTTAATATACCACTAAAAACTTTTTAAAAATACAAACAATATTTTATATTTAATGCAAACATTAACGTATTAAAAATATTACATTTTCGTACCAAAAAAAAGAGACTTGTAACTTTTGTTTTTTCAAAAGAAAACACTTCATTCTAGTTCAAGAAATAAGAATTATTGAATTTTTAGAATTGAGATTTTTTAAAGATTTGAACACATTTATCATCTATAGATATTAGAAGATTTGCTAAATTTAGAAGGATGCTGCGTCCTGTCCCCAGCAAATCCCGGAAGCAGCAAATCCACAAAAAGCAGATGCATGGCCACTTATCCCCTGTCACACAAACCATCCTAATATACCGAAGAAAACACGCTGGACACAGATGGAGATGTAAGAACGAATTTATAAGGGATGTTTTCCTTCGGACACTTATAAATTGACACACCAGAGTGGGTTGGTCAGCAAGGATTTACATTAATCTGTTATCTGCAGATACTGGATGTCATGAGGAAAATGTGCCAGGAATCTGTATCGTCAAACTAGATATTACAACAGCCAGATTTTCCATCGATTATTACGAATATTACTATAGCCTAAGTCTTCTTGTTTTCTGTACTAAATATACAGTAAAGTATGACCCAGTAGCGACAGGGAAGAGACAATAAAATATAAATAAATAAAAATCTAAAAAGGTGGAAAGCGGAGAAAAACTGATGAAAACGTCAAAATATTTAAGATCTAAGTCTGCAATTGCGACTCCACGCATCACAAACGTGTTACCTCCTCCTTTGGTAAACATTCATTTCTTTTCATCAACCAGTAATTTGAATGAGTGTCTTGATTGAAAAAAAAATGATGATATTTAGATAAAATGATTTTTAGAATGATAAAATTTTACATTCTAAGCAATACGAAAATTCATTTTCTTTAAACGTTCCTGATAGTCTCCTTCATATGATAATGGAGGCATATGATAATTCAAGTTCCTGAAATGTATCTCATCACCCGATAATATCCGTTTTTTGTTTTGTTCTGTTTTCATCACTTACAGGTCATTTCAACCCGTCGTTTTAACTCCAGGATCTCGGTTAACAAAAGAACCATTATTCTCAGTAACTCTCTTTATCTCACGCCTTCTTTCTCCATCCCTTCCCACTCTATTTCTTTATTTTCTCCAATCCCCCTCCCCTATATATGTATATCTTAATTTCTTCTCCCCTCGCTATTTTTATCTCTCTTTCCCTCTTATTACCCTATGTATCTATCTATCTATCTATCTTTCTTTCATATATCCTTCTCTGTGTTTACCTTATTGTTCCCTTTTATTACACAATTCTCCTGTGTACTTCCGGCTGCCGTCATTACGAGATGTATCTCTATCCAAATATATTAATTATAATCCCATCCTTTTTTGTAAAATGTTCACTCATTTTTTAATCGCTTATTTTCTTACACTTTAACATTTATCACACTTTATTTGTTTTTCTTATTATCAATGCGCTACATTTTGCTGCTTTGGTTTTAATTATAATAATAATAATAATAATAATAAAATAATAATAATAATAATAATAAACAGCCAGGATATTGGAATGAAATTCAGCATTGACAAACGTGCCATGCTCGGAATGAAAAAAGGAAAAAAAAGCAAAGGGAATAGAACTACCAAATCAGGAAGAAACAATGACACTTGGAGAGAAAAGGAAAATTACACATACTTGGGTATTTGGGAATATTGGAAGAAGACACCATCAAGCAAATAGAGATTAAAGGAAACGCGCGAAAAGAGTACATCAAAGGGACAAGAAAACTTCTAGAAATCTTGTCAAACGTATAAACACATGGACTGTTTCCCTTCTAAGATAAGCAGGACTATTATTAAAATGAACAAGATAGGAACTCTGTCAGATCGACCAAAGGAAACTTATGACAATGTGCAAGGCATTACTCCATCAATACAACATATACATATTAGGTGTCACGAAAAGAAGAAGGAAGAGTTCCCGATAACATTGAGGACTAAGTAGATGCCATAATTCAAGGATAGATAAAAGAATGCACAAAAAATAACAGGGAAAGATTAATTACAGGAGCCAATAACACCTATTGCATTATATGAATGGGCAGAAAAACAATAAACATGAGAAAACAAAAATGGGAAGAAAAGCAATTACGTGGATCCCGCAAGCAACAAATTGGAGAGCTTGCATAGAAAAAGAAATGTATATGAGTAAGAATAGGAAACTTCAAGCGAGAAACTTATAATAACAAATTATATCAAAGCAAAAATAGATAAGACACAATAGAACATCAGATGTACGATGTGTGGAGACAAGGATGAAACGATCAGTTATGTAATAAGCGAATGCAACAAACTAGAGCGACAAGAATACAAGACTAGCCCCGACTGGGTTGGAAAGGTGATCCATTGGTAATTGTATAAGAAAATAAATATTGATCATATAACAAACCAGAATCCGTTCTGAGAATGAAACGCATAAAATTCCCTGTGACTTTGAGATACAATCATGGATCCTACATAGTGTTAATTAACAAGAAATAAATAACTTATCATCTCGTGCAATTTCCCGTGCTGGCTCATCACACAGTGAAATGATAGACAAATACTTGGAACTGGTCATAGCACTGAAAATGAACTGAAGTTAGACGCCGTACCAATTGTAATTGGTGCCCATGGTACGGTTTTGGAAAAGAGTCTGGATGAAATGGAAATCAGAGGAAGAATCTAGACAATCCAAACAAAAGCATTGTTATGGTCGGCTAGAATAATCAGAAGAGTCCTGGAGACCTGAGGAGACTTGCTGTCACTCAGCCTCCAGTAAAAGACTAACTGATAAGACTGATATGAAAATATCTAAGCGGAGAAGTAATAACAATAAAACAGAATTTGTCAACTTGTAGATTTTGCAGTTCCAGCAGATAACAGGGTGAAAATGAAAGAAAACGACAAGAGAGACAAATACATAGACCTCGCAAGAGAATTAAAGAAAAAAAGGGTGGAATATAAAGGTCAAAGTGATACCAATAGTAGTTAGGGCACATGGAATGGTCCCCAAAAGCTTAGAAAAAGGATTTGAGGAACTAGAAATCAAAGGAAGAATTGAGACCCTCTAGACAAAAGCAGTTTTTAAATTAGCTCGAATACCCAGGAAAGTCCTGGAGACCTGAGGACACTTGATGTCACTCCAACTCCAGTGAAAGACCATCAGATAAAGCTGGTGTGAAAAACTAAAATAATAATATTGATATAGAAAATAGAAAATAGAAAACAGAAATAACAATAGGAAGCTGCAGGAAACAGTGCTATGTAATACAGCACTGTTTGATTTTTCGTTTTCCTCCTGCGCCCACTTGAGATCATCGCAAGTATCATCATGACTTCAGTCTACCATCATTTACCGGAACCAGAGTGTCAATACCTACGTCCCACTGACCTTCCACGACGCTTGCCAATTCATCATTTATTTTATACAAATTCTTACCTTCATATCTACCCGAGTTTTCTGCGTCTACGCTCACTGTTATGTTAGATCGGTGTTAAGACGCACATGTCGGGTATGGATCTTTGACCCGGGTCGGAAAGAAATGCAGAAAAAATATATTTACCCATGTCACGTTCTTAGTCCAAGAGCCTCTTCACACTCACCTCCATACGAACATTTATGCGGCTCTTTTACTTAATAATAAAAGTCAGAAAAAAAACATCAGAATGTCTTTTTTGGCTGAGAAAAAAAAGAACAGCACACAGTGAGAAGCGAATTCACAAAAAGAGACAGGTAATAAAACCATTATAAAATATTTATGAAAAAGAACACACGGACTACTAATCACGGACATCTCTAATCACCTACGATCTTCAGTTTACCTTGGACCAAGGCCAGCAGTAGGCAACACTTAGTGAGAGGCGAACTTAATAAAAAATGTGGTTAGCCTAGAATTCAAACCATTACAATACACATGGTGCGATTATAAACGTCAGTAGCATATGAGATAAAGTTATCAGATAAAATCGATATACTACAATAGGTTCCCCAACCAGTGGTCTTGATGCCCCTTGTACGGCCTTATACTCAATATTTAACATTTTCCCTCCGACGTCTGATGTTGACTGTGAAGAAGTACCATTACCACTGTAGATTGTAGCGTGATTATTATGGTCTACGGGGAACTTGGCGATTGAATAGAAAACGGTAATCGAATTTCTAGAGAAAAAGAAAAAGAAATAAGAACAAAAAGAGGTTAAAGTTTGGATTGGTAAATACTCAAAGGGTGCCAGCCATTGACCGACCAATGATCCCTGAACTAGATTTAAAAAATAAAAACGAAAGTTCCAGGTTTCTGCGGAGGATCGGAAGCAGAGGTGACCCTCCCACACTCAGGACGCCAAACGGAAGAAGAGAAAAAATTGGTTTCTTTTCGGCTGGGCCTTCGTAAGCGGCAGATTGGGCTTCCCGGTTTCCCCCGTGTTGTGTTTCGCATAGTAGTACCGAACATGGTTTCCGATAGAACAGCTTGAACTCTCTCTCTCTCTCTCTCTCTCTCTCTCTCTCTCTCTCTCTCTCTCTCTCTCTCTCTCTCTCTCTCTCTCTCTCTCTCTCTCTCTCTCTCTCTCTCTCTCTCTCTCTCTCTCTCTCTCTCTCTCTCTCTCTGAAAAAGAACCCACGGAACCTAGAAAGAGATAAACAACCTTTTTTGACTATACGACTTTCGTATGTTGTTACTCTGATCTAACAATGGCTATTACATCTAACGACTATTACTACAACTCAACCTTGACCCTACGCAACTAGATAAAACTTATTGATATTCAGTTTTCAGATGATTTAAAATCAAGGTTTCTTGCTTCTCACATCATCAATTTATATTAGCGTCACGTGCTTCCATCTGAATTCTCTAATCATATCACCCACATCCACAAAAATAGGATGAATGTTCGGCTTTACATACCGTTGTGAACAGCTTTTCACTAAAATAAAGCACGCCGAGAGTACACTGCGTTCACATGAATAAGCTGCCCCTTCTGCCAACATGTTAATTGAACCCTGACAATATCTTATTTTGTGATTACTAACAACATCAGTGTCTCATTAATATATTATGAGTGTTACATAGTGAATGTAGCATATATTTTCCCTTCTTTTTTTCGACCCCGGACTCTTGTGGGTTAGCTTTGTAATGCTTGAATTAGAGGTTCTTAAAAATTGTGGATAGATACCCGTAATTCTTTATAATACCCTCAGTGATTTAATGACTATCGAATTTAACGGCATCACACACCATCTAATCTTATTTTATACTTGGAGGTTAAAAATGACAATCATTGTACATTTCTATTAAAGTCTTTATAAAGATGTTTCTTTAATCGATTTTATCGCATACAAATATTTGTAAAAATATATATTTGATCCATAGATGTGACCCTAACATGTACTACCACTCCGGTTCAGAGTGGACCTGGGAGTAATGGTAATGAAGGGGTACTCCCACTCCGTTGTTCACCAGAACTGGAGACTCACCATCAAACGCAGTTTAGTGTCCTACCCAGGGCATCCGAATTTTTTTTTTGGTGGGGGGGTAACTCTCTGGAGAGGATACAATCAGCATATTCTAAGTCTCATTGAAAGCTGCCACCCTTTATGATTGGATTATGGAGAAGGGTCTGTTTATCTCCATCACCTGTACCCTTTGGCTTTTGGGAAAACGCGAAAAAGTTTAAATAAATAAATGAAAGATAAAAATAAGCCAATTTTGATCCTTGGAATTTTCGACCGTGTGGGAGATCAGGTGTGGGGTTTGAGTAGTCCGACGCCTGCGTGTCTCAAGTCGAGATGACCGCGGCTAGGCTTGGCTTTATACATATGTACACGCATGTGTCCACTCATTAAACGAACGGTGTTGTACCAGAGGAACAAAGTTAATAGCGACAATATTTACAGGTAAAACACGTGCGTCAGGGGAAGAGCCCACGGGAACAGGTGATGTGCACCGGAAGAAAACCTCATAAATCTTCAAACCAGTTTTTATTATCGCAAAATATCACAGACTCTTGATGCCAGAAGGCCACAGTGTAAAACAATCGAATCAGTGTGACGAACAAAAACCTACAACACGGAAACATTCACATTGGTGATAGCAGCAACCAATTTTACAAAGAACAAGAGAGCTTCATCATCAATGTTATATTTGATGGGTTTATTCTAAAAACCGAATATGATAATTTGGAACGTCCCCACTTTTGAGCTGCTATAGAAAATGAGATTGCTTCTTTATAGTTATTTGAGTTCAGCGATATCACTGGCGTTCATAGCTTAGATCGAAATGCAGCTAGTATATGTATTTCCACAACACCTCCACCACGAGTAGGATGTGACACAAGGTAAATATTTAAACTGATTTTAACGGGTTTGAATGCATATATTTTTTCAACCAGGCCAGTTGCCATATAAAGATTAAATAGCCCAATCTACCTTACTATTTATCTAAAACT
Source organism: Doryteuthis pealeii (assembly GCA_023376005.1). Taxonomy (NCBI): domain Eukaryota; kingdom Metazoa; phylum Mollusca; class Cephalopoda; order Myopsida; family Loliginidae; genus Doryteuthis; species Doryteuthis pealeii. The sequence continues at coordinate 77,954,357 of CM042140.1, read as the reverse complement.
GGAGGGATAATAATTTCCCAAGGTTATTACCGGCGCGTGAAATGCAAACAGCCTCGTCCAAATTTGAACAACGTTTGCAGTGTACATTTCATATGATGATAACCATTAAACAACACACATCCTCTTGCTGCTAATATAGAGAAACAGGCTTTCCTGATTTAAAAGAGAACATTAGTTTGAGTCTGAATAGAAGTTTTGACATTCACTTTAAAAAGCAACTATAATTAAGAAAATGGAAAATAATACAATTCACTATTAATAATAACGATAAAATATGTCACTGCGCTTATTTTTTCAAATGTTATTAATGTAGCGTAGTTACAGAAGACTGTTATGACGGTGATTGGTAATCATCGGAGAGGCGGGATTGAGCTCTTTTCAAACCTTTAGAGCTCATTGCTTTATTCTCTAGGTTCAGTTTCTGAGGACGAGGAAGCAAGGAGAAATGCAATGCGGTATTGCTCCTTCGTTCTGTTAATAACAGAACTCTTCTCGTTTCTTTGATTATCCTCGTTATTCATCGTTATCCGTTCACATAAATGTATGTCTTCTCGCACCCCAGCCACCAAAAGAGAATCACAAAAGAGAATCACGAAATATGTCGTTTTATCTTAATATTCCGTATCTAGTGAGTCATATCGTCCGACTAGCTGCCGAGTTCGATCCTCAATGGATGTCCCATACTTGTAACCCTGTGTCACATCCTAGCCGTGGGGAACAGGTTGGGTAAATACCTACAGGTAATATAACGGTGTTACTCTAAACGATCACATATACAGATCAATCGTTAAATAGGTCTCAAAATGAGGTGTATCAATCGTATCAAGAACCCTATACCCACATTATACCCAGCTCAAAATAGGTATTGTCCTTCAGGCTATTACTGTTTTATTTTATTTTTTTCCATCGGTGTATTTTCCGCTTGGTTAGTTTCGTCAGGAAGATGGCCACTCATCGTAGATAGAACGCTTTTTCTCCAATCGAATTTGTCTGAGAAATGAACTCTTATTCATTGTGTACTACTGTAGTGCCAAGAGGTTAACTGGGTATAGATTGATTTGGAACAAGGTTACGATTGATGGCAATGGTTAAGGAATAAACCGATAACATAATTATGTAATTTTCAATAGAAAATAATTGAAATGAGAAAATTTGTTTTACTGGAATACATCTCTCTGTCTATTCATTAGTACATTTACCTAAATATATGCATATACCTTACACAAACACACGCACGAGCACATCTACACAGATTGATAGATAGATTGATAGATATATAGATACATAGATAGGAAAGTCGGAAGAGAGAGAGAGAGAGAGACAGAGAGAGACAGAGAGAGAGACAGAGAGAGAGAGAGAGAGCGTCGAAATACATTGTAGTAGAATTTAAAATATTTCAGAATTTATTAATTAGACCAATATCCTCTCGGCGGGACTGCGAATATGCTTCCTCAATCCTTTTTGAGGGGGTAAAACTGTCAATTTGAAACATCAAATAATCACACACATAATTATATATATATATATATATATATATATATATATATATATATATATCTTATTATAATGGAGATTGTGGGTTTGTCTGTTTGTAACCGAAACTATATTACTATACAGTCACAATTCCTTTTGTTATTTACATCACATTCTCCATGATTTTATTTTTATTTAAACTTCAATTATTAATAAAATTGTTTTACATCATTAAGACTGTTGATCATATCTACATACTAATAACATGCAATTGTATTTATATATACAACACAATAGCGGTTTACAGTGTGAATGGGAAGGCTAATTTGCATATTGATATTAGAAATTTGATTTTAATAAATATATGCTTAGTATTATTGATTTCTAATTGTTTGGTTTTATCTTATTGAATATGAGCAAAAATCTCGGGGATAAATCTTAAAAGAAATCCATTAACAAGAAGAAATGACTGTAATATTATTCTTTACTTCCTATTTTAACTAGATAGTTGAATTAGGAAAATTTATCAATGAAAGATGGGAGTAATGGAAAATGATGGAAGAGTTAGTTTCAAAGTTGTTCTATTTTTCAATCATAACCCCTCTGTTCCAAATCTTTTTATCTGCATACTTATTCAGTTTCATTAGCCTTTCTAATTTAATATGATATTTTATTATATTAAAACTTAAATACTTGCACCCGGAGGGTGCATATATTTGCTAGTATATATATATATATATATATATATATATATAT
>CM042140.1:77942128-77947128 GCA_023376005.1 Doryteuthis pealeii | reverse complement strand
CCTTGGAAAAAGTATGAACTTTCTCATACCCCAGCTATCGGTTAGATAGTACCACAAATATTATTCTACAACGATAGCTTTGGCATTAAATGGTCGACAAAAGTAGATATGCCATTAAACAAGGAACTAAACAAAACCAATGCTTATTTATTCATCAGATCCACCGACATATAAATAAATGAATAAATACAACTTTATTTTTCTTTCAAAGTCAAATCACAAATCTGAATAATGTGTAAAAATAGTATTTACCCTACCGGTAGATTTGACACAATGTCACAATGTTGGGTAATCCAGCGAGGAGTGAACTCGCTTTTTAGTAATAATGGATCAAACATTAAATCACGACAGGACACCGCTGAATTATGTATAAATAATGAAATAAAATCATTCTCATAATTTTAAAAACTAACCAATAAAAATATCCGACAGAGTAACTAACCGATGAAAAAGAAATAATTCTAGAACTAATGAATGAGAGTTTTAAATTACGGCACTGTTACCTGTTTAGGCAAATATATCTATTCATTTGAAACGTTTCCAAGCTTCCGTGATCACACTGCTTTCTTGACAAGAAAAACCCGTAAGTACATTCAAAGATCGTCCTGTCTTTAAGATTTGGCTGCTTGAGATATTTTTAACAAATCAGGGAAGTCGTTCATTCTAAAATTCCAACAGTGTTCCCTTCAACGGAATATATAAATGGATTGAATATTTACAGATTGAGATTTGAAAAGAACGTTCTCCAATGCATGAATACACGTTCTTAAGGTTAAATTCAAATGATTTATTTCAATTCACAATCCAAAACCAGACAAGCTGGGTTTGGTTAACTTCCTGAGAAAAATAGGCTTCAGTAACGTAACCGAAATCGTGAACTTTGGTGAAACTAAACAACAGCAGGAAATTGTCCCAGGAAATTAATTTTATATCCACACAAAAACACCAATATATATATATATATATATATATATATATATATATATATATATATATATATATATAAAGTAAGGAAAATTTAACAAAAAATAATGACTCAAACAAGTAGGAGAGAAATATTTCGTTCCGCTTTAAGCGAGGAACTTCATCAGTCTATTTATTCAAACAAGGTACGTACATTTGTATTTATAGAAGAGAAACTATGTTGGTGAGGAAATTCAGGAGAATGGAAAGTTTGTGAATATTTGGTTTGTCAGAGGATATCTATCATAGAAAGTGGAGAGAGAAAGATCAGAGGATTATAGTTTGTACTTATGAAGTTCCTCGCTTAAAGCGGAACGAAATATTTCTCTCTTCTTCTACTTGTTTGAGTCATTATTTTTTGTCCAATTTCTCTTTTACCTTACCACATTTCTGTCGGATTTTATTCCAACCGTCCTATCTTCATCTATATATATGTAGTTTTCTTAAATCATTCATCAATTTAAGTTTGAGTAGATAACCCATCCATTTCTCTAATAAATAATTGAAGATAGTCCTTTGTATTTGTTTTTTTTTTATTATTATTTTACAATTGTAACCGTTATTCAAAGTCTTCCAGTTAACCGTTGTTGTCTTAAATTCGAAACTATACATTACTGCAATTTATACCGGAAGTAGAGCAGAAAACATTGGACACAATTTTTAAAAATTTGAATCATTTATCATCAGAAACTCACAAAGGTAAGACACCTATTTTATCCACTCCAATATCTTATATAATAATTATATTAATTTAATGCTTCAAAAGAGATTCCAGTAAAAATGAAAAAGCCTTTTCCACTAGAGACCTCTCTTAATTTTTTTTTTTCTTGTGGAAAAGATTTTTCCATTCATTTTTTATTCCATTCATTCATTCATTTTTCCTTCAATTCTTAATTATACATACATACATACATACAGACACACACACACACACACATATATATATATATATATATATATATATATATATATATATATATATATGAAGTAGTCAAACAGTGTGTTTGAAAATGACGAAGGCCGACAATTTGTAGATTATGTGCTTAATTAAAGTCATACCTAATTTTTTAATTAATTAATTATAACTAAATGAATTAGGCGTGCATATCGGTTTAAATGTAAAGCGTAAACAAATCGAGAAAAAGTCATCTCTGTATGTACATTTCAGCCCATTAGGCCTGATCAGCAGAGCTATAGACAGGGCAGTGCTTTGTGCGTGATTTGAACCCTACCTGTCAGGCTGACAGGCGAACATTCTAACTACTATACTAGCTGGCTTCCCCAGAAATTCTCGTTCATTTTAAACTGGTATGTATATCGCACTTTTTGGGTGAATTATGGCACGACAGTATGAAGTAGTCAAACAGTGTGTTTGAAAATGGCGAAGGCCGACAATTTGTAGGAGATATATATATATATATATATATATATATATATATATATATATATATATATACTGACCCATGCGCAAGAGTAGGATGTGACATAAGTTCAATTTCTTAAGTGGAGTTTAACAGGTTCGAATTCAGATTTTGCCTTCTAATCTGGTTGCTTAACCAAGGTTAAATTGCCTAGTCTGCCTTATCATTTACGCACAGCAGGAGGGAGAATAGCTGGATGCATATATTTCCCAAAAGTATAGTTTGTATTATTCATTTTTCGTGTTTTTCCCACACACCTTTTCCAGTGGTTCACTGGAGGCTGAGTTACAACAAGTCTAGCTGATGTCAACAATGCTGTTGTATAGATATCTCGATTCTTCCTCTAATTTCCAATTGCTTTAGTCATTATTCCAAACCCTTAAGGACCGCTCTAAGGGCACTAACTACAACTGATATCAGTTTCCCTCTCATTTTCAACAGTTTTTATACTCTGGGCTCCTACGGAATGTCAACAATAAACAGATTAAAAGTTATTTTTTCTTGTTAATTTACACTAGCTCGAGTTTCTGGCCAGGATTAAGTGATCAGTTTGTATCTCAAAATCCCAGAGAATTTCAGGAGTCTCATTCTCAAGGACGAATTCTCGTTTGTGCATATGCGATTTTGTAGTATGGCCAAAGTTTAATTGCTTGTACAGTTCTCAGTGTCACATCCTTCCCAATCAGTCATGCCTAATCTAATTTGCTGCATTTATCTACCATGTAATTAACAGTTTCCTTTCTGTCTCCACATATCCTATATTTGTTATATTGTTGCGTCTTATCTATTTTTGCTCTGATATAATTAGTCGTTATGGCATTGATTTGTGCTGCTATTATTAGAGATTGATTATTATTATTATTATTATTATTATTATTATTATTATTATTATTATTATTCACCATCAAGTGCCCGTCCGTCCATAGAGCAAAAGTAATGCCATTTTAGCCCGATTTCTAGCAAGCTTTCAGGAATTGCTAGAATTCTGTTTTGAAAGGTTTTAGAGGCTCAAGTTCAATTTCTTTAAGTAGGTGTGTGTCTCACCCTCAACATCTTACCGCCACTTTCACTCTAGAAGGATGCTCATCTCAGAACGCTACCCACTCCCGTGATAATCATTAGACTCTCCCCTTGTTGTTCTCTCTTTCCTTCTATGCGCTTTGACTCTCTATTCGATATTGGGTAGCAAATCTCGAAGAGGAAATTCAGTTCATCTCATTGAATTTTTTTTTTAAGTACATATTTTGAAACCTAATTTGAAAACAAAAATAGGTTCCAAGTCTGGAAAACAATAAATTTTAATAACTACTTCAGAAAGAAATGTATTCATAAGGGTGTTCGACGACATCTCTGACTAAAATAACTGTTGCGTGGTGTTTGTTTTGGTTTTTTGTTTATTGGCATATCAAATTTGTGTGTTGTTTAATGCCAAAACCATCCTTGTGGATGTACTAGTGGTACCCTTTAACTCCTAGTTGAGTGATGAGGGGCCTTAATCTTTCCCTGGGGTATTAGTCCGAATGTGAACGCAATACGGAGACTGGTATTTGAATCCATGTCGATGTTGCAGTCCAGCCACAATGCGACAGTAACCCCGTAGTAAATAAACGATAAAGAAACAAATAAGCAATTAAATAAGAATAATTATCACAAATAAAAAAGAAACCTAGTCTATGTCCCTCATTTTTAATAATGACAATCAAATAACTCGTAAGTATTATGGATAAGTGCTGATAGATTTCTATAATGGAGGGTTTTTAATTGCATTGTGCCTTTCGTGAGAACAAGCAAAGGAAAAACGCCAAACATTATAACGAAAAGGCTATCTAGGTGATTTATTCATTCAATTAGAAAACACTTTTAGGTAATTTATGAGGAAGTGCGTCCCGGTCTCCTGCCTCAGAAATTGCTACCCGGTGACTATTAAAATAACGTCCCCAGCTATGTCGTCTCAGATGTTCTTTTATTCATGTTTGTTTAATGTCTTGTTTTTAGTTTAAATAAACAAGAATTACGACAAAAAAGCGACACCCCAAAATACATTTACTTGTAGAAAATATCTATCTATCTATCTCTATTTGTTCATATATATCTATATTATTTTGTTTATATATCTCAGTCTATTCCAAACTATATATCCATCTTCATATCTAAACAATAATTACGACAAATTTCTATAAATGAACAAGTATTACAACAAATTTCTATAAATGAACAAGAATTACGACAAATTACGATAAATAAATAAGAATTACGCCAGAAAAGAAAAGCCCCCCCCCCTCTTAAATACATTTAACGCCCTAAGCTGGTTGTTTTCTTTCAAGTAACACCGACATAGCTGGGGACGTTATTTTAATAGTCACCAGGTAGCAATTTCTGAGGCAGGAGACCGGGACGCACTTCCTCATAAATTACGCACTTTTGTTTCCTATAAAATTTTCAAGTCTGTTTTCTCCTGATTTTGTTGTTATGGTGCATTTGTTCTTTTTCTAATACATTTGAACTTTCTATTACAGTATTTAGGTATATACCTTCCGTTCGCTTTTCTTTATTTCTTTCTTTCCCTCATTCTTTCATCTGTTTTTATAAACTTTGTATGTCATATTCATCTATATC
>CM042140.1:77912128-77924628 GCA_023376005.1 Doryteuthis pealeii | reverse complement strand
GACTTTAAATATGAATCATAAATATTATCAGATATTTATTCTGAATACATATAAATAAAAATGTACAGAAAAAGTCAAAGGGAAAAAACCTTCTTGAACCAAAAGGTTTATGCGAAAAATCCCTTACTTTATATGAATCGAATACATATTTTTTCTACAAAACATAACCATAACCAGACACTTTTTCTTATGAAGTTTTTGCTTGTGACTTTATTGCCGGTCACATTTATGTTAGCATTACGATGAATTTTGAAAATAAACTTTTCGAATAACGAATATCTTGGACATTGGTTTAATCTCTAAATGAAGGAAACCATTAAAGATATCCCCACATTTTTTTCGTACTAAGTAATACTGTAACAGCCACCGACATCACTTTCTCGAAATACTCCACTCTTGATCTGAGTCAGACATCACCGTCTTCTTGTTTGTTATTATAAATTTAAATATTCAATGAAAAACCAATCCTATATTTGCGCTGAATAAATGAGATTAAGTGAGAGAGATGTGTCTGCCTTGTTTGGCACAAATTGTCAATTCATGATTATATCTTTGACAAAGATACATGAAATTCACTTTGATCGTCGCATCGTGGTGTAATGGTTAAAAAGCTAGTATCGCATAAATATTACTACTGAATAAAGAGTTCGATCCTCGCCGGATTTCTAATAGTTGTTACACTGAGTCAAATTCTACACGTAGAGAACTGGCTGGGTTAATATATACATTCAATTCACTTTGATGAGAACAACAGTCCGAAAATTCAAAATTATGTTTTCTGTTTATCTGAATTGTCATAGGTTTGGCTTGTTGGCTGCTTATTTCTTTTACAACATATCACGCATCTCTCGGGTCATTTAATGCCAAATCAAGTAATTTCTATGAACATAGCACTCAGGCTGCTTACAGTAGCTCCTGTTGCTTAAGCGGTCACCCAGTTAAGTATTAAACAGACTCATAGCTGCTTAACTTTGAGAATCTGCTGGAACTGGTGCTTTCAGCATGACTTGACTGTAATTAAATTTCCATCGGTGAGTACTAGTAATTGGAAATATAAATTTACAGTTCCATCGCTAATTAGATAATACATATTTTTATAACACCCTTACATCGTCTACGACCCCCTGCTATTAACGTTACGGCCGTATATGGTCCCTGATCTCAGTTTGAAAAAACAGTGATTTAAGATATCCATACATTTTTGCTACTAAGCAATACTGATACGGCACTAACATATTACTTTCGTTTTATAATCCGTTCTTGATCTTAGTCAGACATTACCGTCTTCTTAACTCGTCATGTCTAACAAGTTTTGTCTTTTTACTACCTGAAATAGAAACGTGCCGACAAGTTTTCTACGAGATGACTCAAAATTACACCCACGCCGTACTTTTATTATACGTATCTGTTTGAAAAATCGACCAGATTTTAAAAACTGATATGACAGCCGCTAGAAATCACGACGGATTGTATTAAGACGAAAATAAAGGATATTCCAGCCAAATTTCGATCCATAATTTCATCAAAATATCTTTGGCTTGAATCCAACGTTTCAAACTGACCATCTGATACCCGACAAGTTTTGCTCGATATGTTTCTACTTAGAATAAAAAGCGGGAAAGAATAGACTGATTTTATTCTTACTGGCTATTTTCGTACGTAGACTTTACAATGGTAAGGAGAAGGGTATTCAACGGTGTTTGTGCTACGTGTCACGAGGCAAGAGATAAATTCCAAGAGTCCGATTGACGAAGTAACTTTTCTATTAAAAAAAAGAAGAAAAGAAAGAAAGAAAGCAAAAGAAAAAAATGGATGAGATTTTAAATATGAATCATCAATATCGTCGTGGCTTATTCTAGCATTACGATAAATTGTGAACACAAAACTTGGTAAATAAAAGATTTGTTTACTTTATTATTTTTTCTCACTTTGATGGGCTTTCTTTAGATTGAAAAATTAAATCCCGAATCGCCGGATATTAAACTAAAGGAAATATTAAGAGGAATTGACCTGTACATGAACTCATATAAGACTGTGTCCTGGGCATGACGTTAAACTGCATCTGGTGGTGAAGTTTCAATTCTGGAGCAGCGAGGATTGTAGAGTACTACTTCATTATCATTACTCCCAGGCTCCTCTAACCGGATTGGTAGAACCAGTTATGATCTATGGTGTATGTGTTAAATGGATGAAAATGTGTGTAAAAGTGAGTTTTTATAAAAATTGTATACCCAGGAAGCATTAATAAAACAAAAATACTTTCGGCATAAAATGGCCCAAGGGTTGACATGCCGTAAAATCCAAACAAAAAGCAAACAACAAAAAAAAGCAGAGTTCATGTCTTTTTAACAAAATGGTCGTTGGTTGGTATTTTAATTTTACGGCCTGTCAACCCTTGGGTTATCTTATGCTAAGGACTTTTTTGTTTTATTCATTCTTGTTAGGTATTCACTGCTTTTAAGTTCATTTAACTCATTTATAAAACTAGTTTTTTCTCTATGTAGCCCATAGATGGGTCCGTAACAGATACTACCGATCCGGTTAAGTTTGGACCTGAGAGTAATTGGGATGAAGGGTACACTACACTCCCCAACTTGATGATAATAAGGATGAGGTGATAAGAGAAATCTTGATAAAATTCTAATGTCTTTTGATTAGTGATATTTTACCTTTACTATGACAAAAAGGAAAGAAGTTCGATGATGATAATATTCATCTTTTCTTATTAAGAGTAATTACAGGGTAATCCCTTATTCTCTAGGGATATATTCACAGATTCCCGGGTATATATATATATATATATATATATATATATATATATATATATATGTGTGTGTGTGTGTGTGTGTGTGTGTGTGTGTTTGTGCGTGTGATAAAGCTGTGCAAATCACGTGCTGTAATCGTTAGCAAACTAGATTTGCAGACCACTGCTAATATTCGATTGTCGCTGGGAGCCCCATACTTCTGGCCTTATATAAATAACTATATCTATGATAATGTCTAATTAATGATTTAGGCACCATGACGATTAACAATATCTGATGATAAAAGAGAATAACTAATATATCTATATACTGTATTAAAATTGTTCGCCCAGTCAGAACGTCAGAGAATAAAATAGCTGTATTCCTTGAAAAGGGGTAAGACCCTGCTGACCCTCAAAGGAGTGGGAGAAGCATCACACTGAACTGTTTCACTTCATTGTCATTCCTTACAAGCTCACTCTGATTGCGAGTAGTAGTACCTGTTAGGCTCCTATCTATGGGTCAAACAGTACTGTTAAATCATTTACTAAGGGTTATTATTATTATTATTATTATTATTATTATTGTTGTTGTTGTTGTTGTTTATAGTTACTTGAAACCATACAGCTGTGAGCAAATTCTTTTTTTATATAATCATATTTGATATTACCGTGTGTGTAAAAATCTCTTAAAAAATGTGAATATAAACGAATGAGGAATACGATTCCCTAACCCCTACTCATGAAATAATCTTAGATGGGCTGACATGCCGCTTAAATTAATCCATAAATTTTGTGGTAAAATCTGTGTCGAGTACAAGATCATTCTTACCGTAGATCTTAGCAATTTCAGCGTACGATTTCCTTTTTTTTATCTCGTCGGGTAAATGCACCTTTTTTTTTACTTAAAGGATCCACATAACATGTGTTTTTTCCCTATATAATAGAAAAACTTCATGTGTAAAATAACATACAGAAAAACTACAAAAACTATACTAAATAATAGAATAGTACAATTATAACAAGATCATGAGAAAAAATAATGTTAGTTGCAATTTTTTTTGCGTTCCTATTAAGTAGTTAGATTTTTATCTTTTTACTGGAAGGAAGCGATCTAAGATACCCATGCATGTATCTGATATCTTTTTAAAAGATTTGTTCTTGCCATCGATCTTAATAAATCCAACATTTTCTTTTCTTTTTTTATTAAGAGAACATTTAACTTGTTATTTGACGGAAGCCACTTAAGATACCGATATATACTTCTGATAGATTTTACAACGTTCTTATCGTTGTTATCAACAACCTCTACACATTATTGTTTTCCTTTCTTACTGAGTAGTGAACTTTTATATTTTTACTCCAAGAAAACCATACATATTACTGATATAAAACATTCGTACATACCGCAGATTCTAACAATCTCAACAACCTTTACTTTTTATTTGAAGGAAACCATTTGAAATATCCATATAGACTTTTGGTTGATTTTACAAGATTAGTTCTTACTGTTCAGCATATTTTAATTTCTATTTTGGGAACTGTAGTGAGATTGAAAGGCAAAATCCACAGACTGCTGCCTTTGATGAGCCAACGACGAACCTTTTTAATTGAAGGAAAGCATTTAAAATATCAATACAAATTTCTGATATCTTTTACAAGATTCGTTCTTACCGTTAACATTAACAACCCCAGGATATAATTGTTTTCCTTACTTATTAAATATGAAACTTTTTACTTTTTTACTCCGAAGGAAGCCATTTAAAAATCCATTTATAATTTTGACATCTGTTGCAAGATTTATTCTTATTGTTGATATTAATAATCTGAGCATATAATTGTTTTCCTTTCTTATTAAGTAGGAAAGTTTTACACTTTTTTTACTCTGTGGTTAGTCATTTAAAATACCTAAACATGCAGTATATATGATAGATTTTACAAGATTTGTTCTCACCGTAGATTTTACCAACCTCAACATATGATTGTTTTCCTTTCTTATTAACTAGTGAACTCTTACCTTTTTACTTGAGGGAAACCACTTTTATTATCTATATATAGTTAGGAAGCGCGTGGTGTAATGGTTAAAGTCATGGGAAATGGACTCGTCACCCCGAGTTCAAATCTTGGACGTGGTAATTGTATTTCACTTAGCGCTAATACCCTTGGGAAAGGTATGAATCCTACTCTCCCTCCAGCTATGGGTAAATAGCAGGGCAGACTGGGCTCTTTAACCATGGTTAGGTAACCAGTCTAGGAGAAGGAAAACTCTGAATTCAAACCTGTTGAACTCCACTTAATAAATTGACCTTGTGTCGCATCCTGCTCGTGCGGAGGGGTTGGTAAATATATATATATATATATATATATATATATATATATAGTTCTGATATTTTACATCATTCGTTCTTACCACAAATTTTAACCACCTCAGCATATTCTTTATTAGGTTAGTGAACGTTTAACTTTTTTACTTGAAGAAAGCCGTTTAAGATATCCATACATATTTCTGACATATTTGACAAGATTCGTTCCTACCCTTGATATTAACAACCAAAGCATTTTTTTTAATATGTGGGGAAATGTTATCATGATAATTGAAGGAAGCCATGTTAGACATCCATACATAGTTTTTTTGTATTATTTACAAGATTGTTTCTCATCGTTGATATTAACAACCTCACTATATAATTGTTTTCCTTTTTTATTAAGTAGTGAACTCTTACCTTTTTATTTGAAGAAAATAATTCAAATTATTCTTATATGCTTTTGATAGATTTTAGAAGATTCGTTCTTACCGTATCTTTTTTAATAAGTTGTGAACTTTTACATTTTCACTTTAAGGAAAACATTTAAGATATCCATATATGTTTCTTATATGTTTTACCTTTCTAAATTTTTCTCATCTATATTACTTGTTTTTTTTGTTTTTTACTCACTTTTTTACCTTTCTTTCCTGTTTGCTTGAAGGAAGCCATCTAAGATATACAAATATATTCATTCATATCTCTGAAAAACTTTAAGCTATAAATTAACGTACAAGAAAATATTTACCATAATAAGTAATAAAATTTAATTATCATAACAATATAAGGTAATGGGGATATAGTGATATGTTGAAGATTTGTTCTTACTGTTGATCTTGGCAACCATCTTGTCGTTTCCTATTCAGTAGGAACAGTCACCTTTTTACTTAAGGCAAACACTCTATGATTTCACGTCTGGCCTGAAGCTAATCGTTTTGTTCTGCATTACTGTAAATCTAATTAAAATCCATTATTAAGTAAAACTCATTAAATGTTTATTTCTGGGTTCGGCCTTTGGCAACTGAAACTATAGAAAGCTAAGGCGAGAGACCACCCTGTAATTAAAGCTATGTGCATCTAAGTGAAAAATATTTCAGACAGAGACATCACTTATAGATAAATTTAGGTGGATGTCACAGGTAGTGGATTCAATTAAAATAACGTTGTCACATTTTCAGCGGGAAATCTAACAATATGCCCACGTTTGTCACTTGTTGTAGTAATGTCTCTATCTGTCTGTAGGTTATCATGCATATATATATATATATATATATATATATATATATATATATATATATATATATATATATAATAGACGCAATTTGTGAGTGTGTCACATTTTCAACTTTAATCATAGAGGCACAGCATATCATACCATTTAGGAATCAGGTTGATTGCGTTCGCAAATTAAAAACATTCTGGGCCTATTACGGCTTTGCAAACTTGCAATGTTGGATTCCCAAATCTTAATGGTTTTCAACGATTTTTACCTTGTTTTGGTGATGTTTTCTTGTGTACGATAACAATTTTTACACATTGGAAATAAATTTAGGAATAATCAAAATTAATTACAAGATCCACCGAAAGTCCCCCATCAAAAAGAAATAGAGAGAGAGAGAGAGTCTGTGTTCGAGTGCCGCTTTAGCGTGTACTTTGCAGTGGTATCACTAATTTTGATATAAAGTTATGCTAATTGTACAAAAAACTGAGTCTCTCACAGTTTCGATCCTCACGATCTTGTCAGGATCTCGTATGAAAAAATGTGATGAGAAATATATATATATATATATATATATATATATATATATATATATATATATATACTAAATCCATCCGCCACAAGCAGAATGCAACTCAAGGACGATTTTAAAGCGGGGTTTAACAGATTTCATCACTGAGTTTTCTTTCTTTTATACCGGTTGTCCTACCGTATATATATATATATATATATATATATATATATATATATATATATATATATATATATATATAAGTGCTTAAAGTCGTACTAATTTTGAAAATTAATTAATTAATAATGAATTAGGCGGGAATACCTATTAAATGTATGGCTAAACAAATCGAGAAAAATCAATCTCTGTATGTATATTTCGGCCTATTAGGCCTAATAGGCCGAAATGTACATACAGAGATTGATTTTTCTCGATTTGTTTAGCCATACATTTAATAGGTATTCCCGCCTAATTCATTATTAATTAATTAATTTTCAAAATTAGGTACGACTCCAATTAAGCACTTATTCTCCCAAAAATTATCGGCAAAAAGCCATTCAAAACAAACCGTGTTTATATATAATATATATATATATATATATATATATATATATATATATATATATTAAGTAAAGTCGTCGGAGTGGCCTAAAGTCGATATCAGCCAATTCAGTGAGGGGGTCTATCCCCTTTTCACTAGCGCTAGACCAAGGATATTGTTTTTGCATCTGAGGTGGAGCGCCACACCTACCATCAGCTCCTTACTTTACCGCGTAGACCCCTGTGCTACTAATACGCTGAGTTGGCGAGGGTCGGTATCGAACTAGGAACTTTGAGTTGCATTATACTTGTGGCGTATGGATTTGGTATATATATATATATATATATATATATATATATATATATATATATAGATAGATAGATAGATAGATATAGATCTATACCAAATCCATCCGTCACGAGTAGAATGCAAGTCAAGGACAATTTTAAAGTTTAACAGATTTTATCTCTGAGTTTTCTTTCCCTTATACCGGTTGTTCTACCAAGGTTAAAGAACCCAGTTTAGCCTACTATTTACCCATAGGTATATGGAGAATAGTTGGATGTATACCTTTCCCAAAGGTATTAATGGCATTTGAAATTCAACCAACTTTGTCCGAGATTTGAACTTGTTTCGCCGTGTCCATTTCCTACGATAACCATAATACTACGAGTACCTCAACGTAAGAATATTGTTCGTTGCTTAGCTTAATGGCTGGTGAGAACTAGTGCGATCACCGTGACATGACCATAATCCTATTTCAGTAATTATAAAATTGGTATTCTGGCTCACATTATCACTGTGTAAATAAAATAAAAAAATATTATACAAAAAAAGTATCGAAGGAATTGCAGCTGAGAATTGAATTACCTCTCTTCTTATCTATTTACAGTATTCGCAGTTTTATGCTAAAATCAGGGAGTCACCTATAAACGCAACGATGCGGGACATCTGATTGTATATTTAGCTATGTTGGATACCATTCAGTGTGAAGGAGCAGAAGCCAACACAGGTTTTCTCTGCGTATTGCTGAAAACCATTCATCTTCGGCCACTCGAATAGTAAAAATAGTTTGAAGGAGATGAATGGAGTCAAAATACAAACGGAAAGTAAAACCGGCAATTTTCAGTAACCTTCCAGAGAAAAGATTACACTTTTATTTTTATCATGGAGAAAAGCATCATGGCGGACATTTGACCGTTCTGAGAGACAGGATATTGTTTTTATTCTTAGAAACTAATTCGCATTTCTTTGAAAAACACTGAATATTTATGTCCTAAGATAAGAAACAGACGTTTCTATCTTTTTCCGAGCTTGCTTTGTGTTTCTCCTAAAACCGTAAAACAAAAAACAAAACAGAACAAAGACAACAACAAAGAATTAATTCTATTCTAGACGTAAACGTTGTTTAATAAGAACCTGCGTTTTCTCTTTATTCTTCGCGAAATTAGTTTTGGAATTTAAATATTCCATCGAATCTCTAAATTGATAGTTTAATTATATTTATACGGTCCATTGCAGACTTTTGGGCCCCGGTGGCATTTCTGATTTTAGAAATAAGCAAAACAAACTACTGCTTCGTTCATCAGTTGAATGTGTGTTGTGTAATTGTTATCGTCAAAAAAATTTGACTCAGCGACATGAGTTCAAATATAGGACGAGGCTGTTTGCATTTTATATAGCGCTATTATCCTTGGGAAAGGTACGAACCTAATTATAATCCACCAACTTTGAGTAAATAGTAGGGTGGACTTGTCAAATAAAGTTTGCTTTTATCTAGTTTTCTTTACATGTTTGCCTGACTTTCATATTCTCTACATTTCTTCTTTCACGCCCAGTTGCCTCCCTTCCTCTCTCTTGATTTTCCCAATTACTTCCTCGTACTTTATATTATTACGACGGTTTATTGGTCATTCAATCTCGACCGGGGAATGGATTCAGATACTAAACTCTGATGCTAGGTAGGGTTAGTTTTTATCATGCAAACAAGCTGAATTTGATTCTGAGGGACAAAGCTGTATGTATTTACCGACCAGAATGTGACACAAAGTCAATTTCTTAAGCACAGTTTAAAAGCTTTGAATTCAAAATTTAAAAAAGTACGCACGTACATAGTTCACTTGTTCTAAAAATCGCATAGGTGAGAAACTGACAGTTTCCAAAAGCCATTGTGGTCCCTAAACTAACCTAACATATCTATCTATCTATCTATCATGATATATATATATATATATATATATATATATATATATATATATATATAAAGAGAGAGAGAGAGGGGTAGAATGAGAGAGGGGTGAGTTGGGGTTAAATGGAACGTAGATTAAAAAGAGATGAATGTAGTATGCAATTTTTTTAAATGTATTAATTGAATTTTCAGAAATATTCGGACGATGAGATCCTTTTAAAATTAATGCGTAATTTATAGCAAGGAGCATCTAAGCTTTTTATAACTGGAGATCTCATCACGTGTAATTTAGTCCTTCGGTATAATAGTAAACACTATTTGGGGGTGAGATTCCAGTTCTGCAGCTCTGAGTAAATAGTAAATAAGCCTGGTCTCTCTAGCCGTAGTACAGCAACTAGTCCAGCCTATAATGTTAAAATGCATCTAGTGGTGAAGTTCTAGTTCTGGATCTCTGGGGAGTACCCCTTCATGGCCAGTTCTCCCAGGTCTACTCAGACTCGGCAGTGGCAGTCCCTGTTAGGGTCCAATCTATAGGTCAAATAGATAAAAAAAATTTTTTTTAAATATGTTTATTTTTTAAAAAATTTGAATACCGAACAAGAACGGATAAAACAAAATTTCTTCGGCATAATATAACCCAACAAAGATTGACATACTCTAGTATCTAACCAACCAGCCAGACAACCACTTGAAATTAAAACCCTCAATCGCACATCAGTATATTACCTAAACATTTATTTATTTGTGATCAAAGATCAGTATAATGTCAAGCATTAGGATATGAAGTGACATAAGGTGTGTCCTCCATATTGGATTTAAAAGAGTAAGATCAATGCGTTTAAATAATCCTTATGATATTAATTTACCAAACCCCTCCGCCACGAGCACGATTCAACCCAAACTGGTTTGAATTCAGAGTTTTACTTTTACTGCAAATGTTGCCATACCATATCTCAGTCAGTCATACTGGTACATAAGGAATATGCATAGCCTATCATTTTTGTAATGAAGTGAAGTTAGGATTTAAATTTAAGGGTAAGCTCATGGAAAATCACCAAGAGTTTGAAAGACAAGCTTTGAAACCGAGTTCATCTAAATCGGGCCTCTGATTGGCGTAAGACGTCACATGATCTGATGTGACTTTGGAAAGTTAGGTATATCATTATATGCTAACTTAGAACCGAACCATTGGCCATACGGGGCATACGCTTTCTATCTGTACTTAACTGATTTTCTTGGCGCAAGATTTATTGTATCGGGAAATTGAATAAATCTATGTGTACACGAATTATGTCTCCGTGTTCCTGATTTAATAAGAACCAAGATGGAACCCAGAATAAGGGAAAGAGACGACTACGATGAAGATGTACAACTCGATACGGCAATAGCAGTAGTTATGGACACTTAGAAGATAGAAAAGTAATAGGAAGTATGTAATACTACTATTTACCCATATCTAAGAGAGAATACTTGGATTTATGCCTTTTCCCAAATATATGGTGAATTCAACGCATGTCACAGAGTAACTTTCCTATGGAAATACCCGTTACGCCACGAACGCCTACATTGCTTTTGCTATATCAAAAATAAGGGACAATTTTATCTATGGCAGCATACAGGTGAAACGTATTGTAAATATAAATTAACATATGATCAACCATTTTTCTTTCCATTTGCCATAACGTGGATATTGCTAATGTTATTATAAAACTCATCTTACAGTGCTGGTCACCCTGTGTAGAGCAGAATCTCTTTATATTCTACTCATAGTAGAAAATCGTGGCTTAATGACTAATGTTCTAGAATGTGACATTGCCGTAAGCGAGTTTGAACTCCAATCGCGCTATTATGTTCCCATTCGGACTAATACCATTGGAAAGGGTATGAGTCACTGGATTAAATAGCACCACCACTGTTTTTCTACAAGGATGTTTTTGGCATTAAGTAACCTATGAAGGTTGATCTGAGAATAAACAAAGAAACCAAATGCAAAGAAAAATAATCAAAACTTAAGCGTACACTTGTAAAAAGTATGAACACCATTATGCCAAAAACTGTTAGAGTGTGAGATAAAAGTTTGTACACAACTCACAAGTTTCTTTTATTCCTATCCTCTCTCAGATTCCTGTCTTAGTGATTATGTCCCTCAAGGTGATGCACAGTAATACATCTAAGGTGGGTTATTTAATGCCAAAAACTGTTAGAGTGATAAATAGTACCACAATTGTTCAACCACAATTACGAATTTGACATTAAATAACTGAGGACGCATGATTTCCTTTAAAAAAAGAATTCAAAGAACCCAACCCATCATTTTTTCGAAAGGCATTAGTGCGATATGAATGAAAACTGCATCTGGTCTAATTTGAACTCGGGTTGCCGATTTCATTTTCAGTGCCGATGACTTTTAAGAAACCTGCGGATTTGTAATACTGAATGTTTATGTGTCTTAATTCATATCATACTTCTCTATGTTTGCTTATGTAAAAGTAAATTTCACCTCTACTTACTTTTTACATGCATTAGGATTTTGCTGCGTCACTATATATATATATATATATATATATATATATATTATATATATATATATATATATATATATATATAATCATTAGAGTGAATGAAAGATTTGTCGTATGTGTTTGATGAATTATGTTCGATATATTTGTAATCAGTAGAGAGAATGAGTTTTGACGTGTCTGTTAAATAAATCCTTTAAGATATATCTGTAATCAGTAGAGTGAATGCAAGTTATGACGTTTAATAAATCACGTAATATATATATATATATAGATATATATGTGTGTGTGTGTGTGTGTGTGCGTGTGTGTTTGTGTCTGTGTCTGTGCGTGCATATATATACACATATAGATGTATAGGTACACAGACAGACATATAGACACATGCATATATGTGCATATGCACATACATATACATATACATACATACATATGTGCGTGTGTATGTATGTGTGCCTGTGTACCTATATATATAT